>CM033751.1:9308095-9908095 GCA_019671005.1 Hibiscus mutabilis | reverse complement strand
ATAAGATCATCGAGTTCTTATGAGGGAGATCATCTTCACACTCTTGCTTGCCTAGGTAATTGCATCTAGGAGGGTGAGTTAGAGCCGCTTGAGGTTGCTTGCTTAGATAATTGCGTCTAAGAGGGTGCTGAGGACAAAACAACTATCAATTCATCACGCCATCTCCACATATTCAAGCTTCCTCCATTGACGCCACCACCATAAGCAAATCTGAATTTTTAGATTTGTTCTTTATTTTGGTTTGTTTGGTTTTTCTCTTTATTCGAATTTGCGCTACTCTATCACAAAAGCTAACATATAAGGCTTTGGATGAAATATTTAGTGAGTTTGTTTTTGCAAGTGCTGATTACTTGTGCCTTCGAAGTCTTCTTCAACATAAGTTCGACGAGCTCTTATGAGGGAGATCATCTTCAAACTCTTGCTTGCCTAGATAATCGCGTCTAGGAGGGTGGGTTAGAGCCGCTTGAGGTTGCTTGCTTAGATAATTGAGTCTAAGAGGGTGCCGAGGACAAAACAACATCAACAATTCACAAGCCATCTTCATCTTCAACCTTCACACCATCTTCCATAATTCCATAAACAAAGCTGGAATTTTCAGATTTGTTTTACCTATCTTCTTCTTAATCTTTTCTCATCTTTTTATTTATATTCTTATTTCTTATCATATAATCCTTCATCTCGTCTTTCTTTCTTTAAATTTCCAGCCTTGAATCTGAAAAATTCAAGAAAATCCCTTCTCTTTTCTCTTGAATTTTTAGATCTGCCCAAACTTCCTTGATTGAGTCTAGAGCTCCTAGTTCTTGCAACAACTTGATTGAAGGCTTCCAAATCCAAGATTGCGCTACTCTATCAGCGGGGACATCCTACAAGAGCATTTGTTTTGGCCAAAAATGAAAAGGGATTTGTAACGAATTTGTGAGCAAAATCAAGACTTCAACCCCAAGGGTTGTACACGCCATTACCAATCTCTAAAGAGTCGTGGGTTGACATTTCCATGGACTTTGTTTTAGGACTTCCTAGAACAAAGAATGATAGAGATTCCATTTTCGTGGTTGTCGATAGGTTTTCAAAAAGGAAAGAACTTTGATACATAGGCCGTGTAAACTTTAGTTTACACGTGCCTTTTAGTTTTAGGGGTTAGGGTTTAAAGCTTAGGGGTTTAGGTTGTAGAGTTTAGAATTTAAGGTTAGTGTTTAGAATTTAGAGTATAGGATTTAATGTTTAGGGTTAGAGTTAAGAATTTAAAATTTAAATTTTATAGTGTAAATATACAGACTTGTGTAAAATTAATTTTACACAGCATTGGATCAAAATTTTACCATTTCAAAAATGGCGCACTTTGTTCCGTGTCATAAAACTGATGATGTTTCCAATATTGCTAATCTGTTTTTCAGGGAAATTGTGCGTTTACATGGACTTTATAGGACAATCGTTTCAGATCGAGACACAAAGTTTTTGTGTCATTTCTAGAGGTCTTTATGGAGCAGGATTGGGACAAAGTTATTGTTCTCTACAACTAGTCATCCTCAAACTGATGGTCAAACCGAAGTGGTAAATCAAGTACTTTCAACTTTGTTGCGGTCTTTGATTAGCAAGAATCCAAAATTGTGGGAAGATAGCTTGCCACATGTGGAATTTGCTTACAACAGATCAGTTCATTCAGCCACCAAATTCACACCATTTGAGATTGTATATGGGTTTAATCCATTGTCACCTATGGATTTGTTACCTTTGCCCATTGATCAAGCATTAAACCTGGATGGGAAAAACAAGGCTGAATTCGTGAAAAAGCTTCATTAGAAGGTTCGAGAGAACATTGAGAAAAGAACAAAGCAATATGAATAACAAGCAAATAAAGGGCAAAAGCGAGTCAACTTTGAACTCGGTGATTGGGTTTGGGTGCACTTTAGGAAGGAACGATTTCCAGCACAAAGGAAATCTAAACTCTCACCTAGAGCGGATGGGCCATTTCAAGTATTGGAGAAGATCAATGATAACGCCTACAGGATAGATCTTCCGGGAGAGCTGGTGTCAGTGCTACTTTTAACGTTTCAGACTTATCTCTTTTTTTAGCAAGGTAATGATTTGAGGACAAATCACTCTCAAGAAGGGGAGGATGATGAGATCATGGTGTCACCACCACCATTGGACCCAGAGGAATTTCCCTTAGGCCCCATTACTCGTGCAAGGGCAAGGAAATTTAGAGATGCGGCCAGCAACAAGTGCAATCATGCATGGAAGATTATTGAAGCTGCCGAAGTTGAATCAATGTCCTGCAACGTGAAAGATTCATGCAACGTGAAAGGGAGTCCATGCAACGTGTTGCATGTTTATTTCTGATGCATGTGTTCCATTTGATTATTATAGTTTTAGTGTGCACATGTTTTCTATTATGTTATTTATTGTTTATTTTACTAGAGTTTGTTGAATCATATAACATATATTAATTATATTTAGCATGCTTCGTATTACCTTGTTTATTTCTGGTCATATTTCTCGTATTTATAGGTGTTATGCAAGGACAATGAATAGACACATCATTAGGGTGTTTCAGAGAATTGTGACAAATTGGAGAGGTGCTTAGCTTTGGAGGTGCTTGCTTACATTCACATGGAAATTGACATGCTTGCTTACATTCACAATGGACGATAATTCTAGAGAGGTGCTTGCATGTGACCTACTTGCTTACATTCACAATGGACAATTATTCTAGAGAGATGCTTGCATGTGGCCCGCTTGCTTACATTCACATGGAAATTGACATGCTTGCTTATAATCACATTGGGCGGCAAAGACACACATTTCAAATTTTCTTTTTTTAATTCATTATCCCTTCACACCACCCTAGGAATGTTGGTTGATCACTTCATTTTGTAAAGCCTATAAATAGATCCTTCATGTTCTGCTTGTTGAATCAAAACTGATAGAGTAGCGCAAATTCGAATAAAGAGATAAGCCTTATATGTTAGCTTTTGGGCTGGGTGGCTGGTTCCTAAAGTATATAAAACCCTAAAAACATCAATTTAAATGATAATAAATATATTGGGCTAAGTTTAATTCGTCCAAAGCCTTATATGTTAGCTTTTGGGCTGAATTTTAGAAAATCCCATAATATTCCCGTATCCAGTTTTCTGCATGCGCAGTCTTCAGTAAATTGGACGTATCTTGAGTTCCTGATGTCCGATTGACATGTTTCAAGATGCGTTGGAACGGTAACGGAATGACGGACAATTTGTTAGAAGACAACTTATCTCAGAAATGTCCGGATCCCATCCAAAAACTCGTCGCAATTTGGCTGACTTTCCAGACTTTACAAACAGATTCAATTACTTGTCCAAGATGCATCGTTTTTGACCTCCTATGAGTGCACTATTTTGGCTTTTATTGTTGTTTGCATCGAACAAATTCAGCTTCTTGTCCAATATTAGTAATTTGACCCCGCTCATGCATGTATCAGTTAGGCATAATCTTTGATGGCCACTAATGGAACTTGACCTTCCTCGAGATATCTGAAGAAATCAAGCTGGCTATCAATGCGATATTCCCAATCATAGTAACTACCAGGATCATACTTTCCAAAAAAATAAGGTATTTTGAAGTTTGGTTTAGTTAAGGGAGGCATTCCGCGAGAAGTGAAACCCGAACTGTCATGTTGTTTTATACGCGGTTTGTCTCTGCGAAACATCCTCCAAGAATCTTCTCAGGTCTGATGCCAAATGATAGAGTAGCGCAAATCTAAATAAAATAAAGAAAACAAACCCAAAATAAAGAACAAATCTGAAAATTCAGATTTGCTTATGGTGGTTGCGTCAATGGAAGAAGATTGAATATATGGAGATGATGTGATGAATTGATAGTTGTCCTCGGCACCCTCTTAGTGTAACACCCCAAAATATAGCCTAGAAGTTTGTTACACTTTTAATTATGTCTCAATTTGATTAAGGATTAGTATTAATGTTTGAATGAGTTAAGGACCATTTTGAAACGAAAGAGAAATCGATGACCAATTAAGGGGAGGGTTAAATCGAGGTAATTGGAACTTGAGAGTTTGCATGGCAATTAATCAAAACTCCAAGGGTTTGTACACTTGTTGGTGTTGGACGATGGCAAGTGTTGGGGGGGGGGGGAGCTTGTCTCACGGCATTTTGTGAGAATGGTTAATAGAAGAACAAAATTCTCTCATCATCTTCCTCCTTTATCTTCCATAGCCGATTTAAGAGAGTGAGTTGAGAGAAAGTTGGTAAAGGCTTTGTTCCACTTACATTTTGCTTGGGTTATGTCCGATTGAGCTTAGGAGGAAGGTGATTTCTTTGATTCTTTCTCCACATTATATATATGTTATGAGAATTGTTAGGATATTAAGTTAGAACTATGGTAAATTTTGATGAATTTGGTTATATTGTCATGCTTGTATGGTTGAGTTTATAATCGAATGGTGCTCACTTTACTTGAAAAATCTTGTATAAGGGACTGTTTTGAACATAAAAGAGTGTGTGTGAAAACATGGCAGATATGAAATTATATGAACTTTAGGGGCTGTTTCGAATATGTTTATATGTGTATACATGAAAACTAGGTTATTCTTGACACAACAGAAGAGCATGCTGGATTGTTTATAAGTATATGTACATATGGTGAATTGTTTAGAATCTACAAATGTATATGTAAGTAAATTGGGACTGTTTTAGGAGTATATATGGGGCTGCTTTGATGAAAGTAAATATATAAATGTGTGCATATATGAATTAGATCGCTTTGTTCATAAATGAGTATAGACAAGGACTGTTTGGGTAATCTAAAAACAGGGGAAATCTGTTTTACTAATGAGTGGACTGTTTCGTGAAAGAATGAGAATAAAATGGACTGTTTTTATAAGTATACATATTTATGGTAAACTGTTTTGAATAGTAGGAATAGGGGAAATGCTTTAAGAGTACATTTAGGGACTAATTTTCATGAATAAAATGCATAGTGGACTGTTTTGATGGTATACATATATATGAATGAAATTTGGACTATTTTGATGAGAATGAAAGATTATGGGACTGTTTTGCACTTGTAGGAAATTGTTGGACTGTTTTGTGTTGGTAAAAATGTTAGTGGGCTGTTTGGCATGAATTTATATATATATATATATATATATACGCACACACACGTATATATAGGAAATTGAATGGTTTTGTAGATAAATGGTTGTAAAGAATGTCTCTAATATGTGGCTATACTTTTGTAACATTAAACCAAGAGGTGATTGAGGAAGGAAAGACCAAAGTAGACCAGTCAATGGACAAACAAAAGGGGATCGTAATCCGGGAGCAAAATTAACTTGGAATAAATTGTGAGTGTAGCTCAAACCTCGGGATATGATTGAAACCATCCCGAGCTTTCTTAATTACTCTATTTTGCATTATTATTTTATTGAATTATGTTTTGCCGCATGCTTAAGCTCGGATACAAGGTAAGTACTCAGATTTTTGGTTACATTGTGATATGCTAAATTTGATTGAATATATGTAAGATACAAAGACTATCCAAGTGCTTAAGTAATTGTATGATTTATGGGCTCGAAGCTAGAACATATGATTTGGAGCCATGCTCATCTTTGTTAAGATAAATTCTAAAAAAAGTAAAGCCTTGATTTCGAGTCAGTCTTAGGTATACTTGGCATGCCATAGAGTCCATAGCGCTCGTAGGGTGGACTACAATCTTGGACTACGATCCTTATAAGGCGGCAATAGGAGGGATGTTTTGGGTCACTTGGCGACAGTAAGAGGGAATGACCGGTACTTTGAGTACCTTTTTATTGGCGACGATTGGGGATTCGTGTACCTAGGCTGCTTGATACTCAAGGTTATGTTTAAATGAAAACATGAAAGATTATATCATGGAAAACAATGAATCATATAATAACTTGCATCTTAAGCTACGTTATCTAAGGATTCTTGAACTTTCTTGTGACCTAAGATTTGTAATATGTTAAAATGTTATATGATTAGGTATTTGTTATATTCTTGTAATAAACTTGTTCATTTGGTTATCATGAAAGTATATGAATCCTTGTCTTGTTCGTATGATTCAAAGTGATATGATTAGTGGTTTGATTAGAGTAGAATTATATGTTTATTTGGTTTATATTGTTATGTTCTTTAAATTGTAAATTAAATGGTTCGTATGAAAACCTTTCCTTCCGTTTTAGGTTAAGGTTGATTTGAGTTCATCCTTGGAGCTTTGCTCGATTCACAAGTACACTAAAGTATCATATGTAAGCCCTGATGTTTGTAGTAACTCCTAGATGGTGGCACATGTGTTATAATCATCTTAGATAGTATGCATTTTGATCTTATGGTATGTAAAGCTTAATTTTACCTATATTATGTAATTATTGTCTTAAATGTGTTTCGTAAATGGTTGCTAAGTAGATAATCCTATGCTTGTTGATAAGATTGTAAATCTGGTAGTTGGTTGCTACTTTATTGATCAAGATGCTTTGCTTGATAGTTTGCATGAATGATGGATTGGTTGCTAAAGGGATTCGGTTTTAATTGTAATTGATTTATGAAGTGAATGGTTAGAATCCTTGATAGAGTAGCGCAAATTCGAATAAAGAGAAAAACAAAATGATATGATCTCGACTATGAGTTTTGAATCATATATATGAATGCCCGATCGTGATTCTAGTAAGAACTCTGCAGTGCTTTGAATGTATTCTGAAATTACTCAAACAACAATGTAAGTAGAAATAGATAAATAAGAAATAGAAATAATGGGATGAAAGATATGTAGAAGGGGTGTAGGAAGAGTGATAGTTGTGATTATGGAAGAAAAAAAATAAAAAAAATAAAAGATGAAAATGTAGGTGAAGATGATGGGGTGTTGGCGTTAAGATGAAGAAATTCAAAGGATGGATTGTGACCCCCTAACTATAAAGAGTTAGGAACCAGCAATATAATAAAGTGGAAATGAAGTGGTAGGATATGGAACGTGACCCACTAGCTATAGATGAGCTAGGAACCAACGCTATAACAAAAGGGAAATGGATGAAGACTACAAGACTAACTTGAAGCCGATAAAGTTCCACAAGAGAACAAGAATGAAAGCAATCTTTCAAAGATGTTTTATATATTCAAAGTGTGTCTTACAATGATCCTAAAGATGCCTATTTATAGTAGAAGTAGGCAGAATATGAAAAGGTGTTACAAGAAAGATGAATGCTCATCTTAATGCACTTGAATACACATGAATGCTTTGTCCTTTCTTCTCATCTTCAAAGCTGATTAGTTTAGACAAATTGAGGTTGAATTTAGTCATATTTTCGTCCAAATTAAGAAGGACTCTTGGGCTGCCTTGTTTTGCTATCATATGAAGAGAAAGGGGATGAATGTGGACAAGGATGAATGTAGACATCCTTGTTGTCCAGCTTAAGTGCAACTCTTCATCTTCCAAGCTGATTAATATGACTTGAATGTCATAAAAAGGTGAGTTTCATCCAGCCTTCATTTCATGTCTCCTCAATAAATTTTGAAACCCCCACTTGAATGGTGATAACATCAACCTTGAATGCCTTGAATTTGCTGAATTAAGATGGCCATCAATTGCTTGTCTCTTGGTAGAAGATGAAAGAACTCTTCCTTGGCTCAAATTCATTCAAATCATCCATGCATAAAATTCCCGTAATAAAAATTTCAGCCTGCACTGTCTTCAGTAAATCATTCGTATCTCAAGCTCCCGATATCGGATTGAGGTGATTCAAAAGGCATTGGAAAGCTAAGAGATGGAGGAATAACGTCCAATTGATTTCTGGATCCAAACACGTCTGTATCGCATCCAGAATTGGAAGACATTCTGCTGATATTCTTGCATCTGGTAAAACCGTTCATCTTCCCTCATGCACCTAGACACAAAGGTAAACTTTATTCAATCTTTAATTGAAAACATGCATGTAAACAATTAAGAGTTAGTTTAATAAATGAGCTAGTTTGATGAATGAACTAGTTTAATTAATGAACTAACTTTATTCAATGAACTAATAATCTTGAATGAACTAGTTTAATCAATGAACTACTTAGTTAAATGAAGTGTATAACTAAATGAACTACATGTTTAAATGCAACGCATGCTTTAATGAACAACATGTTTATTGAATGCAATGAATGTTATGCAAACTTTAAATACTCATGCAAATTCATGCATAAGCAAAGTAAAGTGTTCCTCCCTTATTATTTCTTCTTTCTCACGTCCCAAGCTTGATGTAAACATATTTTCCATGGCTGCTTGGAACTCCTTGGCCCTTGCTCGAGTAATGGGGCCACCTGGGTACTTCTCTGGGTCTTTGCCATTGACGTTCATATCAGTCCCTCCCTCTTTAAGGCGATTTGTCCCCAAATCGTCATCTACATCATAAGGAGATAGGTCAGCAACATTGAAGGTTGCACTAACATTAAACTCACCTGGAAGATCTAATTGATAGGCATTGTCATTGATCTTCTTGACTATTTGGAATGGTCCATCTCCCGAGGCATTAATTTGGACTTTCGTTGAGCCGGGAACCTTTCTTTCCTCATGTGCAGCCACACCCAATCCCCTGGCTCAAAGGAAATTCGCTTACGACCCTTATTTGCTTGCTGCTCATATTGCTTGGTTCGTTTTTCAATGTTCTCCGCACTTGTTGATGAAGCTTCTTAACAAATTCAGCTTTATTAAGTCCATCTTTATTCACAATTTGATCAGCAGGTAATGGTAACAAGTCTATCGGTGTTAATGGATTGAATCCATACACCACTTCAAAAAGCGTCGCCCTGTAGTACTATGGATCGAACGGTTGTATGCAAACTCCACATGTGGTAAACTCTCCTCCCATGTTTTCAAATTCTTCCTAATGATGGATCAAGTAACATAGAAAGTACTCGGTTCACCACTTCAGTTTGGCCATCTGTTTGAGGGTGGCAAGTGGTGGAGAATAGTAACTTAGTACCAATCTTACTCCATAGGGCTCTCCAAAAGTGACTTAAGAACTTCACATCCCGATCAGACACAATAGTTCTTGGTATGCCATGTAACCTTAAGATTTCCCTGAAAAACAAAGTAGCAATATGTGAGGCATCATTAGTTTTGTTACAGGGAATGAAATGAGCCATTTTGGAGAATCTATTCACAACTACAAAGATGGAATCTTTGTTATTCTTGGTACGTGGAAGCCCTAGCACAAAATCCATTGAAATATCCATCCATGGTGCTTCCGGTATGGGTAGTGGTGTGTAAAGTCCATGTGGCATGACTTTAGATTTGGCCTTCCTGCAAGTGATGCATCGCTCACACAACCTCTCCACATCTCGTTTCATTTTAGGCCAATATAGGTGCTCTTGAAGTATAGCCAAAGTCTTTGCTATCCCAAAATGTCCCATTAATCCTCCTCCATGAGCTTCCTTAGTTAGCAATTCACGCATGGAACCTTGAGGGATGCATAGTCTTCCTTCCTTAAATAGGAAACCATCATGCTTATAGTATTTTTCAATTGACCCTTTCTCACAAGCTTTGTAAATCTCTCCAAAATCAGAGTCAGAGACATATAAGTCTTTAATAAAAACAAAACCCAATAACTTAGATTCCAAAGTGTTTAAAAGAATATACCTCCGTGACAATGCATCGGCAACTATATTCTCCTTACCTTTCTTGTACTTGATAACATATGGGAAAGTTTCAAGAAACTCCACCCATTTGGCATGCCTTTTGTTGAGTTTATGCTGCCCCGGATATGTTTCAATGCCTCATGATCAGTGTGAATGATGAACTCCTTAGGCCAAAGGTAATGTTGCCATGTTTCCATTGCCCTCACAAGAGCATACATCTCCTTGTCATAGGTAGGGTAATTAAGCGTAGCTCCACTTAATTTTTCACTGAAATAGGCTATAGGACGTCCACCTTGAGACAAAACTGCTCCAATTCCTACACCTGATGCATCACATTCAATTTCAAAAGTTAGATTAAAATCAGGTAGAGCAAGTAAAGGGGCATGTATTAAACAATCTTTAATGCTATTAAAGGACTTCTCTTGATCTTCCCCCCAAAAGAATTTAGAATTCTTCTTAATAACACTGTTGTTAGTGGGGCGGCTATGGTGCTGAAGTTGGGGACGAATCTTCGATAAAAACTTGCAAGTCCATGGAAGCTCCTAACTTGAGAAATGCTTGCTGGTCGTGGCCACTCTTCAATGGCTTTAACCTTCTCTTTGTCCACCTCCAAGCCTTCAGAACTCACAACGAAACCTAGGAAAACAACCCTGTCAGTACAAAATGTACATTTTTGTAAGTTAGCAAACAGTTTTTTCCTTCCTCAAAACTAGCAAAACTGACCTTAAATGTTGAACATGTTCTTCCATGGTTTTACTATAGATTAGATTGTCATCAAAGTAAACCACACAAAACTTACCCAAGAATGACCTAAGAACATGATTCATTAACCTCATAAACGTGCTTGGAGCATTAGTTAAGCCAAAAGGCATAACCAACCACTCATAAAGGCCTTGCTTAGTTTTGAATGCTGTTTTCCACTCATCACCTTCCCGCATTCGTATTTGGTGGTAACCACTTTTAAGATCAATCTTGGAAAAGAGGTTAGAACCACTAAGCTCATCTAACATGTCATCTAAGCGAGGAATAGGGTGACGATACTTTTTTACCGTAATTTTGTTTACCGCTCGGCAGTCCACACACATGCGCCAAGTTCCATCCTTCTTTGGCACAAGTAGAACCGCACGGCACATGGGCTAAGGCTTTCCCTCACGTAGCCTTTTGACATCAACTCAGATACTTGCCTTTGCAACTCCTTAGTTTCTTGGGGGTTGCTTCGCACGCTGGTCGGTTTGGAATGACGGCTCCGGGAACAAAGTCTATTTGATGTTCTATGCCACGAATAGGTGGCAGCCCACTTGGTATTTCCTCCGAAATAGGTCATCAAACTCCTGCAATAAAGACACAACAAAAGCAGGCAAATTTTGATCAAGGTAGTTAGTATTCAAGAAATTTTCCTTGTACATGAGCACAAGTGCTTCCTTTGCTGTCATTAAACTCTTTTTCAACTCTCTCTCTTTAGAAAGAATGCTGATTTTCCTTCCTCATTTTGATCACACTCCTTTGCTTTTACCTCCATTTTGGTCTCTCTCTCTTTGGCTTTTTCAATTTTTTCCTCTCAATAAAATTTGGTCTTCATGTATTTGTTTTGGAGAAAGTGGGGCTAAAGTGATCTTCTTTGCTTCATGGGTGAACGTATACCGGTTGGTATACCCGTCATGGATCACTCGCCTATCAAATTGCCAAGGCCTTCCAAGTAATAAATGGCTTGCGTGTATTGGAACGACATCGCATAATACCTCGTCTTTGTACTTCCCAATAGAGAAAACAATTTGAACTTGTTTGGTCACCTTGAGTTCTCCTCCATCGTTGAGCCATTGTAGCTTATAAGGTTGTGGATGCTTTGTTGTTGCCAAGCCAAGTGTATCTACCATTAAGGTACTAGCAACATTAGTGCAACTACCACCATCAATAATAACAAAGCATACCTTTCCTCCAACATGGCAACGAGTATGGAAGATATTTTCTCGTTGTTCATTTCCTCCAACGGATTGTACGTTTAGGCTTCTTTTGACAACAAGAACCTCTCCTTCCACGCCATACTCTAATTCTTCTTCTTCGATGGCAACATCTTCATTCTCATCCTCTTCTTGTTCCGATTCAACTTCTCCATCATCTCGAAGAAGCATGGTGTTGCGGTTCGGACATTGGACATTTGCAATGTGTCCACGCCCCAAACACTTAAAACATTGTATGTCACGGAACGATTTGGAGTAGCGGTAGTCTTACCCTTGCTGGTTTCGGCAATGGGCTTACTTCCTTTCGGTGGTCCTCCTTTTTCGTGGGATGGTAATGGAGGAGTCTTCTTGTATGAACTTTGCCCCCATTTTGATGTTGAACTCCCATAAGATCGTGTGGCACCCTTTCTTTTGAGCTGTTTTTCCACTTTCATGGCCATATGCACCATGTCTTCCATCTCCACATAATGTTGCAACTCGACCACGTTCGCAATGTCCGGATTTAGTCCCGCTAGGAATCTTGCCATTGTGGCTTCTCGATCCTCGTCGATGTTGGCTCGAATCATGGACACCTCCATCTCTTTGTAGTAATCTTCAACACTTCGGTTACCTTGTGAAAGATTTTGAAGACGGTTGAATAACTCTCGATGGTAGTGGGTTGGAATGAATCGCGCGCATCACCGCTTTCATTTCATCCCATGTAGTGATAGGATGTTCTCCATTGCGTCTCCTACTTGATGTCAATTGATCCCACCATATTAGTGCATAATCCGTAAACTCAATGGCAGCGAGTTTTACCTTTTTAAGCTCTGAATAGTTATGGCACTCAAAAATGTGCTCAACCTTCTTTTCCCATGCAAAATAGGTTTCAGGATCCGTTCTTCCTTGA
This sequence comes from Hibiscus mutabilis, assembly GCA_019671005.1. NCBI lineage: Eukaryota > Viridiplantae > Streptophyta > Magnoliopsida > Malvales > Malvaceae > Hibiscus > Hibiscus mutabilis. The sequence goes on along the minus strand of CM033751.1, from coordinate 9,895,622 downwards.
AAAGGAGGAATGGTAATCTTGATGTTGCTGAGATTATCGCTCTACTCGTGGTCGAGCTCTCTGGCCTTGTTGTACCATGCTATGTTGGGATACTTGATCTTGCACATCATCTACTTCAACTTCTTCAGGATACTCCTCATTACCCTGATTAGCTTGTGAAATTTCAAGCTGGTCTATTCGTTCAATTAGGGGCTCCAATTGCTCTTGGATCATTTTGGCCATTGCTTGAAGCATAGCCTGATTTTGCAAATTGGGAACTCCTTCACCACTATGACCAGATCTTTGTGACATGTTAGATAAAGAAACAAAAGAAATTAAACCTTACTAACACAAAATCTCACCTTTCCACTCCAAAGAAAATGCACTCACACTCGTGTTTCACTCGGGTTAGGCTTTTCCCCTTAATGCACACTCATGCCTTTTACCATTCGTGCTTTATTTTCAAGTCCTTTTGGGAACTTCCTCAAGGCTTACAAGTGTCTCGTGGACTTCGGCTGAAACAATTCTAGCTTGGTAGGAGAATGATGAATAATAAAAGGATAATGGCTCAAAAAAAGAAAGAATTACTAAGAATAGGTAAAGGAATTTGTAATTCAGCAATAAGAAATGATGTATTGTAATTTTTTTTAAACAAGAATAGATTGCTTCCTCCCTCTTTAAGATTTTTTTTTTGATTTTTTTTTTGATTTTTTTTACTAACCCGGGAGAGAGAAAAATAATACGCTTACTGAATCGTCTAGGCTCTGATACCAAATGATATGATCTCGACTATGAGTTTTGAATCATATATATGAATGCCCGATCGTGATTCTAGTAAGAACTCTGCAGTGCTTTGAATGTATTCTGAAATTACTCAAACAACAATGTAAGTAGAAATAGATAAATAAGAAATAGAAATAATGGGATGAAAGATATGTAGAAGGGGTGTAGGAAGAGTGATAGTTGTGATTATGGAAGAAAAAAAAAATAAAAAAATAAAAGATGAAAATGTAGGTGAAGATGATGGGGTGTTGGCGTTAAGATGAAGAAATTCAAAGGATGGATTGTGACCCCTAACTATAAAGAGTTAGGAACCAGCAATATAATAAAGTGGAAATGAAGTGGTAGGATATGGAACGTGACCCACTAGCTATAGATGAGCTAGGAACCAACGCTATAACAAAAGGGAAATGGATGAAGACTACAAGACTAACTTGAAGCCGATAAAGTTCCACAAGAGAACAAGAATGAAAGCAATCTTTCAAAGATGTTTTATATATTCAAAGTGTGTCTTACAATGATCCTAAAGATGCCTATTTATAGTAGAAGTAGGCAGAATATGAAAAGGTGTTACAAGAAAGATGAATGCTCATCTTAATGCACTTGAATACACATGAATGCTTTGTCCTTTCTTCTCATCTTCAAAGCTGATTAGTTTAGACAAATTGAGGTTGAATTTAGTCATATTTTCGTCCAAATTAAGAAGGACTCTTGGGCTGCCTTGTTTTGCTATCATATGAAGAGAAAGGGGATGAATGTGGACAAGGATGAATGTAGACATCCTTGTTGTCCAGCTTAAGTGCAACTCTTCATCTTCCAAGCTGATTAATATGACTTGAATGTCATAAAAGGTGAGTTTCATCCAGCCTTCATTTCATGTCTCCTCAATGAATTTTGAAACCCCACTTGAATGGTGATAACATCAACCTTGAATGCCTTGAATTTGCTGAATTAAGATGGCCATCAATTGCTTGTCTCTTGGTAGAAGATGAAAGAACTCTTCCTTGGCTCAAATTCATTCAAATCATCCATGCATAAAATTCCCGTAATAAAAATTTCAGCCTGCACTGTCTTCAGTAAATCATTCGTATCTCAAGCTCCCGATATCGGATTGAGGTGATTCAAAAGGCATTGGAAAGCTAAGAGATGGAGGAATAACGTCCAATTGATTTCTGGATCCAAACACGTCTGTATCGCATCCAGAATTGGAAGACATTCTGCTGATATTCTTGCATCTGGTAAAACCGTTCATCTTCCCTCATGCACCTAGACACAAAGGTAAACTTTATTCAATCTTTAATTGAAAACATGCATGTAAACAATTAAGAGTTAGTTTAATAAATGAGCTAGTTTGATGAATGAACTAGTTTAATTAATGAACTAACTTTATTCAATGAACTAATAATCTTGAATGAACTAGTTTAATCAATGAACTACTTAGTTAAATGAAGTGTATAACTAAATGAACTACATGTTTAAATGCAACGCATGCTTTAATGAACAACATGTTTATTGAATGCAATGAATGTTATGCAAACTTTAAATACTCATGCAAATTCATGCATAAGCAAAGTAAAGTGTTCCTCCCTTATTATTTCTTCTTTCTCACGTCCCAAGCTTGATGTAAACATATTTTCCATGGCTGCTTGGAACTCCTTGGCCCTTGCTCGAGTAATGGGGCCACCTGGGTACTTCTCTGGGTCTTTGCCATTGACGTTCATATCACAAAACAAACCAAAATAAAGAACAAATCTAAAAATTCAGATTTGCTTATGGTGGTGGCGTCAATGGAGGAAGCTTGAATATGTGGAGATGGCGTGATGAATTGATAGTTGTCCTCGGCACCCTCTTAGACGCAGTTATCTAAGCAAGCAACCTCAAGCGGCTCTAACCTACCCTCCCAAACGCTTTTGTATGGGCAAGCAGGAGTGTGAAGATCCTCAACAACAAATCCCGGAGAACTTGAAAATCGATTTGCTTCTAAAGCACAAGATAATGTTCTTGCAAGTTGGAACTCAAAAGAGAATTTTATTTAATCATTCAAATCTGAATTACAATGTGGGTGAAGCCACCTTTATATAGGCCATGAGAAGTTTTAATCCTACTAAACTTAGGAATTAAATACAATAAATAAATGCTAAAATCTAATCTCCTAATTAGATAAGTAACTTCTAATAATAAATAAATGCTAAAAATAAAATCCTAATTAAATAAATCTGATCCTAATAGATATTGCAGAATCCTATGTTGATTTAAATTACAAATAATCAAATAAAATCTTGAAAATTCGTAATTATCCAAAAATCCCGTATTAATCCCGTATAGGAATTTTTTCATGCGCTGTCTTCGCTAAAATAGACGTATCTTGAGATCCAGATGTCCGATTGAGGCGTTTCAAGATGCGTTGGAAATATAATTTGCAGCCGGACAAGTTTTAAGAAGACATGTTGACCCATAAATGCCTGGATCCCATCCAAAAATGCTTCGCAAGTTTACTGATGTTTCTGACTTGCAAAGCAGTTTCAACTTCTTTTCCAAGATGATTATTTGTCCCCTCTCATGCTCGTATCATTCTCTCTCTTTAGTTCTTTTTAGAACTTTATCAACTTATCAAGTACTTTGTACTTGTGGCATCATCCCTTTTATTTCCCTTGATATTTTCAGTTCCTATCTCTTTATAAATGTGGGTCAAAGTACTTTCTACCATCCTTTAAGAAATCATACAAGGATCGGGGTTATGCTCTTTATAGCATAGTTTTTTCCTTGAATTCTTAAGATACTACCTTCACCATTTCCATACATTTCCATCACAATTTCCATACACCAATCTTACTATCTTCCGCAACCACCATTTAAATACCTTTCCTTCTTTCAAGCCTATCTTGCTTGCAGGTTTCTTACTTCCTTCCTAGATCCAACAATCAAAGAAGCCGTCTCCAACAACATTCAAGAACGGTCTTACATCAGAGCACCTTAAAGGAACATTTCTTCTGGCCAAAGATGAAACAAGATGATGAAAGGATGTGTGATCGATGAATTGTTTGCAAGAAGGCAAAATCAAGAGTCCAAGAAGAAGTCCCTAGTGGTTTGCCACCAATTAAAGGGATTGAACATCAAATTGACTTCATGCTGGGAGCAACAATTCCTAACCGACCACCCTACAAGAGCAACCCAAAAGAGACAAAAGAACTTCAGAGGCAGATTGAAGAACTTATGGAGAAAGGCTTCATTTGGGAGAGTTTGAGCCCATGCACCATACTATTTCTTTTAGTTCCAAAGAAGGGGTGACCACTATATGCCAATCTTAAGAAATGCATTTTCTGCACTAACGAGCTTTCTTTCTTAGGATTTATTGTGAGTTCACAGGGTTTGAAGGTAGATCCTGAGAAGATCAATGCAATACAAGAATGGCCGAGACCCACCAATATCAGCCAAGTAAGGAGTTTTCAAGGTTTGGCAAGTTTTTATAGACGGTTCGTGGCCAATTTCAGTTCTATTATCACCTCCTTAACTGGGATCGTAAAAAAGAATTCCAACTTTGAATGGGGCAAAGAACAAGAAGATGCATTCATAGAAGTGAAGAGATGTTTGACCTAGGAACCATTGTTAGCATTACCAAACTTTAATAAAACTTTTGAAGTGGAATGTGATGCATCCGGAATTGGGATAGGTACTGTTTTGACTCAAGAAGGGCATAATATTGCCTATTTCAGTGAGAAACTCAGCGGTGCTACTTTGAACTACTTGACCTATGACAAAGAAATGTATGCACTTATACGAGTACTCAAAACATGACAACATTACTTATGGCCTAAGGAGTTTGTTATCCATACTGTGTAGCCGCCATTCTTTTGTTGTTGGAGACTGTGATACAATTATGGGGGGGGGGGGGCTAAAATGATGCATTGTAGCCAAAGAGTTGAAGCTGTTTTATAAGTCTGGAATTTCAGCCGGCTTGCATCGAATTTTCGGATGGGATCCGGGAACTTCTGAGTCTACATGTCTTCTTCAAATATATTCGTATGTCTCTTAGCTTTCCAACGCATCTTGAAATGCATCAATTTGACGTCGGGAGCTCAAGTTATGTCCGTTTTAGTGAAGACTATGCGAGCAGAAATCTCTATACGGATTTATTACGGGAAATATTATTTATTACGAATTTTCAATAATTTTATTGATTATTTGTACTTAAATTTAATCTAGGATTCTTTATGAAGATATTTAGATGATTTAGGATTAGATTTCTTATTTATTTATTAGTTTTTTAGGTTAGATAAAATATGTTTATTTATTTTATTATTATGTTTACTTTTCCTAATTTAAGTTGAACTCTTTATTTGTAGCCTATTTAAAGGAATATTTGCTTCATTAATAAGAACATCATGAAGTTTTGAGTTACAAAAAACCTTTGGCCATGGGCCATTTTATTTTCAAGGTAGATAGATTTGCCTTGTTATTTTTCGTATCAGAAGTCTTCTTCAACGTAAGTTCATCAAGTTCTTGTAATGGAGATCATCTTCACACTCTTGCTTGCCTAGGTAATTGCATCTAGGAGGGTGGGTTAGAGCCGCTTCAGGTTGCTTGCTTAGATAATCGCGTCTAAGAGGGTGTCGAGGACAAAATATCCTACAACATCTATCTCGTCATCATCCATTCATCAGAGAGATTCGTGCCGTTTGCAGGTGTTTGCCTATTCAACTGCGATTAAGAGGGTTCCAAGGACAAATCTATCCAACACCGCCACCGTCAAATTCATCCTATCTCGTTTTTACATCAAGATCATGCTTTATTATCGATTTGTTGAACGTGGAGTTTGGGGTTTTCTCGGATCATATTAGTGAGTTTGCTAGATTAATTGTGATCTAGAGGGTTCCTAGATTTTGAGGTAATTCTTGGATCCTGGCTTCCGTATCAATTGGTAATCAGAGCCTTGGTTTAGGTGTTTGAAATAATTATCTTTTACTGTTGTTTTAGTAGTTGAGAAAAAAATATAATTATCTATATAGATCCTAGTTTTAATATTTCATTCCTGGAGACATCTCAAGAGACTTGAAGGTTGTGATCAACAACTCTTAAGATTCGGGACGAATCGTTTTCAACAGGGGGAGAATGATACATGTATGGGGGGCTAAAATGATGCATTGTAGCCAAAGAGTTGAAGCTGTTTTATAAGTCCGGAATTTCAGCCGACTTGCATCGAATTTTTGGATGGGATCCGGGCACTTCTGAGTCTACATGTCTTCTTCAAACATATTTGTATGTCTCTTAGCTTTCCAATGCATCTTGAAACGCATCAATTTGACGTCGGGAGCTCAAGTATTGTCCGTTTTAGTGAAGACTATGCGATCAGAAATCTCTATACGGATTTATTACGGGAAATATTATTTATTACGAATTTTCAATAATTTTATTGATTATTTGTACTTAAATTTAATCTAGGATTCTTTATGAAGATATTTAGATGATTTAGGATTAGATTTATTATTTATTTATTAGTTTTTTAGGTTAGATAAAATATGTTTATTTATTTTATTATTATGTTTACTTTTCCTAATTTAAGTTGAACTCTTTATTTGTAGCTTATTTAAAGGCATATTTGCTTCATTAATAAGAAGAACATCATGAAGTTTTGAGTTACAAAAAACCTTTGGCCATGGGCCATTTTATTTTCAAGGTAGATAGATTTGCCTTGTTATTTTTCGTATCAGAAGTCTTCTTCAACGTAAGTTCGTCAAGTTCCTGTAATGGAGATCATCTTCACACTCTTGCTTGCCTAGGTAATTGCATCTAGGAGGGTGGGTTAGAGCCGCTTCAGGTTGCTTGCTTAGATAATCGCGTCTAAGAGGGTGTCGAGGACAAAATATCCTACAACATCTATCTCGTCATCATCCATTCATCGGAGAGATTCTTGCCGTTTGCAGGTGTTTGCCTATTCAATTGCGATTAAGAGGGTGCCAAGGACAAATCTATCCAACACTGCCACCGTCAAATTCATCCTATCTCGTTTTTACATCAAGATCATGCTTTATTATCGGTTTGTTGAACGTGGAGTTTGGGGTTTTCTCGGATCATATTAGTGAGTTTGGTAGATTAATTGTGATCTAGAGGGTTCCTAGATTTTGAGGTAATTCTTGGATCCTGGCTTCCGTATCAATTGGTAATCAGAGCCTTGGTTTAGGTGTTTGAAATAATTATCTTTTACTGTTGTTTTAGTAGTTGAGAAAAAATATAATTATCTATATAGATCCTAGTTTTAATATTTCATTCCTGGAGACATCTCAAGAGACTTGAAGGTTGTGATGAACAACTCTTAAGATTCGGGACGAATCGTTTTCAACAGGGGGAGAATGATACATGTATGGGGTATGCATTGTAGCCAAAGAGTTGAAGCTGTTTTATAAAAGTCTGGAATTTCAGCCGGCTTGCATCGAATTTTCGGATGGGATCCGGGCACTTCTGAGTCTACATGTCTTCTTCAAACATATTCGTATGTCTCTTAGCTTTCCAACGCATCTTGAAACGCATCAATTCGACATCGGAAGCTCAAGTTATGTCCGTTTTAGTGAAGACTATGCGAGCAGAAATCTCTATACGGATTTATTACGGGAAATATTATTTATTACGAATTTTCAATAATTTTATTCATTATTTGTACTTAAATTTAATCTAGGATTCTTTATGAAGATATTTAGATGATTTAGGATTAGATTTGTTATTTATTTATTAGTTTTTTAGGTTAGATAAAATATGTTTATTTATTTTATTATTATGTTTACTTTTCGTAATTTAAGTTGAACTCTTTATTTGTACCCTATTTAAAGGCATATTTGCTTCATTAATAAGAAGAACATCATGAAGTTTTGAGTTACAAAAAACCTTTGGCCATGGGCCATTTTATTTTCAAGGTAGATAGATTTGCCTTGTTATTTTTCGTATTAGAAGTCTTCTTCAACGTAAGTTCATCAAGTTCTTGTAATGGAGATCATCTTCACACTCTTGCTTGCCTAGGTAATTGCGTCTAGGAGGGTGGGTTAGAGTCGCTTGAGGTTGCTTGCTTAGATAATCGAGTCTAAGAGGGTGCCGAGGACAAAATATCCTACAACATCTATCTCATCATCATCCATTCATCGGAGAGATTCGTGCCGTTTGCAGGTGTTTGCCTATTCAATTGTGATTAGGAGGGTGCCAAGGACAAATCTATCCAGCACCGCCACCGTCAAATTCATCCTATCTCGTTTTTACATCAAGATCATGCTTTATTATCAGTTTGCTGAACGTGGAGTTTGGGGTTTTCTCGGATCATATTAGTGAGTTTGGTAGATTAATTGTGATCTAGAGGGTTCTTAGATTTTGAGGTAATTCTTGGATCTTGGATTCCGTATCAGACTGCTTCTTTGATTGATGGATCTAGGAATGAAGCAAGAAACCTGCAAGCAAGATAGGCTTGAAAGAATGAAAGGCATTTTAATGGTGGCTGCGGAAGATGGTAAGATTGGTGTATGGAAATGGTGATGGAAATGGATTGAATGGTGAATGTAGTATCTTAAAAATTCAAGGATGAAACTATGATATAAATAGCATAACCTGAACCTTATATGATTTCTTAAGGGATGGTAGAAAGGACTTTGACCCACTATCTATAAAGAGATAGGAAACGAAAGTATCAAGGTGATACGAGCATGAGAGGGGTCAAAATAATCATCTTTGAAAAGATGTTGAAACTGCTTTGCAAGTCATGATAGAGTAGCGCGAATTCAAATAAAGAGAAAAACAAAACAAACCAAAATAAAGAACAAATCTAAAAATTCAGATTTGCTTATGGTGGTGGCGTCAATGGAGGAAGCTTGAATATGTGGAGATGGCGTGATGAATTGATAGTTGTTGTTTTGTCCTCGGCACCTCTTAGACGCAATTATCTAAGCAAGCAACCTCAAGCGGCTCTAACCCACCCTCCTAGATGCAATTACCTAGGCAAGCAAGAGTGTCAAGATGATCTCCCTCACAAGAACTCGATGATCTTATGTTGAAGATGGCTTCTAGACAAGTTTATCGAACACTTGCAAACTCAAAGAATACTAAAATCTCCAAAGAGAACTTTTTATTAATCAATGAAATCTGAATTACAATGTGGGTGAAGCCTCCTCTATATAGGCCATGGAGAAGTTTTAATCCTACTAAACTTAGGAATTAAATACAATAAATAAATGTTAAAAATCTAATCTCCTAATTAGATAAGTAACTTCTAATAATAAATAAATGCTAAAAATAAAATCTTAATTAAATAAATCTGATCCTAATAGATATTGCATAATCCTATGTTGGTTTAAATTACAAATAATCAAATAAAATCTTGAAAATTCGTAATTATCCAAAAATCCCGTATAGGAATTTCTGCATGCTCTGTCTTCGTTAAAATAGACGTATCTTGAGATCCAGATGTTCGATTGAGGCGTTTCAAGATGCGTTGGAAAGATAATTTGCAGCCGGACAAATTTTAAGAGGACATGTTGACCCATAAATGCCTGGATCCCATCCAAAAATGCTTCGCAAGTTGACTGATGTTTCTGACTTGCAAAGCAGTTTCAACTTCTTTCCCAAGATGATTATTTTGACCCCTCTCATGCTCGTATCACAAGGGAGTGGAATGGATGAGGCCACAAGTACAAAGTACTTGATAAGTCGATAAAGTTCTGAAAAGAACTAAAAGAGAGAAAATTCTCACAAGTAATTTGATTGATTAAAAATGAGATGTCTTACAAGTGAAATGAAAGGCCCTATTTATAGTTTTCTAGGGGTGTAGCCGAAAAGGCATTACATAGGTGAAGAGTGGTCGAATAGGTAGGTGTCTCCCTCCAAAGGCTGGTCGTGACTCCCTCCAAAGGGCTGGTGATGATTCAACCATGTTGGTGTCTCCCTCCACTTGGTTTTGGCGCAAAAAGGCTTTCCCTCCATGTAGTTGCCGCCCATTTCACGTTTCCCTCCAATTAGCTAGGGACATGTTCCTTAGGAGGGGAGATGACCCTTGGGGTGGTGAGCTTGTTGAGCTTGAGCTGAGCTAACTAGCTAAATGAGCTAGCATAATCTTTGAGCTATTTTGAGCTTCCATAAGCTGCCCCTTAGCTAGGTGAGCTAGTCCTTGAAGCTTGTGAGCTTCCTTAGAATGCTTCCCTTGGTCCTCAATTTGCCATGAGCTACCATTGGACTCTTTGAGCTAATACGAGCTGCTTTGAATGTCCTTGAGCTGTTCCAAGCTGTCCTTAAACTCTTTGAGCTAATCTGAGCTCCTTGTGAGGTGTGCCTAGCTTGTGCCTTCATCCTTAACACCTAAAGAAACAATAAACAATGGGTGAGATGAAATACAGCTATAATAAGATGCATACTTAAGTTAATAATGCAATGCAATACAAACATGCGTTAAATGACTTAAACTTAAATATAAAGGTGTGTTTTACTGAAATGTATCACATAGCTAAGTATAAGTATAATATAAAGATGTTAATCATAGGTTATGCACGAATATCATATATTATGCAAATAAATGAGATAACATATGATAATTCAAGTATTCCCTAATATGCAAAAGCATGCTTATAGCAATATATAATGCAATAAAGAAGATAATAAAAGATAAAGTAAGGTAGAACTCCCTTAGAATTAGCTTTGATGATCTTCAATGGTGTGATCAATTCATGAAGGAAGTTGGTACTGATTAGGATTGTATCGTCCTCCCCTTCTTTTTGGCAATTTGTCCTCAAATCGAAAGTGTTCTTCAATGGACACCTCTTTGTTGTTAGGGTGGACGAATTCTCACTTCTTTTCCCAAGTTAAATCTTCAATCTTCCCGGTTCATCCTTCTTCGAATAGGCACGATCTCTTTGGAATCCTCCTTTGGATATGTCATACATTTGGGAATAAAACTTGTCCTTTGAATTACTCCTTGCTTCGAAGCATCATGTTCTGTGAAAAAAGTATGTAACTCTTCATCTTTACTCCTTGAATCATCATGATGGTTGGTGAAGAGTCTTGACTTTTGAAGTCTCTTGTAATGGCAGAGTTTGATGCACCAATCAATCTCACAACTACAAAGGAACTCACCATTATAGTTTGGTAGGATAACACCATGAAACAAATTGTTGCAAAATAAATCAAAGTTAGAATATGAGATACAATTAACAAGATAAATGAAAATAGCAAACCATGGTGGATGTTTAATGGGCGTTGGTTATTGAATTTTCTTCAAGATTGGCATTGCACTTGGACTGTCTAAGATCATATCTCTTGGAACTTCAAGTGTCACAACCTTTGAAACGTCAAGGGACATATCTTGTAGATCACCACAAGTCACACTCGCTGGTTCTTCAAAGGAAATTTTTCTTGAATCATCAATTTGAAAAGATACGTCTCTTGTAATATCTTGCAAGACAAAAGAAAGAATAAGAGAAAAAGTAGGGTTAGATAAAATCTATTTTTCTTTCTCCTCTTCATCTCCAAACTCATTGTTTTCAACTCTCTCATTTTCAACTCCAACTTTTCTTCCATCCACGTCCTCATTTTCATTCTTTTCATTTTCAACTTCATCTGTTTGTCCTTCTTCAAAATGTTCTTTTTATTGCTTTCTCTTTGATTTCTTTCTCGTTTTTGAGTTTTTCTTCTTTGTTGCTCTTAATCCATTCATTATCCCTTTTGCTCAATTGGATTTGATCATGATGTACTTGGCTTGGGCTTAACGACGTCAAAATGAACTTTTTTTCCTTTGAACATGAAAGAGTAGCGATTAGTGAATCCGTCATGGGTGCCTCTTCTATCAAATTGCCATGGTCGCCCCAACAAGAGGTGGCTCGCATTCATGGGCACTACATCACACAAGACTTTATCCTTGTAATTTCTAATTGAGAATGGAATTGACCTTCAGTTCGTGTCCCTCGTTCAACCATTATAATTTGCAGGGACTTGGATGCATAGTGGTCTTTAAGTCAAGTCATTCAACCATCATAGTACTGGCCACATTGGTGCAACTTCCTCCATCAATGATCATGGAGCATATTTTGTTATTCAAATGGCACCGGGTGTAAAAGATGTTCTCCCTTTGTCGGTCATCATCCTTAGCTTGTAGGCTTAGTGTTCTTTTAACAACAAGAACCCTATTGGAAGTAGATGGAAAAGAATCTTGTGCCATTTGTTAGCGATGAAATAAGAAAATGAAAAGACCTTACCAAATTGCACTCAACAAATCCTCACAGTTCACTCCAAAGAAAATTTCACTCCACTAAACACTCGTGTTTGCGCTCTTGGATGTTATTTAGCTTTTATTATCCCCTTCTGATCTCACACTCTCAATTTGCCTTTTTTTCCACTCCTTTCTCTATTGTAAAGTTCTTTAAGGAACTTACTCAAGACTTAGGCAAGTATTGTATCTTTTGAGTCGCTGAAATGTTAGTTTGAAAAGGAAAAGGAAAAGAAAGAAAATATGGTGTATAGTTAAATTTAGAATAGAAAAGGAAAAGAAGAAAGGGTTACTTACTTGTTAAGAAACTCACAACCTTTCTTGACCATAATCAAAGTCATGAAGAAGATGGCTTCAAGCTTGATATTGAAGATAATGTTATTGTGCTTTTCACCCTTGAACATGTGCTATCCAAACTTTCTTTTCTTTTTTTTTTTTTACTTTTCGAAACTATTTTCTTTTTCTTTTTTTTCTCAAATTCAAATGACAAAGGATAGTTACTTACAAATTATTTTGCTTTGCTTGAATCGGGCTTCACTTTGATGCACTTGCTTCTTCCACCAAAAGCTCTAATTACCAAATGGTGCAATTCTGTGTAGCCGCCATTCTTTTGTTGTTGAAGACGGCTTCTTTGATTGTTGGATCTAGGAAGGAAGAAAGAAACCTGCAAGCAAGATAGGCTTGAAAGAATGAAAGGTATTTTAATGGTGGCTGCGGAAGATGGTAAGATTGGTGTATGGAAAAGGTGATGGAAATGGTGGTAGTATCTTAAGAATTCAAGGAAGAAAATATGCTATAAAGAGCATAAACCCAAACCTTATAAGATTTCTTAAGGGATGGTAGAAAGGACTTTGACCCACTATCTATAAAGAGATAGGAACCGAAAGTATCACGGGAATCGAAGGGATGCCGCCACAAGTATAAAGTACGTGATAAGTCAATAAAGTTTTAAAAGGAACTAAAAGAGAGAAAATTCTCACAAGTAATTTGATTGATGAAAAATGAGATGTCTTACAAATGAAATGAAAGGCCCTATTTATAGTTTTCTAGGGGTGTAGCTGAAAAGGCATTACATAAGTGAAGTGGTGGCCGAATAGGTAGATGTCTCCCTCCAAAGGCTGGTCGTGACCCCCTCCAAAGGGCTGGTGATGATTCGGCCATGTTTGTGTCTCCCTCCACTTGGTTTTGGTGCAAAAAGGCTTTCCCTCTTAGATTAAGCTAAGGGCAGCTCATGGAGTGAAGGTTGAAGATGAAGATGGCTTGCGAATTGTTGATGTTGTTTTGTCCTCGGCACCCTCTTAGACTCAATTATCTAAGAAAGCAACCTCAAGCGGCTCTAACCCACCCTCCTAGACGCGATTATCTATGCAAGCAAGAGTGTGGAGATGATCTCCCTCACAAGAACTAGTCGAACTTATGTTGAAGAAGACTTTGAAAGCACAAGTAATCAGCACCTGCAAAAACAAACTCGCTAAATATTTCATAAATCAAAGAAAATCTGTCTTACAATGATGGAGGCTTCATCCTTTTATAGGTGAAGGATAGACAAAGTAATTTAACTTCTACTAAAACAAGGAAAACCTAATCTAATTAATAATAATAAAAAAATAATAGCCTTTAAACTCCTTGTGCTTGTGTGGCAAGAGATAGGGTGATAAGGCAAGTGATAAGTTGATAAGGGCTGGTTGCTTGGGAAGCAAGTAAACTTGATGAAGGCTGATTTGCTAGGGCATCAAGTAATGGGCTGATAAGAGCTCTTTTCATTGGGCAGCAAGTAAAAGTTGATAGGGCCTTTATTTGGACGAATTTAAGGGTATTTGGGCTGGTTTAGATGATAAGAAATTGGTTCTTGGGCAAGGAGGCATGTGTGGGCTGTTTTAAAAGCTAACTACGCCTAAAAACACTTGTAAATCCTAATTTGGGCTAAAAATAAAAATCTGACCCAAACTTTTATAGTAACAAGTATTGGGTCTAACTACAATAAAAAGGGCTAATTAATGGACATCTAAAGGCTCATGGATATCCATCTCCAAAGGTGCAGAAAGTTGAGTTTTTGTGACCCAATTATTCTTGAAGGATGTTAAGTGTGGACTTCCTTCAAGAAATTCTTCTTTCTTCATGGCAGCTTGTAATCCTTTGCTCACGAATCCTTGGACGGTCGAATTCAGCTTGTCCTTGATTAGCTTAGACTTGGCTTGGGTTATTGGGCCAAGTGGAAAAGTAAGTCCATCTTATCCTTGGAATTGCCTTGTGGTACATGTATCACTCCTTGAGCTAATCTGATCTCCTTGTGAGGTTTCTAAGCTGTGCCTAGCTTGTGCCTTCATCCTTAACACCTAAAGAAACAATAAACAATGGGTGAGCGGAAATAAAGCTATAATAAGATGCATACTTAAGCTAACAATGCAATGCAATGCAAACATGCGTTAATTGACTTAAACTTAAATATAAAGATGGGTTTTAGTGAAATGTATCACATAGCTAAGTATAAGTATAATATAAAGATGTGAATCATAGGTTATGCATGAATACCATATATTATGCAAATAAATGATAAAATATGATAATTCAAGTATTCCGTAATATGCAAAAGTATGCTTATAACAATATATAATGCATAAAGAAGATAATAAAAAGTAAGGTAAGGTATAACTCCCTTAGAATTAGCCTTGATGATATTCAAGTATTCACGAGGCCTTGAAGCATATCAAAGGACAACATAAACTTAACAAGTGACATGCAAAATGGCTGAAATTTCTTGAATCATTTCCTTATGTCATCCATTACAAGAAGGGTAAAGATAAAGGAATGCAAAATTGATGTAATTCGTCCTTGATGTTGTTGAAGACGGCCCTTTGATTGTAGGATCTAGGAAGGCAAGCAAGTGATTCCTGTAAAGTAAGATGATTGCAAAAGAAGGAACGTAATGAAGGGTAATGTGCGGAAGTAATGTAGGGTGAGTTGAAGGAAAAAGAAGATGGAAATGGAAGGAATGTAAGGGTAAGTGATGGTTCGGATATGGAAGTGTTTAGGGATGAACCTATGCTATAGAAAGCCTAACCCCAAACCTTATAGGATATCTTTAAGGGATGGTAGAAAGGACTTGGACCCGTTGGTTATATTGAACCAAGAACCACAAGTATCTAGGTGGATGAGAGTTTTGACGCCACAAGTACAAAGTACCTGATAAGTCGATATAGTTCAATTAAGAACTAAAAGGGAGAAAATTCTCACAAAAGGAAATTTTATAATTCAGAGGAGTGTGTTTACAAATGAAAATACAATTTGTATTTATAGTGAATGAAAGGGCATGGGCGAAAAGGCCTCTAAACTATTTGACCACCATTGTGCCTCCATTCAAGGGTGATACATGCATGGGAGGGCTGGAAAGATGCATTGAAGACAAGAAGTTGAAACTGTTTTCTAAGTTTGGAGAATCAGTTGACTTGATGCGACTTTTCGAATGGGATTTGGGCATTTTTGGGTCGAGTTGTCTTATGAAGAATTGACCGTCATTCATTTACCTTTCCAACACATATTGAAATGCATCATTTTGAAGTCAGGAACTCAAGATAGGTTCATTTTACTGAAGAATGCGCATATAGAAAACTAGATACGGGATTATTACGAGATTTTGTAAAATTCAGCCCAGAAGCTAACATATAAGGCATTGGACGAATTAAACATAACCCAATGTATTTATTATCATTTAAATTGATGTTTTTAGGGTTTTATATACTTTAGGAACCAACAACCCTTCTCTCAAGCCGTTAGATCAAGTCCAATTTAATGGACCAGATTTCTTTGTTTATTTCATTCATTCTTAGCTTTAGGTTAAAGTCATCCTTCATCTATAAAAGGATGATGCTTTCTTCTTTGTTTTTCAGATTTTCTTTGATTAATAAAAAGTTATCTTTTGAGATTTTAGTATTCTTTGAATTCATGTTTGCAAGTGTTCAGTAAACTTGTCTAGGAGCCATCTTCAACGTTTAAATTGGGTTGATTGTTGCTGATCTTCACACTTCGGGTTGCCTATCTAATTGTGGGTAGGAGGGTCGATTTTACGCCGTATCATAGAGGTTGCCTAGTTAATCGTGACGAAGAGGGTCAATTTTATGCCGTATCACAGAGGTTGCCTAGTTAATTGTGACTAGAGGGTCCCATGGGCATATCCTCTATTCCATAATCCGCCATCATCTTCTTCAACTCAACTCCATTGTCGCCATCACTATCATTCAAATCTAGAAATTTTAGATTTGTTTTTCTATCCTCTAAATTTATCTTTATCGGTCTTTTTAGTTTCATTCTTATTATTCATCATCTAACCCTTCTTCTTAACTTTGTTTCTTTAATTTTCCAGCCTTAATTCTGAAAATTTCAAGAAACGCCCAACTAGTTTCTCTTGTTGATGATAAGGTTTAGGATGTCGTTGGCATGGAAGATCAAGATCATCAATAAGGTAACTACTGATGACATTAGCACAACTACCACTATCGATGAAAAGGAGTATTGTTTCTTGTTGATCATGCACAGTGAGTAGATGTTGGTGCGTTGGTCCCCAGTTTCATCCAATGTTTGAATGTTCAAGGAATGGTGAATTACCAGGCAAAAGTCATCTTGTGGTGGGTTCGGTGCTCTGAAGGAATTGTCTATGTCATCTTCAACTTTATGGACTATGTCCTCCACTTCCTCGTCAGAATCAGAAATGTAGGTACCATCTTGAAAGAGCAAGATTCGAGTATTGGGACAGTCATGTGCATAATGGCCATGACCATGACATTGGAAACACACCATGTCATCAATTTGCTCTGATACCAAATGATAAGAGGATGCCTTGGTACGTTGGAACCTTCAATTTGATGGTTTGGAAACAAACCTAAGGCTTTAGACTCAAACAAGAAAGTTAGGCGCCAATCTAAAAATTTCAAGAGAAACTAGTTGAGCGTTTCTTGAAATTTTCAAAATTAAGGCTGGAAAATTAAAGAAACAAAGTCAAGAAGAAGGGTTAGATGATGAATAATAAGAACAAAACTAAAAAAATTGATAAAGATAAATTTAGAGGATAGAAAAACAAATCTAAAATTTCCAAATTTGAATGATGGTGATGGCGACAATGGAGTTGAGTTGAAGAAGATGATGGTGGATTATGGAATAGCTCGTCCTTGTACCTACTGATGGAAAATGGTATGAGTATCTGCTTGGTCACCTTCAATTCCCCACCATCATTAAGCTATAGAAGCTTATACGGGTGTGGGTGTTTTGTTGTCACCAATCCAAGTCTGTCCACCATTAACATGCTGGCAACATTAGTACAACTTTCTCCATCAATAATCACAAAACATACCTTCCCAATGATATGGCAGCGTGTATGAAAGATATTGTTAGAGTAGCGCAATCTTGGATTTGGAAGCCTTCAATCAAGTTGTTGCAAGAACTAAGAGCTCTAGACACAATCAAGGAAGTTTGGGTAGATCTGAAAATTCAAGAGAAAAGAGAAGGGATTTTCTTGAATTTTTTAGATTCAAGGCTGGAAATTTAAAGAAAGAAAGACGAGATGAAGGATTAGATGATAAGAAATAAGAATCTAAATAAAAAGATGAGAAAAGATTAAGAAGAAGATAGGTGAAACAAATCTGAAAATTCCAGCTTTGTTTATGGAATTATGGAAGATGGTGTGAAGGTTGAAGATGAAGATGGCTTGTGAATTGTTGTTGTTTTGTCCTCGACACCCTCTTAGACTCAATTATCTAAGCAAGCAACCTCAAGCGGCTCTAACCCACCCTCCTAGACGCGATTATGTAGGCAAGCAAGAGTGTGAAGATGATCTCCCTCACAAGAACTCGTCGAACTTATGTTGAAGAAGACTTTGAAGGCACAAGTAATCAGCACTTGCAAAAACAAACTCACTAAATATTTCATAAATCAAAGAAAATATGTCTTACAATGATGGAGGCTTCATCCTTTTATAGGTGAAGGATAGACAAAGTAATTTAACTTCTACTAAAACAAGGAATACCTAATCTAATTAAAAATAATGATAAAATAACAGCTTTTAAACTCCTTGTTCTTGTGTGACAAGGGATAGGGTGATAAGGCAAGTTATAACCTGATAAGGGCTGGTTGCTTGGGCAGTAAGTAAACTTGATGAAGGCTGGTTTGCTTGGGTATCAAGTAATGGGCTGATAAGAGCTGTTTTGATTGGGCAGCAAGTAAAAGTTGATAGGGCCTTTATTTGGACGAATTTAAGGGTATTTGGGCTGGTTTAGATGATAAGAAATTGGTTCTTGGGCAAGGAGGCATGTGTGGGCTGTTTAAAAAGCTAACTAGGCCTAAAAACACTTGTAAATCCTAATTTGGGCCAAAAATAAAAATCTGACCCAATCTTTTATAGTAACAAGTATTGGGTCTAATTTCAATAAAAGGGCTAATTAATGGACATCTAAAGGCTCATGGATATCCATCTCCAAAGGTGCAACAAGTTGAGTTTTTGTGACCCAATTATTCTTGAAGGATGTTAAGTGTGGACTTCCTTCAAGAAATTCTTCTTTCTTCATGGCAGCTTGTAATCCTTGGCTCACGAATACTTGGACGGTCGAATTCAGCTTGTCCTTGATTAGCTTAGACTTGGCTCGGGTTATTGGGCCAAGTGGAAAAGTAAGTCCATCTTGTCCTTGGAATTGCCTTGTGGTACATGTATCATCCCCTCCCTCCTCAAAAGGATTCGTCCACGAATCTGAAACATCAAAGGGGGAAAGATCAGAAACATTAAAAGTTGTACTCACATCATACTCACCTGGTAGATCAATTCTGATAGAATAACGCAAATTCGAATAAAGAGAAAAACAAAACAAACCAAAATAAAGAACAAATCTAAAAATTCAGATTTGCTTATGGTGGTGGCGTCAATGGAGGAAGCTTGAATATGTGGAGATGGCGTGATGAATTAATAGTTGTTGTTTTGTCCTCGGCACCCTCTTAGACTCAATTACCTAAGCAAGCAACCTCAAGCGGCTCTAACCCACCCTCCTAGACGCGATTATCTAGGCAAGCAAGAGTGTGAAGATGATCTCCCTCACAAGAACTCGTCGAACTTATGTTGAAGAAGACTTCGAAGGCACAGGTAATCAGCACTTGCAAAAACAAACTCACTAAATATTTATAAATCAAAGAAAATCTATCTTACAATGATGGAGGCTTCATCCTTTTATAGGTGAAGGATAGACAAAGTAATTTAACTTCTACTAAAACAAGGAAAACCTAATCCAATTAAAAATAATAAAAAAATAACAGCCTTTAAACTCCTTGTGCTTGTGTGGCAAGGAATAGGGTGATAAGGCAAGTTATAAGCTGATAAGGGCTGGGTGGCTGGTTTCTAAAGTATATAAAACCCTAAAACATCAATTTAAATGATAGTAAATACATTGGGCTAAGTTTAATTCGTTCAAAGCCTTATATTTAAGCTTTTGGGCTGAATTTTACAAAATCCTGTAATAATCCCGTATCCAGTTTTCTGCATGCGCAGTCTTCAGTAAATTGGACGTATCTTGAGTTCCTAATGTCCGATTGATGTGTTTCAAGATGCGATGAAAAGGTAACTGAATGAAGGACAATTTGTTAGAAGGCAACTTGACTCAGAAATGCCTGGATCCCATCCAAAAACTCGTCGCAAGTTGGCTGATTTTCCAGACTTTACAAACAGATTCAATTTCTTGTCCAAGATGCATCGTTTTTGACCTCCTATGCGTGCACTGTTTTGGCTTTTATTGTTTGCATCGAACAAATTAAGCTTCTTGTCCAATATTAGTAATTTGACCCCGCTCATGCATGTATCATTCCCCCACTCCTGAAAAGGATTCGTCGTCGAATCTAAATTGGCAATGAGAGAACAATCATCAACTTCAACTGAAAAGGCTTCTTTGTTGTATGTGGAGTGATCTAATTGAGCTCCTCTCAGTGGTTCAACAAAATCCTGAAAAAATAAGACAGCACTACTCGAACATTTGTAAGGATTAGTC
Organism: Hibiscus mutabilis; assembly: GCA_019671005.1. Taxonomy (NCBI): domain Eukaryota; kingdom Viridiplantae; phylum Streptophyta; class Magnoliopsida; order Malvales; family Malvaceae; genus Hibiscus; species Hibiscus mutabilis. The sequence continues at coordinate 9,875,624 of CM033751.1, read as the reverse complement.
AAAACGAAATCACTCGTCGCATTCTTTTTCTTGTCTTTTTCTTTTGGGCTTTGTGTGACTTTTACCTCGTATGTATTTTCACTCACCAAATTTGGGCCATTAATTTGACTTTTTTCACTCTCGGCCTCTGTACTCTCAGTCTTTTGTATCTCACATCCCATATCCCTCTCACAAAAATTATCATCAATGTACAATTTCTGTAGAGGAGAAAGTGTTTCTAACGGAATGATAGGACAAGAATCAAATGAAGGGTTAAAATTACACTTACTTTCTTTGTGGGGAGGTGATGAGAGTATAGCAAGTGGACCTACTACTTCACATGAGGGATTAGAAGCATTGTCATCTTGTCTAATGTGTTCACTATCACTATCCTTTTGTTTGGGAGATGGTTCTTCTCCAATATCAACATCTGCACAAATGCTAGAAGTAGAAGTACGAAGATAATCATGTGTACCTTCTGGTTTTGGGATGTCTTCATGGTTGGTTGCCTTTGTGTGGTCAATTGATTCAGCCTTTTGCGCTTCCAATCTTTTTCGTTTTATCCTCTCACACTGTTTTTTTGCTTTTGCTATTTCCTCATCTACTTTTTCCGGCTCTATTGTAGCAAACGAGAGCTTCTGGCCTTGGTGCACAACCGAGTATCCATTTCTATTGATTCGATGGACAGCGCCCCGATCATTTTTCCAAGGTCTTCCTAATAGCAAGTGGGTGACTTCCATAGGAACCACGTCACACCATACATCATCACAATAGCTTCCAAGAGTAAAAGAGATTAAACAACGTTCGATTACCTTCATATCCGGTCCGCTATTAAACCCTTGAAGATGATACGGCTTAGGGTGTTCTTGGCATGGTAGATCGAGTGCATCAACAATGAAGCTACTCACTAAGTTTACACGACTATCACCATCAAAAATTAAAGAACATAGATTACCTTGTATCTTACATCGTGACCGAAAAATATTTATTGGTATACGATAACGAGTGTTGAAAAGAGAATAAAACATCCTAATTGCTTTAAGAATTCAAAGAAAAGGTTAGACGCCAATAGAATTATAGTTGCAAGGAGAAAGAAGAGTATGCAACTTTTAGTCCTACTAACACAAGGAAACAAGAAGGTGTTAGAAGATGTGTAAGAAGCAATAAAAGCTAAAACAAACAAAAACTAATGGCTAAGAATGAAATAAAATTAGAAAAACCCCGAAAACCCTAGATTTTACAGCAACTTGATCTACTTCGTTCGAGGTGTTCCCGATGTCAAAAAATTCTAAAATTTTATGTGGTGACTTCTCCAAAGGTGTAGATCTGATCTGGAAATTTTTAGCTAAAAATTCGCTCGTTTGAATTTGATGAATTTTCCCTAATTTTTGAGTTTTTCACCCGAAAACGCCAAAATTCTTGTCAAGAATCGTCTCAGCTCTGATACCAAATGATAGAGTAACGCAAATTCGAATAAAGAGAAAAACAAAACAAACCAAAATAAAGAACAAATCTAAAAATTCAGATTTGCTTATGGTGGTGGCGTCAATGGAGGAAGCTTGAATATGTGGAGATGGCGTGATGAATTGATAGTTGTTGTTTTGTCCTCGGCACCCTCTTAGACTCAATTACCTAAGCAAGCAACCTCAAGCAGCTCTAACCCACCCTCCTAGACGCGATTATCTAGGCAAGCAAGAATGTGAAAATGATCTCCCTCACAAGAACTTGTCGAACTTATGTTGAAGAAGACTTCGAAGGCACAAGTAATCAGCACTTGCAAAAACAAACTCACTAAATATTTATAAATCAAAGAAAATCTATCTTACAATGATGGAGGCTTCATCCTTTTATAGGTGAAGGATAGACAAAGTAATTTAACTTCTACTAAAACAAGGAAAACCTAATCCAATTAAAAATAATAAAAAAATAACAGCCTTTAAACTCCTTGTGCTTGTGTGGCAAGGAATAGGGTGATAAGGCAAGTTATAAGCTGATAAGGGCTGGGTGGCTGGTATCTAAAGTATATAAAACCCTAAAAACATCAATTTAAATGATAATAAATACATTGGGCTAAGTTCAATTCGTTCAAAGCCTTATATTTAAGCTTTTGGGCTGAATTTTACAAAATCCCGTAATAATCCCGTATCCAGTTTTCTGCATGCGCAATCTTCAGTAAATTGGACGTATCTTGAGTTCCTAATGTCTGATTGATGCGTTTCAAGATGCGGTGAAAAGGTAACTGAATGAAGGACAATTTGTTAGAAGACAACTTGACTCAGAAATGCCTGGATCCCATCCAAAAACTCGTCGCAAGTTGGCTGACTTTCCAGACTTTACAAACAGATTCAATTTCTTGTCCAAGATGCATCGTTTTTGACCTCCTATGCGTGCACTGTTTTGGCTTTTATTGTTTGCATCGAACAAATTCAGCTTCTTGTCCAATATTAGTAATTTGACCCCGCTCATGCATGTATCAAATTCGGTATGCATTGTTGTTGATCCTTTGAAGGACTTGGAATGGTCCATCTCCTCGTGGATCCAATTTGGATTTCCTATGGTTCGGAAATCTTTCTTTACGCATGTGCAACCATACCCAATCTCTTGGTTCAAAGACAACTTGGCGTCGGCCTTTGTTGACTTTGGCAGCAACGTTTTCATATGTTTTCTCCATCCTTTGCTTTGCCTTAGTGTGAATGGATTTAACTAACTCCGTTTTCTTTTCGCCATCTTAGCTGCTAATATTATTAATAGGTAAAGGAAGAAGGTCTAATGTAGTTAAGGGGTTAAAACTATAAACTACTTCAAATGCAGAATAACCGGTGGATGAATGAATAGAACGGTTGTAGGCAAACTCTACAAAAGGTAGATATTCTTCCCAAGTTTTTGTGTTCTTATCGACAACAGTTCTGAGTAATGCACCTAAGATCCGATTTGTTACCTCGGTTTGTCCATCCGTCTGTGGGTGACAAGTAGTAGAATAAAGAAGTTTGGTACCTATCTTTCCCCACAAAAACTTCCAAAAATGGCTTATAAACTTTACATCTCTATCGGAAACGATGGTGCGTGGAATTCCATGAAGTCGTACTACTTCTCTAAAGAAGAGATCGGCTACATGTGTTGCATCATCCATTTTATGGCATGGTATGAAGTGAGCCATCTTTGAAAACCCGTTGACCACAATAAAAATACTATCTCGACCCGTTTTGGTACGAGGTAATCCAAGAATAAAGTCCATAGATAAATCGACCCAAGGGAAAGAAGGGATAGGAAGGGGTGTATATAAACCGTTAGGACTTACCTTGGATTTGCTTGTTTACATACAATGCAAGATGCGCATACCTTTTTCCACGGTTTTCCTCATATGTGGCTAAAAAAATGCTCCATTACCATGTCTAACGTTTTGGAGATGCCAAAGTGTCCCATTAAGCCTTCGGAGTGTGATTCATGGACTAGCAATTCTCTAATGGAGCCTTGTGGTATACACAACCTGTTTATTCGGAAAAGAAACCCATCTACAAGATAAAACTTGTTAAAAGCACCTTTTAAACAATGAGTATAAATTTCCTTGAAATCTGGATCATTAGGATACAATTGCTTTATATGTTCGAATCCTAATATAGTAGCATGCATTTGAGTAATTAGGGTATACCTTCTAGATAGTGCATCTACTACTACATTATCCTTACCTTTTTTGTACTTGATCACATAAGGGAATGTTTCAATAAACTCCACCCACCGAGCATGTCTCTTGCTCAAATTACCTTGGCCGTTTAGCCACTTCAATGATTCGTGGTCGGTGTGTATGATGAACTCCTTTGGAAGAAGGTAGTGTTGCCAAACTTCAACTACACGAACTAATGCAAGGAGCTCTTTATCATAAGTTGAGTAGTTCAAATGTGCTTCTTTTAACTTCTCGCTAAAGTAAGCGATTGGTTGTTTTCCTGTAAAAGAACTGCGCCTATGCCTATACTGGAGGCATCACATTCTAACTCAAAAGTTTTAGAAAAATTGGGAAGACGAAGAATTGGGGTAGTACAAAGTTTACCTTTTAGTGTTTGGAAGGCTTGTTCTTGTGCCTCACCTCAATGAAAACCTACCGTTTTTTTTATGATATCTGTCAATGGTGCGGCAATGGTAGAGAAATCCTTGACAAAGCGACGGTAGAAGTTTGCTAGGCCATGGAAGGATCTCACCTCGGTTATGGATGATGGCGTGGGCCATTCTTGAATTGCTTTGACTTTTTCATTGTCAATATGGATACCCTGTGCACTTACTATAAAGCCTAGAAAACTAAGACTTTCACTACAAAACACGCACTTTTCCATGTTAGCATATAATTGTTCTCTTCGGAGAACTTCGAAGACCGATCTCACATGAAAGATATGTAAATCAAAAGAAGAAGAGTAGATAAGAATATCATCGAAATAAACAACAACAAACTTACCTCTAAACTCCCGAAGGACATGGTTCATCAATCTCATGAATGTGCTAGGGGCATTGGTCAAACCAAATGGCATAACTGTCCATTCATATAAACTGAACTTTGTCTTGAAAGCGGTTTTCCATTCATCTCCTTCTTTCATTCGAATTTGATGATAACCACTCTTCAAATCAATCTTGGTAAAGATGCATGCACCGCAGAGTTCATAAAGCATGTCATCTAATCGTGGAATAGGATGCCTATACTTGATTGTTATTCGGTTGATCGGCCGACAATCGGCACACATTCTATATGAACCATCTTTCTTTGGCGCCAAAAGTATTGGAACGGCACAAGGGCTTAAACTCTCACGAATGTAGCCTTTGTTGAGTAGTTCTTCCACTTGCTTTTCTAACTCCTTGGTTTCGTCGGGATTACATCTATATGCTGGTCTGTTTGGAATAGAAGAACCCAGAATTAGGTCAATTTGATGTTCAATTCCTCTTAAGGGTTGCAAACCGTCAGGTGGATCACCTAAAACATCATTGAAGTCCTGCAAAAGAGAAACAAACACACTAGGCAAACTTTTGTTATTGTTAGTGATAGAAAAAAATTGTTCCCTAAAGCGGATGAGGATGCAAGGCTATTTAAGGAAGGGGGCTTGCCTCACTTCTTTTTCTCTCGCATAAATATTTTGAGACACTCTTTTTTTCTCACATTTAGGATCACTCACCACCTCTGGGCCTATACTTATTTGGTTTTTATCACTACTAGCCTCTTATGTATTTGCCTTTTGTTTTTCATTCTTTTTTCTTTTTCATCTTTTTTTATTCCCACCTCCTCACAAAACTTCTTCATTCGCATCTGATCTTTGTACACCTCTTTTGGATCGAGTGGAGCCAAGGTATACATTACCATGGTATATAAAGGAATACTTATTTAACTTACCATGGTGAGTCACATCAATGTCATACTGCCACGGTCGTCCTAAAAGTAAGTGAGATGCTTGCATAGGGATAACATCACACCAAACGTCATCACAATATTTACCCATAGTAAAAGTGATTAAGGCACGTTTGTTTACCTTTAATTCTGACCGTTCATGAAGCCATTGGAGATAATATGGCTTTGGAAGGCGTTGACAAGGTAGGTCAAGTGCATCAACTAGATAGCTGCTCACCACATTCACACAACTTCCGCTATCAATGATGACAGAATATAGTTTGCCTCTGATCAAACATCTTGTGTGGAAAATATTTGTTCTTTGCATATCCGTATCGTCGATTGCTTGGATATTAAGTAAACGTTGAATCACCAAGCTTTTAGGATTAGGCTCATCACTGGAGTAACCACCGGCGATGAATTCATTCTCGGACAATTCCTCCTCCGACTCGGATGAGTAGCTCCCATCTACTCGAATAAGAAATAGTCTTGTATTCGGGCAGTCTCTTTTATAGTGTCCATGACCGTTGCACTTGAAGCATACAATCTCTTGAGTTTGTTTGAGTGTTAGTGTGTTTTCCGCCAACATAGGGGTTTTTGTCTTGGTTTTGTCCAGTGACTTGGATGTTTCAATTTTCTGCTTTGGTCTACTTGAGTCGAGCAAAGGTTTAGAAGAATTAGAATGAGATAAAGGTTGAGTGATACCTTTGTCATAGTGATAATTCTTTTGTCGATATCGTTGTCGATCTTTGATGCGCTTTTCAATTGTCATGGCGAATTGGAATGCCTCTTGAAGGGTGTAGTAGGTTTTGAGTTCAAGTACCTCAAGAATGTTGTCATTGAGTCCGACAACAAACCTAGTCATTGTATCCTCTTCATCCTCTTGGATATCGGCTCTTTGCATCAATGATTCCATCTCTTTGAGATACTCATCAACAGTCCTGTACCTTGTCGGATTCTTTGTAACTTTTGTTTGATCTCTCGCCGATATAATGGGGGAACGAATCGTTCTCGCATGACTTCTTTAAGTTCTCCCCATGAGGTTATCTTGGCTTCTCCATTGAGACGCCGATTGCGAACCAATTGGGACCACCAAATGGATGCGTATTCAATGAATTCGAGAGTCAACAGTGGAACTTAATCCTCTTCGGGGCATTGATAATACTCGAATAGAAGATCAACTCGATTTTCCCAGTCACAATAAGCATCAGGGTCATACCTTCTTTGAAAGGGTGGTATAGTGATTTTTGGTTTGGCTAAGGTGTTTGTTGCTCGTCTCGGCTCTATGAGAGGATTGTGCCCATGCAGGGGGTTTTGGCGTCTATTCTGAATGGGAACAAGATTTGGATGCCTAGGCTCTTCAGTATTGCTTGCAATTGCAGTGGTTTCTAATCTCCCAATAGTTTGAGTGATTGCGGTTACGACTGTATCGGTGTGCTCAAGCTTGGCTGCCAAAGAGGTTACAATCCGTTCAAGTTTATTGAGAGTATTCAAAACTTCTTGAAGAGTCACTTCATGTTGTTCTTCGTCGTTACTCGTTTCTGACATCCCGAAACACTCAGATTTAAAAAGGTGAAAAGCAAAAGAAAACTAGAAATCTCACTGAACACTCCAAGGAATAAATATTTAGCGAGGCAAGTAAACCGATCTTGTGCTCTTTAAAGACCTTCCTGCCACAAGTCAACAAGTTACAATCAGAGTTTAATCCTAACAATGAGTCCTAATTGTACTAGGAGTCCAATGAAAGGCTTGACACCAATTGAATATAGTTGCAAGAAAGAAGGATTGGAATGCAATATTTAGTCCTACTCACACCAGAAAAGAGAAGGTGCTAAATTGTGTAATAGAAGAAAGAAAAAGCAAAACAAAGGAACTTAAGAAACTAAGAGTAGAAAAAAATTAGTAGAAAAAGTTGATAACCCCAAAACTTAGAAACAACTTGAAGGAAGAAATCCAATGTTGAATCCACTTCAATGTGATGCTTGTGGTGGTTGATGATGGTGATCTTGATGATTTTTGATGGTGGTTGGTGGCTAGGTATAAGCTTTCTCACTTTTCTTCACTTTTCTTTCTTTTCTTTTTTATTTTTTTAATTTTTTCTCTTTTTTTTCTTTTTACAAGGTAAATTAACTGAAAATAACGAAAACTGAAGAAAAAAATAATGAAAATAGGGTTAAAGAAGGGGGAAAACCCTAATTTGGCTGAAATTTTATCCACTTCGTTCGAGGTGTTCCCGAACTCCAAAAATTCTGAAATTTTGTGTGGTGACTCCACCAATGGTGTAGATCTGATCTGGAAAGTTTCAGCTCAAAATTCACTCGTTTTGTTTTGACGAATTTTCCCTAATTTTTGAGTTTTTTTTTCCAAAAACGCCAAAATTCTTGCCAAGAATCGTCCCAAATCTGATACCAAATGATAGAGTAACGCAATCTTAGATTTGGAAGCCTTCAATCAAGTTGTTGCAAGAACTAGGAGCTCTAGACTCAATCAAGGAAGTTTGGGCAGATCTGAAAATTCAAGAGAAAAGAGAAGGGATTTTCTTGAATTTTTCAGATTCAAGGCTGGAAATTTAAAGAAAGAAAGACGAGATGAAGGATTAGATGATAAGAAATAAGAATATAAATAAAAAGATGAGAAAAGATTAAGAAGAAGATAGGTAAAACAAATCTGAAAATTCCAGCTTTGTTTATGGAATTATGGAAGATGGTGTGAAGGTTGAAGATGAAGATGGCTTGTGAATTGTTGATGTTGTTTTGTCCTCGGCACCCTCTTAGACTCAATTATCTAAGCAAGCAACCTCAAGCGGCTCTAACTCACCCTCCTAGACGCGATTATCTAGGCAAGAAAGAGTGTGAAGATGATTTTCCTGACAAGAACTTGTCGAACTTATGTTGAAGAAGACTTCGAAGGCACAAGTAATCAGCACTTGCAAAAACAAACTCACTAAATATTTCATAAATCAAAGAAAATCTGTCTTACAATGATGGAGGCTTCATCCTTTTATAGGTGAAGGATAGACAAAGTAATTTAACTTCTACTAAAACAAGGAAAACCTAATCTAATTAAAAATAATAATAAAATAATAGCCTTTAAACTCCTTGTGCTTGTGTAGCAAGGGATAGGGTGATAAGGCAAGTTATAAGCTGGTAAGGGCTGGTTGCTTGGGCAGCAAGTAAACTTGATGAAGGCTGGTTTGCTTGGGTATCAAGTAATGGGCTGATAAGAGCTGTTTTGATTGGGCAGCAAGTAAAAGTTGATAGGGCCTTTATTTGGACGAATTTAAGGGTATTTGGGCTGTTTTAGATGATAAGAAATTGGTTCTTGGGCAAGGAGGCATGTGTGGGCTGTTTAAAAAGCTAACTAGGCCTAAAAACACTTGTAAATCCTAATTTGGGCTAAAAATAAAAACTGACCAGCAGTAACAAGTATTGGGTCTAATTACAATAAAAAGGGCTAATTAATGGACATCTAAAGGCTCATGGATATCCATCTCCAAAGGTGCAGCAAGTTGAGTTTTTGTGACCCAATTATTCTTGAAGGATGTTAAGTGTGGACTTCCTTCAAGAAATTCTTCTTTCTTCATGGCAGCTTGTAATCCTTGGCTCACGAATACTTGGACGGTCGAATTCAGCTTGTCCTTGATTAGCTTAGACTTGGCTCAGGTTATTGGGCCAAGTGGAAAAGTAAGTCCATCTTGTCCTTGGAATTGCCTTGTGGTACATGTATCAGATATTCTCTCGTTATTGGTCGCCTTGCACCATTTGTGTACTTAGACTCCTCTTCACAACGAGCACTTCTCCTTCAGCAGGAGGGTCTAAGTCTTCATCATCTTCACTTATGGCAACAACTTCTTCTTTTTCCGATTCAAATTCAATCTTGCCACTTCCTCAAATCACCATAGTATGCCTATTTGGGCACTGACTAGCTACATGTCCCCTTCCAAGACATTTGAAGCGTTGAATATCCCTGGATCAATTTGATGTAGCTTGTGGTTTTCCTTTGTTCTCATCAATAGTCTTGTTGGGTTTTGAAGTCCCAACGTTTTCCTTGAACTGATTTGGTTTGTATGGCGCTTTTGGAGCAATCTGTCCCCATTTAGAATTCTGACTCCATCTAGAAGTAGAAGAGTTGTTTCGGGGCATACCTTTACGTTTAAATTGTTGTTCCACCTTCATAGCCAAGTGAACTAATTCTTTAAGTCCACATAGTATTGCAAATCCACGGTGTCGGCTATGTCTTTATTTAGCCCCGAAATGAACCTTGCCATGGTAGATTCAGTGTCTTCCTCCACATTTGCTCGTATCATTGCCATCTCCATCTCTTTAAAACAATCTTCCACGCTCACGTTGCCTTGTCTGAGGTTTTGGAGTTTCCGCATTAATTCTGGATGATAGTAGGCTGGCATAAATATCTTCCTCATTATGCCTTTTATTTCCTCTCGCGTGGACACCGGGCATTCTCCATTTCATCGTCTATTCATGGTTAACTGGTACCACCAAACTATTGCATAATTAGTGAATTCAATGGATGCTATTTTTACCTTCTTTTGCTCGGAGTAATTGTGACAATCGAAGATGTGTTCGATCTTCTGCTCTCACTCAAGATAAGCCTCCGGATCTGTTTTCCCTTGAAATGGCGGAATGTTCATCTTTATATTTGCAAGGTTATCATCAAACCTTTCTTGATTCCTCTGATGTGGGCGTTGGTTTTGTACAACAGCGGGCCATTCGTTGTCATCCACAATCTGCTCAATTTCCTCTTCTTGGATACCTTGTCTTGGGTTACCTTACGCTAGAATGATTGGGGCTCCCACAGATTTCTCTTCATGGCCGTCAATATGCTCATGTATAGACTTGAGTTTCTGATCCATAAGTTGTCACAATTCTCGAACAAGTGCTTGAAACTGTAGCCTCAAGATTCCTCCTGTTTGTCCTTCATTAAACTCCTCTATATTCTTATTTGCGTTCATGGCTCTTTGTTCACTCTAAAAGAAAAGAAAGAGGAAAAATAAAATGAAAAATGAATCACTCGCTCTCTTTGGCTTTTACCCTCAGATGTACTCACTCTCTCGTGCCTTTTACCACTCTTTTTATCTCAAAAGTTCTTGAATCGAACTTACTCAAAATACTTGCTGAATCGGCTGCAAAATATATGTTAAGGTTTGGAAAGATATGGTGTATAAGGTAGGCTTAGAAGAAAATGCTTACTGTTCAAAGTTAGAATATTGAGACAAAGAAATAACAATTCTGAAACAAGGAAAAAATGTACCAACCATTGTTATCGATTTGCTTTCTTTTTTAATCTTTTTTTCTTTTTTTACGATAATTCTTTTCCTTTCTTTTCTCTTTTTTTTTTGTTTTTTTTAACAGCAAAACACAAATGCTTACTTGATTTAGCCTATGCTCTTATTACCATCTGATGCGATCTCGTCTTGGAATTTACCGAGATGCTTGATTTGCCCGATCGTAAATGAAGTAACTTTGTGTTGTAAGACTTGTAACGGTTTTGGATGGTTTAAAGGGTGATGGTGTGTAACGATATAGAAAGTGATGAGAATAAAGATTATAAAATTTTGAAAGGTTAATGTGTTTGATAGTGGTGGTAGAATTGGATGATGGAAGATGGAAAGTAGTTTAGAACTTGAGAATTGAATCAACACTAAAAAGTGTAACCCGAACCCTATAACAGTCTCTAAACGAAATAAGGATCTTGACCCACTAGTTAAGTAGAACTAGGAACCAAAGATATCAACAATTTTGATTCAACAAGCAGAACTTGAAGGATCGATAAAGTTCTCAAAATAACGAAAGAGATAAACTCTCAATTTTTCTTGAAATCAAAGTGTGTCTTACAATTGAAAAACCAGCCTCCATTTATAGGCTTTACAAAATGAAGTGATCAGCCAAATTCCTAGGGAGGTGTGAAGGGATAATAAATAAAAAAAAACCTTAAAATGTGTGCATTTGCCGCCCAATGTAATCATAAGCAAGCATGTCAATTTCCATGTGAATGTAAGCAAGCATGTCAATTTCCATGTGAATGTAAGCAAACATCTCAAGCAAGCACCTATCTAGAATTGCCGTCCATTGTGAACGTAAGCAAGCATGTCAATTTCCCTGTGAACGTAAGCAAGCACCTCCAAAGCCAAGCAAGCATCTCAAGCAAGCACCTCTCCAATAGTCATAATTCTCTAAATCACCCTAAGGATGTGTCTATTCATTGTCCTTGCGTAACACCTATAAATACGAGAAATATGATCAGAAATAAAGCAAGGTAATATGATGCATGCTAAATATATTAAATATTTGGTATATGATTCAACGAACTCTAGTGCTGTAAAATAAACAATAAATAGCATAATAAAAAACATGTGCATACTAAAACTTATAATAATCAAATGAAACATATGCATCAGAAATAAACATGCAACACGTTGCATGGACTCCCTTTCACGTTGCATGAATCTTCCACGTTGCAGGGCATTGATTCAACTTCGGCAGCTTCAATAATCTTCAATGCATGATTGCACTTGTTGCTGACCTCATCTCTAAATTTCCTTGCCCTTGCATGAGTAATGGGGCCTAAGGGAAATTCCTCCGGGTCCAATGGTGGTGGTGACGCCATGATCTCATCACTTTTTCCTTTGGGCCTTTTTGAATCATCATGTCCTTTGATAGAGAGAGTTGTCTTTCATTTGGGCTATTCTGGGCCAACATATTCGATGGAATCATTGTACCCGTTGGACTCGTACGAGCTTCTCTAAAAAGTCCTTCAATCGTTTTGAAAGATTCACGTTCCTTTTTCCAGGATTCGACATTCATTCTCATGTGTATCTGATCGTTTTGAACTTGTTTAGATGTCAATGGCGCGAGTGTGATCTTCTTCCCTTCATGTTTGAAAGAATACTTGTTAGTGTAGCAATCATGAATCGTTTTCTTGTCAAACTGCCATGGCCTTCCAAGGAGAATATGATAGAGTAGCGTAGATCTAAATAAAAAAGAAAAGAAACCCAAACTAAAGAACAAATCTGAAAATTCAGATTTGCTTATGGTGGTGGCGTCAATGGAGGAAGCTTGAATATGTGGAGATGGCATGATGAATTGATAGTTGTCCTCGGCACCCTCTTAGACGCAATTATCTAAGCAAGTAACCTCAAGCGGCTCTAACCCACCCTCCTAGACGCAATTACCTAGGAAAGCAAGAGTGTGAAGATGATCTCCTTCACAAGAACTCGACGATCTTATATTGAAGATGGCTCCTAGACAAGTTTACCGAACACTTGCAAACACGTACTCAAAGAATACTAAAATCTCAAAAGAGAACTTTTTATTAATCAATGAAATCTTAATTACAATGTGGGTGAATCCTCCTTTATATATGCCTTGGAGAAGTTCTAATCCTACTAAACTTAAGAATTAAATACAATAAATAAATGCTGAAATCTAATCTCCTAATTAGACAAATAACTTCTAATAATAAATAAATGCTAAAAATAAAATCCTAATTAAATAAATCTGATCTAAATAGATGTTGCAGGATCCTATATTGATTTAAATTACAAATAATCAAATAAAATCTTGAAAATTTGTAATTATCCAAAAATCTCGTATTAATCCCGTATAGGAATTTCTGCATGCACTGTCTTCGCTAAAATAGATGTATCTTGAGTTCCAGATGTCCGATTGAGGCGTTTCAAGATGCGTTGGAAAGATAATTGACAGCCAAACAAGTTTTAAGAGATATGTTGACCCATAAATGCATGGATCCCATCCAAAAATGCGTCGCAAGTTGACTAACGTTTCTGACTTGCAAAACAGTTTCAACTTCTTTTCCAAGATGATTATTTTGACCCCTCTAATGCTCGTATCATTGCTCCACTCTTCAAAAGGATTCTTCCTCGAATCGGGATTCCATTCAAAGAGTATTCTCAAGTCCGCAAGTTGTCGAGCTTTCGTAGGGGGTTTGAGTGTTCGCATATGCCTTGCCTGACACGTATCATCCCCTCCCTCCTCAAAGGGATTTGTCCTCAAATCCAAGCCAAAAAAAGAAGGACATGAAATAACAGGAAGTACAAAGTATTCTTTGTCATAAGTGGAGTGATCTAATTGAGCACCTCGCAATGTTTCAACAAAGTCTTGGAAAAATAACTCAAAACCACTCGAAACAAGGATGTTATGGTTAGGTTGAAAAAATCTATCTTTATATTTTTCTCGTCTTTTTCTTTTGGACATGGATCGACTTTTACCTCTTGTTTCTTTTCACTCACATTAATTGGGCCATTAATTGGACTTTTATTGTTCTTGGCATCTTGACTTTTGATCCTTTTCAAATAAAATAACTCACGTACCCAATTCCTCTCACAAAAAATATCATCAAAATACAATTTTTGTAGAGGAGGAAGTTTTTCTAACATAGTGATAGGAAAATTATTAAATGAAGGGTTAGAATCACACTTACTTTCGTAACACGCAAGTACTTTATTTTCTAATTGTGCATCATTTTGTTCTCTTTCATCCTCGCACATAATACCTTGTGGAGTCGTGGTGAGAATGGATGGTTCAATTTGTGGGACTATCATCGTTTCTGGTGTGGTGTTCACCTCTTTTTCTACATGGCACACCGATGGTGGTTCATTAGTCTATTGTACTAGTGATGATTCGACTACACTAAAAGAGGATTCTTGTTGTTGATAATGGATGGGAACGAATTGCTCTCTCATGACTTTCTTGAGTTCTACCCAAGGTCTTATCTCGGCTTCTCCATTGAGACGCCTATTTCACCATAATGATTTCCACCAAAGTGAGGCATAATCTTTGAAATTTAGGGCCACTAATGGAACTTGATCTTCCTCGGGATATCCAAAGAAATCAAACAGGCGATCAACGCGATATTCCCAATCACAATAACCATCAGGATCATACTTACCTCAAAAAGAAGGTATTTTGAAGGTTGGGGTGGTCAAAGTGTGTTGATAATGGATGGGAACGAATCGCTCTCTCATGACTTTCTTGAGTTCTGCCCAAGATCTTATCTCGGCTTCTCCATTGACACGCCTATTTCGCCGCAATGATTTCCACCAAAGTGAGGCATAATCTTTGAAATTTAGGGCCACTAATGGAACTTGATCTTCCTCGGGATATTCGAAGAAATCAAACAGGCAATCAACACGATGTTCCCAATCACAATAACCATCAGGATCATACTTTCCATAAAAATAAGGTATTTTGAAGTTTGGTTTAGTTAAGGGAGGCTTTCCATGAGAAGTAAAACCCGAACTATCATGTTGTTTTGTATGCAGTTTGTCTGTTACGAGGCTGTCCATTGATGTAGGCCTCCTTTGATTGTGTCGGATCTAGGATCGAAGTAAGATTTCCCACTCAGAAGTGGGGCTGCAAAATAAGATGTTGAAAGTATAGTTTATGGTGTTTAAGGGACTGGAATTTGGTGTTGAAATGTAGGATGAAAGAAGGTAGAATATTGCTGGAAATTTAGGATGGAGAAAGGTTGAAGATGAGTGCTTGAAGAAGAAACAACGGTGGAAATGGTTGCTGGAAATTTTGGTGAAGAAGAAAGGTTTTAAGTTGCTGGAAAATGAAAAAAAAAACAAGAACAAGGAAAAAGGAAGAACCTTTACAATAAAGTGTATAAACACGAACCTTATACGCTCTTTGTTCGAAGGACTTGGACCCATTGATTAAGAAGTCAAGAACCCGAAGTATCTGGTTTGACAACACAAGTACGAGACTTGAAAATGTCAGAAAAAGTTCAATGAAGAACTAAGTTGAGAGAAATTCTCACAAGTAATTTTTGATTCATAAGTTGTGTAACCTTTTTACATTAAAAATCTGAAACATATATAAGAAATACAAGAGGGAAATCTGAAATGCTTCAAATTTCAAAAGAAAACTACTATTTGATCTAAGGGTGGTGGTGAGGAAGTTTAATTTGAAACAGATCTGATGGTTGTATTTGAAATAAACAAACTGATCACCATTAAAAATGACACCTAAATGAAGCGGGAACACTTGAATTTCAAACAAAGTGCACATGACAATTGTTTGAATTCAAAAGTCAAACTTCTTGGCCTTATCCTCGAGAATTCCGCCCATTGCTTTGAGAGGGAGTTCAAATCTGCCACACACATGCACACACATGTGTCAAGGCTGCCATGTGTGGACGCCATGCTTGGGGAGCTGCTGAAGCTTTGCTGGAGCCTTTAGCTTGATGCACCTTACTGTAGGACACTCTCCTAAGTGTAGGTACATGTCCCTCCATGTTTGAGCCACCATTGGACTCATTAGTAGTTGGAGTTGAGCTACTGGAGCTGAAGTTGAGCTAGTTGAGCCTAAGTTGAGCTGATTTGGAGTGTTGGAACTGAAATGAGCTGAAAACAATGCTTGTGGGCTGTTTTGAGCTGAGTTGAGCTACACCCTTGTTGTTGAGCTTCAATCGAGCTAGCAGGAAGGTCCTTAGCTGCCACTTTTTATTATGCCGCTGTAAAAACAAAGTAAACACACATAAACTTATTGAAGACATAATATAAACAAACTAATTAGATACATATAAGTATAAACTAAGTATAAGTAATTAATATGTCACATATCAGCATGTAACATATTACATAACTTAGTGTCTAAGGCTGATTCATCGTTAACAGAAATGAGAAGTATGAATGCATTTGGGTAAAAGAACTTCCCTGAAATATTTAGCCTTAGCGCAAGTAAATGGTTTGTTTAGCATGACGCTTGGCTTGAGCGAAGACATGCTCACATCATCCCCCTTCTTTTAGGCGATTTATCCTCAAATCGAAGCTTGTCGTCAAGGAATAATTCTGGGGTGTTTGGATGGCCAAATCCATACTACTCTCCTCCAATGGAATATCCTGCAAAGTAGAAAAAGAAAATCCTTTGGGTTCTCGTTAGAAAAATCAGCAATCATAGGTTGTGTCAAAATGCACATCCCAGTCATTTCGTTGTGTTGAACATCACCAATCTGTTAGGACTCTCCTTTAGGATGGTTAGTATTATCACGATCCTTCCTCCAAATTTCAAACTCTTTTTCATTTGCCACTAATCGTGGTGTACTTGTGATGGAGTTAAAGGTTTAAGCGTGAACTTCTTTCTTTCATGCTTGATTGTGAAACGGTTGGTGAAGCAATCATGGATGGTTCGCTTGTCATATTGCCATGGTCTTCCAAGAAGTAGATGGCATGCATGCATTGGAATCACATCACATAAAACACCATCCTTATACCTTCCAATGGAGAATGGAATAATCACTTGTTTGGCAACTTTTAATTCTCCTCCATCATTCAACCACTGTAATTTGTAAGGATTGGGGTGCTTCGTCATTTTCAAACCTAATCTGTTAACCATAAGAGTACTTACAACATTAGTGCAACTACCACCATCAATTATAACAACACAAACCTTATCATTCACATGACATCTCGTGTGAAAGATATTTTCACTTTGCTGATCGTCTTGTGTTATTTGGACATTTAGGCTTCGTTTGACAACGAGGATCTCACCATCCACAGGCATTTCAATCTCATCTTCTTCCTCACAAAGTTCTGGTTCGTCTTCTCTATGATCTGATTCTATCTCACCATTATCTAACTCATCGTGTTCCGATTTGGACATTGGCTTGCTACGTGTCCTCGTCCAAGGCACCTGAAACATTGAATGTCCCTTGTGAGTTCATGAGTAACCACTTGCTTTCCTCTACCAACGTCTACAACGGGTGGCTTTGGCTTGCTCGATTCTGCCTTTTCTTTAATTTGAATAGGTGCTGACTTCCTGAAATTGTTTTGAATGAAACGAGGGTTAGAAAAATTATTAAATGAACTATTACCTCGGGAAGAAGATTTCTTCCATTGCTGACATTCAACTTTGATCACCATATGCACCATCTCGTCCAATTCAACATAATGTTGTAATTCTACAACATTGGCAATCTCTTGGTTATGACCGGCTAAGAAACGCGCCATTGTTGCTTCTCGATCTTCATCAATGTTGGCACGGATTATGGCTGATGCATGCATATGCATAGGAGGGCTAGAACGATGCATTGAAGACAAGAGGTTGAAACCGTTTCACATGCCCAATCTTTTTCCTTTTGATACTTCAGATTCGAGGACGAATCCTTTTGAGGAAGGAGAGGATGATACATGCATGAGCGCGATCAAATTACTCATATGGGACAAGAAGTTGAAGCTGTTCGATGCAAACAACAAGGTCCAAAGTGATCCATGCTTAGGAGGTGTGAAGAGATGCATTTTAGATAAGAAAAAACTGTTTTGCAAAGCTGGAGCCGAATTGAGACGAATTTTTGGATGGGATCCAGGCATTTCTGGGTCAAGTTGTCTTCTAAACAATTGTCCGTCATTGAATTACCTTTCCAACGTATATTGAAACGCATCAATCGGACATCAGAAACTCAAGATACGTTCAATTTACTGAAGATTGTGCATGCAGAAAACTGGATACGAAATTATTACGGGATTTTGTAAAATTCAGTCCAAAAGCTAACATATAAGGTTTGAACGAATTAAACTTAACCCAACCTAATTATTTATATTTAAATTATGTTTTTAGGGTTTTATATACTTTAGGAACCAGCCACCCTTCTCCAAGCCGTTAGATCAAGTCCAATTTAATGGATCATATTTCTTTGTTTCTTTTATTCATTCTTAGCTTTAGGTTAAAGCCATCCTTCATCTATAAAAGGATGATGCCTTCTTCTTTGTTTTTCAGATTTCATTGATTAATAAAAAGTTATCTTTGAAGATTTTAGTATTCTTTGAGTTTGCAAGTGTTCGGTAAACTTGTCTAGAAGCCATCTTCAACATAAGATCATCGAGTTCTTGTGAGGGAGATCATCTTCACACTCTTACTTGCCTAGATAATTACATCTAGGAGGGTGGGTTAGAGCCGCTTGAGGTTGCTTGCTTAGATAATTGCGTCTAAGAGGGTGCCGAGGACAAAGCAACAACAACGATTCGCAAGCCATCTTCATCTTCAACCTTTACACCATCTTCCATAATTCCATAAACAAAACTGGAATTTTCAGATTTGTTTTATCTATCTCTTTCTCAATCTTTTTTAATCTTTTTATTTATATTCTTATTTCTCATCATCCAATCTATCATATGCACCTTGTTTCTTTAATTTTCCAGCTTTAATTCTGAAATTTTCAAGAAACCCCCAACTAGTTTCTCTTGAATTTTCAGATTTGCGCCCAACTTCCTTGTTCGAGTCTAAAGCCCTAGGTTTACTTCCAAGCCATCAATTGAAGTTTACCACGTGCCAAAGCATACTCTATCATTTGGTATCAGATTTAGGATGATTCTTGGCAAGAAATTTTGCGTTTTTGGGTAAAAACTCGAAAATTAGGGAAAATTCGTCAAACCCAAACGAGCGAATTTTGAGCTGAAAATTTCCAGATCAGATCTAAACCATTGGAGGAGTCTTCACACAAAATTTCAGAATTTTTTGACTTCGGGAACACCTTGAACTAAGTAGATCAAGTTGCTGCACAATTCTAGGGTTTTTGGGTTGTTGTTTTTTTTTTGTTTTTTTTTTTCATTCTTAGTCATTAGTTTTCCTTTGTTTTAGCTTTTTTTTTTATTTCTTATACATCTTCTAACACTTTCTTGTTTCCTTGTGTTAGTAGGACCAAAAGTTACATATCTTTCTTTCTCTTTGCAACTATAATTCTATTGGTGTCTAACCTTTCATTGGATTCTTAAAGCACATTAGGGTTCATTGGTAGGATTGACCTTCAACATAACTTTCTTGGAGTGAATAATGGTGAGGATTTGCTTCGTGTTTTTTTTACTTTTCAGGATGTTCTTGAGCAATGTATTGAATTTTACCCTTTTGGGGATTCGTTGTCATTATTGTTGTCGACTGGATCATTCGGACTATGATTGTCTAGATAAGTCTTATTTTCAAGAAAAAATTTTGAGAGATATGTTGGTTGAATTCATGTCTTCTAATGATATTGAAATCCATGATCCGGACCATGGTGAAGATGTTACTAATGAGAGTTTCGCCAAAGATATATTTGTGGAAGCCAAAATTCCTCCTACACCACTATCCTTCAATGAAATTCAGAATTTTTGTGAAGAGGATGTGACAAACGTGTTACCTTGTGATCAAAATAAGTTTGTGAGTCAGGAAAAGTCTTCACAAGAATCCATCAAAGCGTCATTTCTTCCATGGTACTTTAATGAACTTCCTCCATCCACCGGTTTAGATTCGGGGATGAATCTTTTTGAAGAGTGGAGGAATGATACATGCATACACATAGGAGGGCTAGAACGATGCATTGAAGACAAGAAGTTGAAACCGTTTCACATGCCCGATCTTTTTCCTTTTGATACTTCAGATTCGAGGATGAATCCTTTTGAGGAAGGGAGGATGATACATGCATGAGCGCGATCAAATTACTCATATGGGACAAGAAGTTGAAGCTGTTCGATGCAAACAAGGTCCAAAGTGATCCATGCTTAGGAGGTGTGAAGAGATGCATTTTAGATAAGAAAAAACTGTTTTGCAAAGCTGGGGCATCAGCCGACTTGAGACGAATTTTTGGATGGGATCCAGGCATTTCTGGGTCAAGTTGTCTTTTAACAAATTGTCCGACATTCAGTTACCTTTCCAACGCATCTTGAAACGCGTCAATCGAACATCGGCAACTCAAGATACGTCCAATTTACTGAAGACTGCGCATGCAGAAAACTGGATACGGAATTATTACGGGATTTTGTAAAATTCAGCCCAAAAGCTAACATTTAAGGTTTGGACGAATTAAACTTAACCCAACCTAATTATTAACATTTAAATTATGATTTTAGGGTTTTATATACTTTAGGAACCAGCCACCCTTCTCCCAAGCCGTTAGATCAAGTCCAATTTAATGGACCAGATTTTTTTGTTTATTTTATTCATTCTTAGCTTTAGGTTAAAGTCATCCTTCATCTACAAAAGGATGATGTCTTCTTCTTTGTTTTTCAGATTTCATTGATTAATAAAAAGTTCTCTTTGGAGATTTTAGTATTCTTTGAGTTTGCAAGTGTTCGGTAAACTTGTCTAGAAGCCATCTTCAACATAAGATCATCGAGTTCTTGTGAGGGAGATCATCTTCACACTCTTACTTACCTAGGTAATTACATCTAGGAGGGTGGGTTAGAGCCGCTTGAGGTTGCTTGCTTAGATAATTGCATCTAGAGGGTGCCGAGGACAAAACAACAACAACGATTCGCAAGCCATCTTCATCTACAACCTTCACACCATCTTCCATAATTCCAAAAACAAAACTGGAATTTTCAGATTTGTTTTAACTATCTCTTTCTCAATCTTTTTTAATCTTTTTATTTATATTCTTATTTCTCATCATCTAATCTACATACTCACCTTGTTTCTTTAATTTTCCAGCTTTAATTCTGAAATTTTCAAGAAACCCCCAACTAGTTTCTCTTGAATTTTCAAATTTCGGGTTGTTTTTTTTTTCCCATTCTTAGCCATTAGTTTTCCTTTGTTTTAGCTTTTTTTATTTCTTATACATCTTCTAACACTTTCTTGTTTCCTTGTGTTAGTAGGACCAAAAGTTGCATATCTTTCTTTCTCTTTGCAACTATAATTCTATTGGTGTCTAACCTTTCATTGGATTCCTAAAGCACATTAGGTTTCATTGGTAGGACTGACCTTCAACATAACTTTCTTGGAATGAATAACGGTGAGGATTTGCTTCGTGTTTTTTTTTTTTACTTTCAAGATGTCCTTGAGCAATGTATTGAATTTTACCCTTTTGGGGATTCGTTGTCATTATTGTTGTCGACTAGATCATTCAGGCTATGATTGTCCGGATAAGTCTTATTTTCAAGAAAAAATTTTGAGAGATATGTTGGTTGAATTCATGTCTTCTAATGATATTGAAATCCATGATCCAGACCATGGTGACGATGTTACTAATGAGAGTTTCGCCGAAGATATACTTGTGGAAGCCAAAATTCCTCCTACACCACTATCCTTCAATGAAATTCAGAATTTTTGTAAAGAGGATGTGACAAACGCGTTACCTTGTGATCAAAATAAGTTTGTGAGTCAGGAAAAGTCTTCACAAGAATCCATCAAAACGTCATTTCATCCATGGTACTTTAATGAACTTCCTCCATCCACCGGTTTAGATTCGGTGACGAATCTTTTTGAAGAGTGGGGGAATGATACATGCATATGCATAGGAGGGCTGGAACGATGCATTGAAGACAAGAAGTTGAAACCGTTTCACATGCCCGATCTTTTTCCTTTTGATACTTCACATTCGAGGACGAATCCTTTTGAGGAAGGAGAGGATGATACATGCATGAGCGCGATCAAATTACTCATATGGGACAAGAAGTTGAAGCTGTTCGATGCAAACAACAAGGTCCAAAGTGATCCATGCTTAGGAGCTGTGAAGAGATGCATTTTAGATAAGAAAAAACTGTTTTGCAAAGCTGGAACATCAGCCGACTTGAGACGAATTTTCGGATGGGATCCAGGCATTTCTGGGTCGAGTTGTCTTCTAACATATTGTCCGTAATTCAGTTAACTTTCCAACGCATCTTGAAACGCCTCAATCGGACATCAGGAACTCAAGATACGTCCAATTTACTGAAGACTGCGCATGCAGAAAACTGGATACGGAATTATTACGGGATTTTGTAAAATTCAGCCCAAAAGCTAACATATAAGGTTTGGTGATAGAGTAGCGCAATCTTGGATTTGGAAGCCTTCAATCAAGTTGTTGAAAGAACTAGGAGCTCTAGACTCAATCAAGGAAGTTTGGGCAGATCTGAAAATTCAAGAGAAAAGAGAAGGAATTTTCTTGAATTTTTCAGATTCAAGGCTGGAAATTTAAAGAAAGAAAGACGAGATGAAGGATTAGATGATAAGAAATAAGAATATAAGTAAAAAGATGAGAAAAGATTAAAAAGAAGATAGGTAAAACAAATCTGAAAATTCCAGCTTTGTTTATGGAATTATGGAAGATGGTGTGAAGGTTGAAGATGAAGATGGCTTGTGAATTGTTGTTGTTGTTTTGTCCTCGGCACCCTCTTAGACGCAATTATCTAAGCAAGCAACCTCAAGCGGCTCTAACCCACCCTCCTAGATGCGATTATCTAGGCAAGCAAGAGTGTGAAGATGATCTCCCTCACAAGAACTCATCGAACTTTGTTGAAGAAGACTTCGAAGGCACAAGTAATCAGCACTTGAAAAAACAAACTCACTAAATATTTCATAAATCAAAGAAAATCTGTCTTACAATGATGGAGACTTCATCCTTTTATAGGTGAAGGATAGACAAAGTAATTTAACTTCTACTAAAAGAAGAAAAACCTAATCTGATTAAAAATAATAAAAAAAATAACAGCCTTTAAACTCCTTGTGCTTGTGTGGCAAGGAATAGGGTGATAAGGCAAGTTATAAGCTGATAAGGGCTGGGTGGCTGGTTCCTAAAGTATATAAAACCCTAAAAACATCAATTTAAATGATAATAAATACATTGGGCTAAGTTTAATTCGTCCAAAGCCTTATATTTAAGCTTTTGGGCTGAATTTTACAAAATCCCGTAATAATCCCGTATCCAGTTTTCTGCATGCGCAGTCTTCAGTAAATTGGACGTATCTTGAGTTACTGATGTCCGATTGATGCGTTTCAAGATGCGTTGGAAAGGTAACTGAATGACGGACAATTTGTTAGAAGACAACATGACTCAGAAATGCCTGGATCCCATCCAAAAACTCGTCGCAAGTTGGCTGACTTTCTAGACTTTACAAACAGATTCAATTTCTTGTCCAAGATGCATCGTGTTTGACCTCCTATGCGTGCACTGTTTTGGTTTTATTGTTTGCATCGAACAAATTCAGCTTCTTGTCCAATATTAGTAATTTGACCCCGCTCATGCATGTATCATTCCCCCACTCCTCAAAAGGATTCGTCCTCGAATCTAAATTGGTAATGAGAGTACAATCATCAACTTCAATTGAAAAGGCTTCTTTGTTGTATGTGGAGTGATCTAATTGAGCTCCTCTCAATGGTTCAACAAAATCCTGAAAAAATAAGACAGCACTACTCGAACATTTGTAAGGATTAGTCAAAACGAAATCACTCGTCGCATTCTTTTTCTTGTCTTTTTCGTTTGGGCTTTGTGTGACTTTTACCTCATATGTATTTTCACTCACCAAATTTGGGCCATTAGTTTGACTTTTTTCACTCCCGGCCTCTGTACTCTCAGTCTTTTGTATCTCACATCCCATATCCCTCTCACAAAAATTATCATCAATGTACAATTTCTGTAGAGGAGAAAGTGTTTCTAACGGAATGATAGGACAAGAATCAAATGAAGGGTTAAAATTACACTTACTTTCTTTGTGGGGAGGTGATGAGAGTATAGCAAGTGGACCTACTACTTCACATGAGGGATTAGAAGCATTGTCATCTCGTCTAATGTGTTCATTATCACTATCCTCTTGTTTGAGTGTTTGTGTGTTTTCCGACAACATGGGGACTTTTGTCTTGGTTTTGTCCAGGGACTTGGATGTTTCAATTTTCTGCTTTGGTCTACTGGAGTCGAGCAAAAGTTTAGAAGAATTAGAATGAGATAAAGGTTGAGTGGTACCTCTATCATAGTGATAATTCTTTTGTCGATATCGTTGTCGATCTTTGGTGCGCTTTTCGATTGTTGTGGCGAATTGGAATGCCTCTTGAAGGGTGTAGTAGGTTTTGAGTTCAAGTACCTCAAGAATGTTGTCATTGAGTCCGATAACAAACTTAGTCATTGTATCCTCTTCATCCTCTTGTATGTCAGCTTTTTGCATCAATGATTCCATTTCTTTGAGATACTCATCAACAGTTCTGCAGCCTTGTCGGATCCTTTGTAACTTTTGTTTGATCTCTCGTTGATATAATGGGGGAACAAATCGTTCTCGCATGACTTTTGAAGTTCTCCCAATGAGGTTATCTTGGCTTCTCTATTGAGACGCCGATTGCGGACCAATTGGGACCACCAAATGGATGCATATTCAGTGAATTTGAGAGTCAACAGTGGAACTTTATCCTCTTCGGGACATTGATAATGCTCGAATAGAAGATCAACTCGATTTTCCCAGTCACAATAAGCATCAGGGTCATACCTTCCTTGAAAAGGTGGTACAATGATCTTTGGCTTGGCTAAGGTGTTTGTTGCTCGTCTCGGTTCTATGTGATGATTGTGCCTATGTAAGGGGTTTTGGCGTCTATTCTGAGTGGGAACAAGATTTTGACGCTTAGGCTCCTCAGTATCGCTTGCAATAGCAGTGGTTTCTAATCTCCCAATGGTTTGAGTGATTGCGGTCGCGACTGTATCAGTGTGCTCATGTTTGGTTGCCAATGAGGTTACAGTCCGTTCAAGTTTATTGAGAGTATCCGAAACTTCTTGAAGAGTCACCTCATGTGGTTCTTCGTCGCTACTCGTTTCTGACATCCTGAAACACTCGGATTTAAAAGGTGAAAAGCAAAAGAAAACTAGAAATCTCACTAAACACTCCAAGGAATAAATATTTAGCGAGGCAAGTAAACCGATCTCGTGCTCTTTAAAGACCTTCCTGCCACAAGTCAACAAGTTACAATCAGAGTTTAATCCTAACAATGAGTCCTAATTGTACTAGGAGTCCAATGAAAGGCTTGACACCAATTGAATATAGTTTCAAGAAAGAAGGATTGGAATGCAACTTTTAGTCCTCCTCACACCAGAAAAGAGAAGGTGTTAAATTGCGTAATAGAAGAAAGAAAAAAGCAAAACAAAGGAACTTAAGAAACTAAGAGTACAAAAAAATTAGTAGAGAAAGATGATAACCCCAAAACCCAGAAACAACTTGAAGGAAGAAATCCAATGTTGAATCCACTTCAATGTGATGCTTGTGGTGGTTGATGATGGTGATCTTGATGATTCTTGATGGTGGTTGGTGGCTAGGTATAAGCTTTCTCACTTTTCTTTCTTTTCTTTTCTTTTTTCTTTTTTTAATTTTTTCTCTTTTTTTTCTTTTTACAAGGTAAATAAACTGAAAATAACGAAAATTGAAGAAAAAAATAATGAAAATAGGGTTAAAGAAGGGGAAAAACCCTAATTTGGCTGAAACTTTATCCACTTCGTTCGAGGTGTTCCCGAACTCCGAAAATTCTGAAATTTTGTGTGGTGACTCCACCAAAGGTGTATATCTGATCTGGAAAGTTTCAGCTCAAAATTCACTCGTTTGGTTTTGAAGAATTTTCCCTAATTTTCGAGTTTTTTTTCCCAAAAACGCCAAAATTCTTACCAAGAATCGTCCCAAATCTGATACCAAATGATAGAGTAGCGCAATCTTGGATTTGGAAGCCTTCAATCAAGTTGTTGCAAGAACTAGGAGCTCTAGACTCAATCAAGGAAGTTTGGGCAGATCTGAAAATTCAAGAGAACAGAGAAAGGATTTTCTTGAATTTTTCAGATTCAAGGCTGGAAATTTAAAGAAAGAAAGACTTGATGAGGGATTAGATGATAAGAAATAAGAAAATAAGTAAAAAGATGAGAAAAGATTAAAAAGAAGATAGGTAAAACAAATCTGAAAATTCCAGCTTTTTTATGGAATTATGAAAGATGGTGTGAAGGTTGAAGATGAAGATGGCTTGTGAATTGTTGTTGTTGTTTTGTCCTCGGCACCCTCTTAGACGCAATTATCTAAGCAAGCAACCTCAAGCGGCTCTAACCCACCCTCCTAGATGCGATTATCTAGGCAAGCAAGAGTGTGAAGATGATCTCTCTCACAAGAACTCGTCGAACTTATGTTGAAGAAGACTTCGAAGGCACAAGTAATCAGCACTTGCAAAAACAAACTCGCTAAATATTTCATAAATCAAAGAAAATATGTCTTACAATGATGGAGGCTTCATCCTTTTATAGGTGAAGGATAGACAAAGTAATTTAACTTCTACTAAAACAAGAAAAACCTAATCTGATTAAAAATAATAAAAAATAACAGCCTTTAAACTCCTTGTGCTTGTGTGGCAAGGAATAGGGTGATAAGGCAAGTTATAAGCTGATAAAGGCTGGGTGGCTGGTTCCTAAAGTATATAAAACCCTAAAAACATCAATTTAAACGATAATAAATACATTGGGCTAAGTTTAATTCGTCCAAAGCCTTATATTTAAGCTTTTGGGCTGAATTTTACAAAATCCCGTAATAATCCCGTATCCAGTTTTCTGCATGCGCAGTCTTCAGTAAATTGGATGTATCTTGAGTTCCTGATGTCTGATTGATGCTTTTCAAGATGCGTTGGAAAGGTAACTGAACGACGGATAATTTGTTAGAAGACAACTTGACTCAGAAACGCCTGGATCCCATCCAAAAACTCATCGCAAGTTGGCTGACTTTCCAGACTTTACAAACAGATTCAATTTCTTGTCCAAGATGCATCTTTTTTGACCTCCTATGCGTGCACTGTTTTGGCTTTTATTGTTTGCATCGAACAAATTCAGCTTCTTGTCCAATATTAGTAATTTGACCCCGCTCATGCATGTATCATTTGGACGAATTAAACTTAACCCAACCTAATTATTAACATTTAAATTATGTTTTTAGGGTTTTATATACTTTAGGAACCAGCCACCCTTCTCCCAAGCCGTTAGATGAAGTCCAATTTAATGGACCAGATTTCTCTGTTTATTTTATTCATTCTTAGCTTTAGGTTAAAGCCATCCTTCATCTATAAAAGGATGATGTCTCATTATTTGTTTTTCAGATTTCATTGATTAATAAAAAGTTCTCTTTGGAGACTTTAGTATTCTTTGTGTTTGCAAGTGTTCGGTAAACTTATCTAGAAGCCATCTTCAACATAAGATCATCGAGTTCTTGTGAGGGAGATCATCTCCACACTCTTACTTGCTTAGGTAATTACATCTACGAGGGTGGGTTAGAGCCGCTTGAGGTTGCCTGCTTAGATAATTGCGTCTAAGAGGGTGTCGAGGACAAAACAACAACAATGGTAGTGAGACGGTTACCACGTGCTTCTCTTGAATTTTCAGATTTGCACCTAACTTCCTTGTTCGAGTCTAAAGCCCTAGGTTTGCTTCCAAGCCATCAAATTGAAGGTTACTACGTGCCAAAGCATACTCTATCAATGGCCATCTCCATTTCTTTAAAATAATCTTCAACGCTTCTATTGCCTTGTTTTAAATTCTTCAACTTTTGGAACAAGTCTCGATGGTAGTGAGACGGTACAAATCTCCTCCGAATGATTCTTTTCATTTCAAGTGATGTTGTGATTGGCCCTTCGCCTGTTCTTCTTCGTGTACTGATTAATTGGTCCCACTAAATTAATGCATAGTCCACAAACTCCATTGCTGCCAATCGCACCTTCTTTTGTTCAGAATAATTGTAACAATCGAACACATGTTCTACCTTGCTTTCTCATGCTAGATAGGCATCTGGATCTATTTTTCCTTGAAAAGGAGGTATGGTAACTCGAATGTTGCTCAAATTGTCATCAAGTTGTGCATGCCCTCCATGGTGTCTCGGGGCATTCGACGTCGATGATCGGTCCATTTTGTCATCATCATTGTTGTCAGCATACTCTTCATTGTGTTCGTCATCTCTAGGCTGATTTTACCTTCGTGGGCCTTGGGTTGCTCGGGTGTTGCCTTGTGACCCTTCAAGCCTGTCTATTCTTTCATGTAATGGCTCGAGTTCACCCTTCAACAATTTCTGCAATTCTCGAATCAAGGCCTGCATTTGCAGATTCGATTCTCCTCCATCTTGATTCATTTTGCTAGAACCTGTCATTATTAAAAAAATAAAATAAAACCTCACTTGCACACTCACAAAAGCCTCACAATTCTCTCTAAGGAAAGTAGATATGGCACTCCACTCTACGGTTCTCGTTAGAAAAATCAGCAATCATAGGTTGTGTCAAAATGCACTTCCCATTCATTTCGTTGTGTTGAACATCACCAATCTGTTCGAACTCTCCTTTAGAGGATGGTTAGTATTATCACGATCCTTCCTCCAAATTTCAAAACTCTTTTTCATCTGCAACTGATTATGGTGTACTTCTGATGGAGTTAAAGGTTCTAGCGTGAACTTCTTTCTTTCATGCTTGATTGTGAAACGGTTGGTGAAGCAATCATGGATGGTTCGCTTGTCATATTGCCATGGTCTTCCAAGAAGTAGATGGCATGCATGCATTGGAACCACATCACATAATACATCATCCTTATACCTTCCAATGGAGAATGGAATAATCACTTGCTTGGCAACTTTTAATTCTACTCCATCATTCAACCACTGTAATTTGTAAGGATTTGGGGTGCTTCGTCGTTTTCAAACCTAATATGTCAACCATAAGAGTACTTGCTGATCATTCATATTACATCTCGTGTGAAAGATGTTTTCACGTTGCTGATCATCATGTGTTATTTGGACATTTAGGGTTCGTTTGACAATGAGGATCTCACCATCCGCTGGCATTTCAATCTCCTCTTCTTCCTCACAAATTTCTGGTTCGTCTTCTCTGTGATCTGATTCTATCTCACCATTATCTAACAAAGCATTATGTTCTGGTTTGGACATTAGCTTGCTACGTGTCCTCGTCCAAGGCACTTGAAACATTGAATGTCCCTTGTGCGTTCATGAGTAACCACTTGCTTTCCTCTACCAACATCTACAACAGGTGGCTTTGGCTTGCTCAATTCTGCCTTTTCTTTAATTTGAATAGATGCTGACTTCCTGAAATTGTTTTGAATGAAACGAGGGTTAGAAAAATTATTAAATGAACTATTACCTCAGGAAGAAGATTTCTTCCTTTGCTGACGTTCAACTTTGATCGCCATATGCACCAACTCGTCTAATTTAACATAATGTTGTAATTTTACAACATTGGCAATCTCTTGGTTTAAGACCGGCTAAGAAATGCGCCATTGTTGCTTCTCGATCTTCATCAATGTTGGCACGGATCATGGTCATCTCCATTTCTTTAAAATACTCTTCAACGCTTCTATTGCCTTGTTTTAAATTCTGCAACTTCTGGAACTAGTCTCGATGGTAGTGAGACGGTAAAAATCTCCTCCGCATGATTCTTTTCATTTCAAGCCATGTTGAGATTGGCCCTTCGCATGTTCTTCTTCGTGTACTGATTAATTGGTCCCACCAAATTAATGCATAGTCTACAAACTCCATTACTGCCAATCGCACCTTCTTTTGTTCATAATAGTTGTAACAATCGAACACATGTTCTACCTTGCTTTCTCATGCTAGATAGGCATCTAGATCTGTTTTTCCTTGAAAAGGAGGTATGGTAACTCGAATGTTGCTCAAATTGTCATCAAGTTGTGCACGCCCTCCATGGTGTCTTGGGGCATTCGGTGTTGATGATTCGTCCATTTCGTCATCATCATTGTTGTCAGCATACTCTTCATTGTGTTCGTCATCTCTAGGCTGATTTTACCTTCGCGGGCCTTGGGTTGCTCGGGTGTTGCCTTGTGACCCTTCAAGCTTGTCTATTCTTTCATGTAATGGCTCGAGTTCGTCCTTCAACAATTTCTGCAATTCTCGAATCATGACCTGCATTTGCAGATTCAGTTGTCCTCCATCTTAATTCATTTCGCTGGAACCTGTCATTATTATAAAATAAAACCTCACTTGCACACTCACAAAAGCCTCACAATTCTCTCCAAGGAAAGTAAATATGGCACTCCACTCTACGCTCGTGTTTCACTCAGGAAATATGGCTTTTACTTTCCCCTTCTGTTCTCACACGCTCAATATGCCTTCTTCCACTCATTCTCTCGCGTTTAGTTCTTTAAGGAACTATCTTAAGACTTGTCAAACATGTTCAAGTGTGTCGGCTAAATAACAACAACGGGTAGTAAACAAAAGAAATAAGGTAAAGGTAGGCTTAGAATTAGAAAGAAAAGAAAGAAATGGGTGACTTACTACACAAAAACGCTTACAACTTTCCTTCACCGAACAATCAAAGTCTCTTCATGCCCGATTGATGTTGTAATGTTCGCTGTTGTAGAACACATTGCAATTTCTTTCATCTTTTTCACTTTTTGAAGTGCTTCTCTTCTTTCCTTTTCGAAACTGAATTTTCTCTTTTTTTTTCTTTTTTTGGATTTTTTTATATTTCGCACTCACAAAGATGATTTCTTACTTGAATCCAACCTAAGCTCTGATTACCATATGTTACGAGGCTGTCCATTGATGTAGGCCTCCTTTGATTGTGTCAGATCTAGGATCGAAGTAAGATTTCCCATGTATAAGTGGGGCTGCAAAATAAGATGTTGAAAGTATAGTTTATGGTGCTTAAGGGACTGGAATTTGGTGTTGAAATGTAGGATGAAAGAAGGTAGAATATTGCTGGAAATTTAGGATGGAGAAAGGTTGAAGATGAGTGCTTGAAGAAGAAAGAATGGTGGAAATGGTTGCTAGAAATTTTGGTGAAGAAGAAAGGTTTTAAGTTTCTGGAAAATGAAAAAAAACCAAGACCAAGGAACATTGAAGAACCTATACAATAAAGTGTATAAACCCGAACCTTATACACTCTTTGTTCGAAGGACTTGGACCCATTGATTAAGAAATCAAGAACCCGAAGTATCTGGTTTGACAACACAAGTGCAAGACTTGAAAATGTCAGAAAAAGTTCAATGAAGAACTAAGATGAGAGAAATTCTCACAAGTATTTTTTGATTCATAAGTTGTGTAACCTTTTATATTAAAATTCTGAAACATATATAAGAAATACAAGAGGAAAATCTGAAATGCTTCAAATTTCAAAAGAAAACTACCTATTTGATCTAAGGGTGGCGGTGAGGAAGTTTAATTTGAAACAAATCTAATGGCTGTATTTGAAATAAACAAACTGATCAGCATTAAAAATGGCTCCTAAATGAAGCGGGAACACTTGAATTTCAAACAAAATGCACATGGCAATTGTTTGAATTCAAAAATCAAACTTCTTGGCCTTATCCTTGAGAATTCCGCCCATTGCTTTGAGAGGGAGTTCAAATCTGCCACACACATGTGTCAAGGCTGCCATGTGTGGACGCCATGCTTGGGGAGCTGCTGGAGCTTTGCTGAAGCCTTTAGCTTGATGCACCTTGCTGTAGGACACTCTCCTAATGGATAGGGTGGCGCAAGTTCGAATAAAGAGAAAAACAAATAATCCAAAATAAAGAACAAATCTAAAAATTCATATTTGCTTATGGTGGTGGCGTCAATGGAGGAAGCTTGAATATGTGGAGATGGCGTGATGAATTGATAGTTGTCCTCGGCACCCTCTTAGACGCAATTATCTAAGCAACCAACCTCAAGCGGCTCTAACCCACCCTCCCAAACGCTTTTGTATGGGCAAGCAAGAGTGTGAAGATCCTCAACAACAAATCCCGGAGAACTTGAAAATTGATTTGCTTCTAAAACACAAGATAATGTTCTTGCAAGTTGGAACTCAAAAGAGAATTTTATTTAATCATTCAAATCTGAATTACAATGTGAGTGAAGCCTCCTTTATATAGGCCATGGAGAAGTTTTAATCCTACTAAACTTAGGAATTAAATACAATAAATAAATGCTAAAATCTAATCTCCTAATTAGATAAGTAACTTCTAATAATAAATAAATGGTAAAAATAAAATCCTAATTAAATAAATCTGATCTTAATAGATATTGCAGAATCCTATGTTGATTTAAATTACAAATAATCAAATAAAATCTTGAAAATTCGTAATAATCCCGTATAGGAATTTCTACATGCACCGTCTTCGCTAAAATAGACGTATCTTGAGATCCAGATGTCCAATTAAGGCGTTTCAAGATGCGTTGGAAAGCTAATTTGCAACCGGACAAGTTTTAAGCAGACATGTTGACCCATAAATGTCTGGATCCCATCCAAAAATGCTTCGCAAGTTGACTGATGTTTCTGACTTGCAAAGCAGTTTCAACTTCTTTTCCAAGATGATTATTTTGACCCCTCTCATGCTCATATCAATGTCCCTCCATGTTTGAGCTACCATTGGACTCATTATCTGGAGTTGAGCTACTAGAGCTGAAGTTGAGCTGATTTGGAGTGTTGGAGCTGAAATGAGCTGAAAACAATGCTTGTGGGGCTGTTTTGAGCTGAGTTGAGCTACACCCTTGTTGTTGAGCTTCAATCGAGCTAGTAGGAAGGTCCTTAGCTGCCACTCTTTATTATGAAGCTGTAAAAACAAAGTAAACACACATAAACTTATTGAAGACATAATATAAACAAACTAAGTATAAGTAATTAATATGTCACATATCAGCATGTAACATATTACATAACTTAGCGTCTAAGGCTGATTCCTCGTTAACAGAAATGAGAAGTATGAATGCATTTGGGTAAAATAACTTCCCTAAAATATTTAGCCTTAGCGCAAGTAAATGGTTTGTTTAACATGACGCTCGGCTTGAGCGAAGGCATGTTCACATCATCCCCTCTCCTTTTAGGCAATTTGTCCTCAAATCGAAGCTTGTCATCAAGGAATAATTCTGGGGTGTTTGGATGGCCAAATCCATACTACCCTCCTCCAATGGAATATGCTGCAAAGTAGAAAAAGAAAAATCCTTTGGGTTCTCGTTAGAAAAATCAGCAATCATAGGTTGTGTCAAAATGCACTTCCCAGTCATTTCATTGTGTTGAACATCACCAATCTGTTCGATCTCTCCTTTAGGATGGTCTGTATTATCACGATCCTTCCTCCAAATTTCAAAAATCTTTTTCATTTGCAACTGATCGTGTTGTACTTGTGATGGAGTTAAAGGTTCAAGCGTGAACTTCTTTCTTTCATGCTTGATTGTGAAACAGTTGGTGAAGCAATCATGGATGGTTCGCTTGTCATATTGCCATGGTCTTCCAAGAAGTAGATGGCATGCATGCATTGGAACCACATCACATAATACATCATCCTTATACCTTCCAATGGAGAATGGAATAATCACTTGCTTGGCAACTTTTAATTATCCTCCATCATTCAACCACTGTAATTTGTAAGGATTGGGGTCCTTCGTCGTTTTCAAACCTAATCTGTCAACCATAAGAGTACTTGCAACATTAGTGCAACTACCACCATCAATTATAAGAACACATACCTTATCATTCACATGACATCTCGTGTGAAAGATGTTTCCACGTTGCTAATCGTCTTGTGTTATTTGGACATTTAGGCTTCGTTTGACAACAAGGATCTCACCATTCGCTGGCATTTCAATCTCCTCTCCATCCTCACAAAGTTCTGGTTCGTCTTCTCTGTGATCTGATTCTATCTCACCATTATCTAACAAAAGCATCATGTTCCGGTTTGGACATTGACTTTCTATGTGTCCTCGTCCAAGGCACTTGAAACATTGAATGTCCCTTGTGCGTTCATGAGTAATCACTTGCTTTCCTCTACCAACGTCTACAACGGGTGGCTTTGGCTTGCTCAATTCTGCCTTTTCTTTAATTTGAATAGGTGCTGACTTCCTGAAATTGTTTTGAATGAAACAGGGGTTAGAAAAATTATTAAATGAACTATTACCTCGGGACGAAGATTTCTTCCTTTGCTGACGTTCAACTTTCATCGCCATATGCGCCATCTCGTCCAATTCAACATAATGTTGTAATTCTACAACATTGGCAATCTCTTGGTTAAGACCGGCTAAGAAACATGCCATTGTTGCTTCTCGATCTTCATCAATGTTGGCACGGATCATGGCCATCTCCATTTCTTTAAAATAATGTTCAACGCTTCTATTGCCTTATTTTAAATTTTGCAACTTCTGGAACAAGTCTCGATGGTAGTGAGACGGTACAAATCTCCTCCGCAAGATTCTTTTCATTTCAAGCCATGTTGTGATTGGCCCTTCGCTTGTTCTTCTTCGTGTACTGATTAATTGGTCCCACCAAATTAATACATAGTCCACAAACTCTATTGCTGCCAATCGCACCTTCTTTTGTTCAGAATAGTTGTAACAATCGAACACATATTCTATCTTGCTTTCCCATGCGAGATAGGCATCTGGATCTGTTTTTCATTGAAAAGGAGGTATGGTAACTCGAATTGATATGAACATGAGAGGGGTCAAAATAATCATCTTGGAAAAGAAGTTGACACTGCTTTGCAAATCAGAAACATCAGTTAACTTGCGAAGCATTTTTGGATGGGATCCAGGCATTTATGGGTCATCATGTCTCTTAAAACTTGTTTGGCTGTCAATTATCTTTCCAACGCATCTTGAAACGCCTCAATTGGACATCTGGATCTCAAGATACGTCTATTTTAGCAAAGACAGCGCATGCAGAAATTCCTATACGGGATTAATACGTGATTTTTAGATAATTACAAATTTTTAAGATTTTATTTGATTATTTATAATTTAAATAAATATAGGATTCTGCAATATCTATTAGGATCAGATTTATTTAATTAGGATTTCATTTTTAGCATTTATTTATTATTAGAAGTTACTTATCTGACTAGGAGATTAGATTTTAGCATTTATTTATTGTATTTAATTCCTAAGTTTAGTAGGATTAGAACTTCTCCATGGTCTATATAAAGGAGGCTTCACCCACATTGTAATGGAGATTTGAATGATTAAATAAAATTCTTTTTTGAGTTCCAACTTGCAAGAACATTATCTTGTGTTTTTGAAGCAAATCGATTTTCAAGTTCTCTGGGATTTGTTGTTGAGGATCTTCACACTCCTATTTGCCCATACAATCACGTTTGGGAGGGTGGGTTAGAGTCGCTTGAAGTTGCTTGCTTAGATTATTGCATCTAAGAGGGTGCCGAGGACAACTATCAATTCATAAACCATCTCCACATATTCAAGCTTCCTCCATTGACGCCACCACCATAAGCAAATCTGAATTTTCAAATTTGTTCTTTATTTTATTTTATTTTGGTTTGGTTTGTTTTTCTCTTTATTCGGATTTGTGCTACTTTATCACGAATGTTGCTCAAATTTTCATCAAGTTGTGCACACCCTCCATGGTGTCTTGGGGAATTCAGTGTCGATGATCGGTCCATTTCATCATCATCATTGTTGTCAGCATACTCTTCATTGTGTTTGTCATCTCTAGGCTGATTTTACCTTCTTGGGCCTTGGGTTGCTCGGGTGTTGCCTTGTGACCCTTCAAGCCTATCTATTCTTTCATGTAATGGCTCGAGTTCATCCTTCAACAATTTCTGCAATTCTCGAATCATGACCTGCATTTGCAGATTCGGTTGTCCTCCATCTTGATTCATTTCGCTAGAACCGGTCATTATTAAAAAAATAAAATAAAACCTCACTTGCACACTCACAAAAGCCTCACAATTCTCTCCAAGGAAAGTAGATATGGCTCTCCACTCTACGCTCGTGTTTCACTCGGGAAATATGGCTTTTACTTTTCCCTTCTGTTCTCACACGCTCAATATGCCTTCTTCCACTCCTCTCTCGTTTAGTTCTTTAAGGAACTATCTTAAGACTTGTCAAACATGTTCAAGTGTGTCTGCTAAATAACAACAACGGGTAGTAAATAAAAGAAATAAGGTAAAGGTAGGCTTAGAATTAGAAAGAAAAGAAAGAAATGGGTGACTTACTACACAGAAACGCTTACAACTTTCCTTCACCGAGCAATCAAAGTCTCTTCGTGCCCGGTTGATGTTGTAATGTTCGCTTTTGTAGAACACATTGCCATTGCAATTTCTTTCATCTTTTTCACTTTTTGAAGTGTTTTTCTTCTTTCTTTTTCGAAACTGAATTTTCTCCTTTTTTTCTTTTTTTTGGATTTTTTTATATTTCACACTCACAAAGATGATTTTCTTACTTGAATCCAACCTAAGCTATGATTACCATATGTTACGAGGCTGTCTATTGATGTAGGCCTCCTTTGATTATGTCGGATCTAGGATAAAAGTAAGATTTCCCATGTAGAAGTGGGGCTGCAAAATAAGATATTGAAAGTATAGTTTATGGTGTTTAAGGGACTGGAATTTGGTGCTGAAATGTAGGATGAAAGAAGGTAGAATATTGCTGGAAATTTAGGATGGAAAAGGTTCAAGATGAGTGCTTGAAGAAGAAGCAATGGTAGAAATAGTTGCTGGAAATTTTGGTGAAGAAGAAAGCTTTTAAGTTGCTGGAAAATGAAAAAAAAAACCAAGAACAAGGAACAAGCAAGAACCTATACAATAAAGTGTATAAACCCGGACCTTATACGCTCTTTGTTCGAAGGACTTGGACCCATTGATTAAGAAATCAAGAACCCGAAGTATCTGGTTTGACAACACAAGTACGAGACTTGAAAATGTCAGAAAAAGTTCAATGAAGAACTAACTTGAGAGAAATCCTCACAAGTAATTTTTGATTCATAAGTTGTGTAACCTTTTTACATTAAAAATCTGAAACATATATAAGAAATACAAGAGGGAAATCTGAAATGCTTCAAATTTCAAAAGAAAACTACCTATTTGATCTAAGGGTGGCGGTGAGGAAGTTTAATTTGAAACAAATCTGATGGCTGTATTTGAAATAGACAAACTGATCAGCATTAAAAATGGCTCCTAAATGAAGCGGGAACACTTGAATTTCAAACAAAATGCACATGGCAATTGTTTGAATTCAAAAATCAAACTTCTTGGCCTTATCCTTGAGAATTCCGCCCATTGCTTTGAGAGGGAGTTCAAATCTGCCACACACATGCACACACATGTGTCAAGGCTGCCATGTATGGACGCCATGCTTGGGGAGCTGCTGGAGCCTTTAGCTTGATGCACCTTGCTAGGATACTCTCCTAAGTTAGGTACATGTCCCTCCATGTTTGAGCTACTGGAGCTGAAGTTGAGCTAGTTGAGCTTAAGTTGAGCTGATTTGGAGTGTTTTTGAAAACAATGCTTGTGGGCTGTTTTGAGCTGAGTTGAGCTACACCCTTGTTGTTGAGCTTCAATCAAGCTAGTAGGAAGGTCCTTAGCTGCCACTCTTTATTATGCCTCTGTAAAAACAAAGTAAACACATAAACTTATTGAAGACATAATATAAACAAACTAATTAGATACATATAAGTATAAACTAAGTATAAGTAATTAATATGTCACATATCAGCATGTAACATATTACGTAACTTAGCATCTAAGGCTGATTCATCGTTAACAGAAATGAGAAGTATGAATGCATTTGGGTAAAATAACTTCCATGAAATATTTAGCCGTAGCGTAAGTAAATGGTATGTTTAGCATGACGCTCGGCTTGAGCGAAGACATGCTCACATCATTGTCTCTTCGAAACATCCTCTAAGAATCGTCTCAGCTCTAATACCAAATGATAGACTAGCGCAGATCTAAATAAAAAAGAAAAGAAACCCAAACTAAAGAACAAATCTGAAAATTCAGATTTGGTTATGGTGGTGGCGTCAATGGTGGAAGCTTGAATATGTGGAGATGGCGTGATGAATTGATAGTTGTCCTCGCACCCTCTTAGATGCAATTATCTAAGCAAGCAACCTCAAGCGGCTCTAACCCACCCTCCTAGACGTAATTACCTAGGCAAGCAAGAGTGTGAAGATGATCTCCCTCACAAGAACTCGACGATCTTATGTTGAAGATGGCTTCTACACAAGCTTACTGAACACTTGCAAACACGTACTCAAAGAACACTAAAATCTCAAAAGATAACTTTTTATTAATCAATGAAATCTTAATTGCAATGTGGGTGAAGCCTCCTTTATATATGCCTTGGAGAAGTTCTAATCATACTAAACTTAGGAATTAAATACAATAAATAAATGCTGAAATCTAATCTCCTAATTAGATAAGTAACTTCTAATAATAAATAAATGCTAAAAATAAAATACTAATTAAATATATCTGATCCTAATAGATTTTGCGGAATCCTATATTGATTTAAATTACCAATAATCAAATAAAATCTTGAAAATTTGTAATTATCCAAAAATCTCGTATAGGAATTTCTACATGCACTATCTTCACTAAAATAGACGTATCTTGAGTTCCAGATGTCTGATTGAGGTGTTTCAAGATGCATTGGAAAGCTAATTGACAGCCGGACAAGTTTTAAGAAGACATGTTGACCCATAAATGCCTGGATCCCATCCAAAAATATGTCACAAGTTGACTAACGTTTCTGACTTACAAAGCACTTTCAACATCTTTCCAAGATGATTATTTTGACTCCTCTCATGCTCGTATCAGAATGTGGATGGCTTGCATAGGCACTACATCGCACATAACCTCGACTTTATAATTGCCAATTGAGAAAGGAATTTAAACATGTTTGGTGACCTTCAACTCGCCTCTATCATTCAACCATTGTAGGTATGGCGTAGGATGCTTTAAAGTCTTGAGGCCCAACTTTTCCACCATGATAGCGCTAGCAACGTTGGTGCAACTACCACCATCTATAATCATGAAACACATCTTGTTGTTCAAATGGAATCGTGTGTGGAATATATTTTCTTGTTGTTGTTCTTCCTCGGCCATTTGGGCATTAAGGAGCTGTTTTACCACCAATAGCTCTCCATGAACGGCTGGCTCAATCTCCTTATCTTCGGATTTGGATTCTTCTTTGGCTTCATCTTCATGGTTAGAAATGATGTCTCCATTGTCCATAAGCAACATGGTGTTGCGGTGTGGACATTGATTAGCCATGTGACCATGACCTAAGCACTTAAAGCACTTAATCTCCCTCAGGCGTTCCTTTCATTCTATATGCATGCCTCGACTGGTTTCCATCACTGTTGGTTTTGATTTCGACGTCTCAACCGATTCCTTGATTTGTAAGGGTGCGTTTCTTCGAGCATTACTCCATTTAGGGCCGGTTGCATTAGTTGCCCTTGGAATGACCTTCCTCTTTTGCTTCGTTCTACCTTCATAGCCTTGTGTACCATTTCGCCAATCTCCGCATAGTGTTGTAATTTTACAACATCGGCTATTTCTCAGTTGAGACCAGTAAGAAATCTGGCCATTGTTGCTTCACAGTCTTCATCCACGTTGGCACGAATCATGGCAACCTCTATTTCCTTGTAGTAGTCCTCTACACTCTGGTTGCCTTGCCTTAAGGTTTGCAATTTGTGTAACCAATCTCGGTGATAGTATGTAGGCACGAACCATCTCCGCATGATGCTCTTCATATCTCGCCAAGTCGTAATTGGCC
The DNA here is from genome assembly GCA_019671005.1 of Hibiscus mutabilis. Classification (NCBI taxonomy): domain Eukaryota; kingdom Viridiplantae; phylum Streptophyta; class Magnoliopsida; order Malvales; family Malvaceae; genus Hibiscus; species Hibiscus mutabilis. Next base: position 9,836,079 of record CM033751.1, on the reverse strand, counting down.
TTTCTCCATTACGCCTCCTAGACAAGGTTAATTGGTCCCACCAAATAAGAGCATAGTCTATAAATTCCATGGCAGCCAAACGTACCTTTTTTTGTTTCGAGTAATTGTGGCACTCAAAAACATGTTCCACCTTGCTTTCCTCATCTAAATATGCTTCCGGATCCGTTTTGCCTTGAAAAGGTGGAATAGTGACTCGAATGTTGTTGAGGTTGTCGTCATATTGGCCATGCTCACCTTGATATCTCGGGGCTGTCCTTTGAGATAACTGCTCTATAATACCCCAAAACATGGTGATATGAGCATGAGAGGGGTCAAAATAACCATCTTAGAAAAAAAGTTGAAACTTCTTTGCAAGTCAGAAACATCAGTCAACTTACGAAGCATTTTTGGATGGGATCTAGGCATTTATGGGTCAACATGTCTCTTAAAACTTGTCCGGCTGCAAACTATCTTTCCAACGCATCTTGAAACGCCTCAATCGGACATCTGGATCTCAAGATACGTCTATTTTAGCGAAGACGGCGCATGCAGAAATTCCTATACGAGATTTTTGGATAATTACGAATTTTCAAAATTTTATTTGATTATTTGTAATTTAAATCAATATAGGATTCTGCAATATCTATTAGGATCAGATTTATTTAATTAGGATTTTATTTTTAGCATTTATTTATTATTAGAAGTTACTTATCTAATTAAGAGATTAGATTTTAGCATTTATTGTATTTAATTCCTAATTTAGTAGAACAACTATCAATTCATCTCGCCATCTCCACATATTCAAGCTTCCTCCATTGACGCCACCACCATAAGCAAATTTGAATTTTTAGATTTGTTCTTTATTTTGGTTTGTTTTGTTTTTCTCTTTATTCGAATTTGCGCTACTCTGTCATTTGGTATCAGAGCGACCCTTTGACTGTCCGATTTCACACCGAGCGCCCATGAGTGGGGTAGGCAGGGTGGACAACCGTGACAATTGGCCAATTACGAGAGCGGAAGCTCGTGACGAGGGCATCACGAGGTTGAGTGGGGGAGAATGTCACGCCTGAGAAGAAGCGGGGTCATTAATCTCACATCGGAAAGGAAAATGGAGGTATTGGGATATATAAACGGTTGCGCTGCACATCCTATCAGACATGTCTTTCTTTGATACCAAATGATAGAGTGGCGCAATTTCGAATAAAGAGAAAAACAAAACAAACCAAAATAAAGAACAAATCTAAAAATTCAGATTTGCTTATGGTGGTGGCGTCAATGAAGGAAGCTTGAATATATTGAGATGGCGTGATGAATTGATAGTTGTCCTCGGCACCCTCTTAGACGCAATTATCTAAGCAAGCAACTTCAAGCGGCTCTAACCCACCCTCCCAAACGCTTTTGTATGGGCAAGCAGGAGTGTGAAGATCCTCAACAACAAATCCCGGAGAACTTGAAAATCGATTTGCTTCTAAAACAAAAGATAATGTTCTTGCAAGTTGGAACTCAAAAGAGAATTTTATTTAATCATTCAAATCTGAATTACAATGTGGGTGAAGCCTCTTTTATATAGTCCATAGAGAAGTTTTAATCCTACTAAACTTAGGAATTAAATACAATAAATAAATGCTAAAATCTAATCTCTTAATTAGATAAGTAACTTCTAATAATAAATAAATGCTAAAAATGAAATCCTAATTAAATAAATCTGATCCTAATAGATATTGCAGAATCCTATATTGATTTAAATTACAAATAATCAAATAAAATCTTGAAAATTCGTAATTATCCAAAAATCCCGTATTAATCCCGTATAGGAATTTCTGCATGCGCTGTCTTCGCTAAAATAGACGTATCTTGAGATCCAGATGTCCGATTGAGGCCTTTCAGGATGCGTTGGAAAGCTAATTTGCAGCCGGACAAGTCTTAAGAAGACATGTTGACCCATAAATGCCTTGATCCCATCCAAAAATGCTTCTCAAGTTGACTGATGTTTCTGACTTGCAAAGCAGTTTCAACTTCTTTTCCAAGATGAATATTTTTTTGACCCCTCTCATGCTCGTATCACATGGCCTAGTAGAATGTTAGTATTGCATACACCCTATATATCATTATCTATTTTGTATTATTGTTTAAGGGGTAAGGATCAAATTGAAAAGAAAGAAAAAGTGCCTGGACCTAAATGACTAAACCGTAAACATGAATCTTGGAGGTTAACATGCTAATAAAATTTTAGGTTGTGGTCCTAAAAATGTCAAGAAATGCTTGAGGGAGAAAATTCCGGTGAGGGAATCAAAGAGTTATCGCTTTCATCCTCCTCATTTCTTCAACCGAGATTAGATGAGAGAAATTCCACCTTCCTTAGGAGCTTTGGTTTCTATCGGATAGATCATCTAGTAATTGGTTTAATTCAAGGTAAAAGTTCTTTAATTCTCTTTTGAATTAGGAATGTATGCTAGTGGAATTTTGTGTTTTGTCTATAGATGCCACCAATCAATTGTTGGTTAGAAAACAAGATATTTATATATAGGTAATTTCCTTCAAGAATCGTATGATATAATTTGTCAATCTCCTTTGACTTTAGAAAATTTTATGTAAAATGGTATTGATGGATTTCTAGTGTGAATCCTATGAATTTGGGTTAGTCAGTATTCGATTGAAGCTTGGTATGTATGTTTACATGGTCGAATTTGAGTGTATGGGTATCTTAATTCAAAGAATAATTAAATCAGGGGGCTGTTTTGCACTTATTCAAGCATTTGTAGGTTGTTTCGAATGTGAAAGAAAGCATGTAAATAAATATTGGACTGCCCTGCATTGTTGAAAACAATGATGGACTGTTTTGTTTTGATAAACCTGGTAATGGACCTTTTTGTGTATATGTATGTATTCTATGTTTGTTAAAAGGACTGATTTGAATAATTAAAGGAAGGGATTGTTATGTTTATATAATTAAGAATTGTTTTTACAATATGAGGATTGTGTTGTGTTCAAAGGTGTATAAGAATGCTATTGCTATGTTTTGTGTACATGAATAGATTGGTTACATTGTTTTAGGCAAGTAAATGTGTATGTATGGGTGTTGGACTGTCTTGAAATCAAAAAGAAAAGAAATTATATAAGAATATGTGGTGTACCGAAATTGTTAAACATTTATATGAATACTAATGAATTGTTCATGTGAATTTGTATGTGTTCATGGGTGCGAAAGTAGTTTTACGTGTGATTAATTGATAGGAAATTATTCTAATGTGTAGTTACACTTAATGTCGCATTAGATCATGAAGGTAATGAAGGAATAAGGACTGTGGTAGACAAATCAATAGACAAGAAAAAGGGGATCGTGATTCAAGAAAAAATTTAGCTCGGATTAATTGTGAGTATAGTTTAAAGTCTCGGGATAGGCTAAAAGCCTTCCCGAGCATGTTTATAAACTTTAAATTCTGTTACCTTATGTTTATTTAATCAATGCTTAAGCTAAGCTTGGATTAAGGCATGTGTTTATATGCTCAATTAACTTGCACCATGTAAATACTTGATACAAAGTATGTTTGGTTTGAAGATTGATCAAAAAAGTATGAGCATGTTAATATTAAAACTAAGGCATGATGATAGAGTAGCGCAATTGTGGATTTGGAAGCCTTCAATCAAGTTGTTGCAAGAACTAGGAGCTCTAGACTCAATCAAGAAAGTTTTGGGCAGATCTAAAAATTCAAGAGAAAAGAGAAGGGCTTTTCTTGAAAATTTCAGATTTAATGCTGGAAATTCAAAGAAACAAATATTAGAAGATGATTAATAAGAATAGAAACAAAAAGATTGAAAAAGCTTAAGATAAGAATAGATACAAAAATCTGAAAATTCCAGCTTTGTTTATGGAATTAAGGAAGATGGTGTGAAGGTTGAAGATGAAGATGGCTTAGCGAAATAGAAGTTGATGTCCTCGGCACCCTCTTAATCGCAATTAACCAAGCAAGCAACCTCAAGCGGCTCTAACTCACCCTTCTAGACGCAATTACCTAGGCAAGCAGGAGTGTGAAGATCAACAACAATCAAACCGGTTGAAACATTGAAGATGGCTTCTAGACAAGTTTTCCGAACACTTGCAAACACGTATTCAAAGAAAACTAAAATCTCAAAAGAGAACTTTTTATTAATCAATGAAAATCTGAAAAACAAAGAAGAAAGCATCATCATTTTATAGATGATGGATGGCTTTAACCTAAAGCTAAGAATGAATAAAATAAACAAAGAAATCTGATCCATTAAATTGGACTTGATCTAACGGCTTGGGAGAAGGGTGGTTGGTTCCTAAAGTATATAAAACCCTAAAGGCATCAATTTAAATGATAATAAATACATTGGATTAAGTTTAATTCGTGCAAAGCCTTATATGTTAGCTTTTGGGCTGAATTTTACAAAATTCGGTATCCAGTTTTCTGCATGCGCAGTCTTCAATAAATTGGACATATCTTGAGTTCCCGATGTCCAATTGACAAGTTTCAAGATGCGTTGGAAAGGTAACTGAATAACGGTTAACTTGTTAGTAGACAACTAGACCCAGAAATGCCTGGATTCCATCCGAAAACTCGTCTCAAGTCGGCTGATGCTCCAACTTTGCAAAACAATTTCAGTTTCTTATCTAAAATGCATCTCTTCACACCTCCTAAGCATGGATCACTTTGGACCTTGTTGTTTGCATCGAACAGCTTCAACTTCTTGTCCCATATGAGTAATTTGACCGCGCTCATGCATGTGTTATCCCCTCCTTCCTCAAAAGGATTCGTCGTCGAATCTGAAGTTTCAAAAGGAAAAAGATCGGGCATGTGAAGCGGTTTTAACTTCTTGTCTTCAATGCATCGTTCTAGCCCTCCTATGCATATGCATGTATCACTCCTCCACTCTTCAAAAAGATTCGTCCCCGAATCTAAACCGGTGGATAGAGGAAGTTCATTAAAGAACCATGGAAGAAAAGACATTTTGATGGATTCTTGTGAAGACTTTTCATGACTCACAAACTTCTTTTGATCACAAGGTAACGCGTTTGTCACATCCTCTTCACAAAAATTTTGAATTTCATTGAAGGATAGTGGTGTAGGAGGAATTTTGGCTTCCAAAAGTATATCTTTGGCGAAACTCTCATAAGTAACATCTTCACCATGGTCCGGATATCATTAGAAGACATGAATTCAGCCAACATATCTCTCAAAAAATTTTCTTGAAAATAAGACTTATCTGGACAATCATAGCCCGAATGATCTAGTCGACAACAATAATGACATCAAGTCCTCAAAAGGGTAAAATCCAATACATTGCTCAAGGACATCCTGAAAAGTCAAAAATACATGCAGCAAATCCTCACCGTTATTCACTCCAAGAAAGTTATATTGAAGGCAATCCTACCAATGAACCCTAATGTGCTTTAAGAATCCAATGAAGGGTTAGACACCAATAGAATTATAGTTGCAAAGAGAAAGAAAGATATGCAACTTTTGGTCCTACTAACACAAGGAAACAAGAAAGTGTTAGAAGATGTATAAGAATAAAAAAAGCTAAAACAAAGGAAAACTAATGGCTAAGAATGAAAACAAAAATAAAAAACAACACGAAAACCCTTGAATTGTGCAACAACTTGATCTACTTTGTTCAAAGTGTTCCCGAAGTCAAAAAATTCTGAAATTTTGTGTGAAGACTCCTCCAATGGTTTAGACGTGATCTGGAAAATTTCAGCTCAAAATTCGCTCGTTTGGATTTGAATTTTACCTAATTTTGAGTTTTTTACCCAAAAACGCCAAAATTCTTGCCAAGAATCGTCCCAAATCTGATACCAAATGATAGAGTAGCGCAATTGTGGATTTGGTGGAAGCCTTCAATCAAGTTGTTGCAAGAACTAGGAGCTCTTGACTCAATCAAGAAAGCTTTGGGCAGATCTGAAAATTCAATAGAAAAGGGGAAGGGCTTTTCTTGAAAATTTCAGATTTAATGCTGGAAATTCAAAGAAACAAAGATAAGAAGAAAGATTAGAAGATGATTAATAAGAATAGAAACAAAAAGATTGAAAAGGATTAAGATAAGGATAGATAAAAAAAATCTGAAAATTCCAGCTTTGTTTATGAATTATGGAAGATGGTGTGAAGGTTGAAGATGAAGATGGCTTGGCGAAATAGATGTTGATGTCCTCGGCACCCTCTTGATTGCAATTAACCAAGCAAGCAACCTCAAGCGGCTCTAACCCACCCTCCTAGACGCAATTACCTAGGCAAGCAAGAGTGTGAAGATCAACAACAATCAACCCAGTTGAAACATTGAAGATGGCTTCTAGACAAGTTTTTCGAACACTTGCAAACACGTATTCAAAGAAAACTAAAATCTCAAAAGAGAACTTTTTATTAATCAATGAAAATATGAAAAACAAAGAAGAAAGCATCATCCTTTTATAGATGAAGGATGGCTTTAACCTAAAGCTAAGAATGAATAAAATAAACAAAGAAAACTGGTCCATTAAATTGGACTTGATCTAACGGCTTGGGAGAAGGGTGGCTGGTTTCTAAAAACATCAATTTAAATGATAATAAATACATTGGGGTAAGTTTAATTCGTCCAAAGCCTTATATGTTAGATTTTGGGCTGAATTTTACAAAATCCCGTAATAATCCCGTATCCAGTTTTCTGCATGTGCAGTCTTCAGTAAATTGGACGTATCTTGAGTTCCCGATGTCCGATTGACGCGTTTCAAGATGCGTTGGAAAGGTAACTGAATGAAGGTCAACTTGTTAGCAGACAACTTGACCCAGAAATTCCTGGATCCTATCCGAAAATTCGTCTCAAGTCCACTGATGCTCCAGCTTTGCAAAACAATTTCAGTTTCTTATCTAAAATGCTTCTCTTCACACCTCCTAAGCATGGATCACTTTGGACCTTGTTGTTTGCATCGAACAGCTTCAACTTCTTGTCCCATATGAGTAATTTGACCGCGCTCATGCATGTATCACAAGATCTATTGTTAAAGTATTCTTAAAGTTATGATCATGAAAGAACCCATGAGTATACATATCACTTTATATGTGCATGATAGTGAATTTTGATATGCTATCATTCGAATTCTTTATTATGCTATTGATGGATTACTATGCTATCTTTCGAATAAGATAATTTGAATTGAGAAGTTTATATGATTTGAATATGTGCTTAAGAAGAGGAATGATAAGCTTCGTTCATATGACATTCCGATTAATTTGCTAAGCTCATCCTATCTTCGATATGATAAGAATAAAGTTAAAGCCTTGGTTTTGAGTCAGTCTTAGGTATAGTTGGCATGCCATAAAGTCCATAGAGCTCATGTCCGGGGTGGACTACGGTCTTGGACTATGGTCCTTATGAGGCGACAGTAGGAGGGATTGACCGGTAATGCGAGTACCATTTTGTGTTATTTGGCGACAGTTGGTTGGGGATTCGAGTACCTAGGCTGATGCTCGATTTCAAGGCTATATTAAAAACAAAATAATGAAGTTTCAAAAATATATTAAAGAATTACCTTAATAACTTATATGACAAGTAAATTGTGACTATGATATATTATGTTTAAGATACGTTATATCTACGATATGCTATAAATGTGCCATGTTTGATATCTTAGCTGTCAAGTAAGTTATATTTATGATATGATAAGTTGATACTATGAAAAAGACAAGATAACGAAATTTGCAAGTAATAAAATGAACTATGATTGATGAATCATGTGATAAGTATTTGGGTTATATGAGATTTTGTTTAATAACTATATGATAAGTATACCTGCTTTTGTGATTCTATGTTTGATATTTTGTATATCACATAACATAAGTCAATGACATGCTAAGTTTGATGGCTTCTATATTTAGTAATTTAAGTTCATGACTTGCTAAGTTAAAGATAAAATAAAGAAATTTCAAATAAATTGGAGGATTACTATGATACCTTTTATAACAAGTAACTTCCGTTTATGATATACTAGGGTAGATACCTTATATGACAAGTAATTTATGTTTGCATATGCTATGATGAATGCCATGCAAAAAGGGAAATAATGAAAGCTTTAAGTTAAATTAGTGAATTCTGGCAATAAGTTATAATAGGCAAAATTGAACCTATGTGACTTTGAACAAGTTCTTGATTAAGTTATATCGTGTTATTACAATGTTTAATTATACAAGTGTTTTGGTCTAAAAACTTGTATGACAAGTAATAAACTTACATTGGAAATTTGGTGTGTACCTTAAGCTAAGGGTTCATATTTGGTTCGAGTACCTTAACTATGAAATGCTATGCTTGAAATTTAATCGATAAATAACGTATATATGTAGGATATAACATTCGAAATGTATTAGGTTGTTATGGTAAGAAATGATCATGTTTTGGACTGTTTGAGTGTATAATTGTATACATATGATTAATGAGCTGTTTTGATTAAAGTTAACATGTCTTGGACTGTTTGAGTGTATAATTGTATACATATGATTAATGAACTGTTTAGATTAAAGTTAACATGTCTTGGACTGTTTAATTGTATAATTGTATACATATGATTAATGAACTGTTTAGATTAAAGTTAACATGTCTTGGAGTGTTTGAGTGTATAATTACATACATATGATTAATGAACTGTTTTGATTAAAGTTAACATGTCTTGGACTGTTTGAGTGTATAATTGTATACATATGATTAATGAACTGTTTTGATTAAAGTTAACATGTCTTGGACTGCTTGAGTGTATAATTGTATACATATGATTAATGAGCTGTTTTGATTAAAGTTAACATGTCTTGGACTGTTTGAGTGTATAATTGTATACATATGATTAATGAACTGTTTTGATTTAAATTTAAGCATGCACTGGACTGTTTTTGAGTGTTTTGATCATGTATGAGAATCTCATGAAAATGACATGATATATTGTTATCTTGTGCCAAGTAACTTGTGTGAAGATATGTTAGTCTGATAACTTGTGAGATAAATAGCAATATTCACAAAATGCAGTATTTGATAATTCATAAGAAAAGTAACCATGTTATGATATGATGTGTTAGATAGTTTGTGTGACAAGTATCATCTGTTTATGATATGATGTGTTAGATAGCTTGGGTGATAAGTATTATCCGTCTATGATATGTTATGTTAAACAGTTTGTATGACCAATATATCCTGTCTATGATATGCTAAGTGGGATAACTCGTGTGATATGAAACCATGACCTGGATTTGTTGTTTGTAATATCTTAAGTGTTAAGTAACTCTTGAACATGATATGTTATGCTCATTGCCTTTCTATTTATAATTGAGTATTAAACTGGGTGATCATATATGTATTGTGTGAGCAATCAAGTATACTTGGGTTTGCTTTGTTTGTACATTATGTGTGTTTATGCTTATGCTTGATTCGAATATATTGTATAAGAATAAGTACTTGTTGTGTCTTGTTCTTTCATGACCAACCTCTTGTCCAAGCTTAGTATGTGAAAGGATAGATTATTGTTTCATACTAATAGTCACTTCAAGCTATCTCACTAAGTCTTTACTTACTCTATCCTTTCAATGCTTTTCAGGTTGTGCTTGCTTATGAGTATTTTTCTGAGCTCTGACGAGATCACAAGCGTTGAGGTGTATGATAGTACACTCCTAAAGAACTCCTAGATGGTGGCACATAGTTGTTAAGATTGCATCGTGCATTATAAACTCCTGCTTGATTTGATATGTCTATAAACTTTATAGTTACTCAGAGCGTTGTAATGGGCCTTTTATTATTCTATGGTTGCTTGCTAGATGAGTTATAATAGTTAGTATGATGGAATGGTTGTTTAAATATCTATATTGCCTTAAGCTAGTAGACTACCTTAATGTCATGTGTGTAAGTGGGCTGATATGCATATGTCTATAGTAACTTATGTTAACCCTAAAATGGTAATGTATTACGTATGATTAAATTAACGGTTAAAATAATTAATTGGAAGGTATGCCAACAAATATGAATAAGGTCTTACTATGTGTCAATTATATGTATCTAGATATGATTAGTTCAAGTTTTGATATAACTTTGAATCTTAGTATTTGAGTGTAGCTATCACCTTTTTGTAAATGGCCTATAATAATTATGATTGCTTGTTGGATAAGCTATGTTAGAATGAGGTTTGAATACTTTTTATTGTGATTATAAGTTGGTTGTATTAAACATTATGATCCGAAGTACCTAAGAGATAAGGTATACTATGAGCAAGTAGTTGAAGTGCATTGTTTGATGTGTGTATATTTGTTTTTACATGACTTAAAGGTGAAGTTAGACCTATGAAATATTTAAAAAGTTTTAAATTACCCTGATTTCTGATTGCATGTTAGTTGAGAAGCGTTAAGACATCATATGTTTGTTTGGCTTTTGTGTTTGGTAACACTTCTTAAACCAGTTTTCTCCTAGATCGGGTAAGGGGTATTACATGCTAGATGTCCTCATCATTATCGTCTATGATTTCCTCTTAGTTTTGCTGTCTATTTTGCCTTCCAAGGCCTTGTGTGTTTCCTTGGGATCCTTCCAACCGATCCATTCTTTCATGAATAGGTTTAAGTTCTTCCCTTAGCAACCTTTGCATTTCCCTAATTAATGCTTGTGTTTGCAGATTCGAGGCTGGTTGTCCTCCTCCATGCTCGTTTCTAGCATCCTATGACATGGTTGAATAAAGACAAAGTAAAGTGAAAAAAATAGGACCTCACCCAACACACACACGGAAATCTCACGGTCAATCCAAGGAATTGAGATGTCACTCTACTCAATCACTCGTGTTTCACTCGAGAATATTTTTTTGGCTTTTATAGTTCCCCTTCGGATCTCACACACTCTTTATGCCTTTTCCGCTCGAATCTCTCGACACAAGTTCTTAATAGAACTAATCAAACCTGTCAAAACTTCAAATACTTGTTGGCGTTTGGGCTGAAATTAAGGTTAGGCTAAAAAATAGAGAGAAATGAAGGAAATGAAATGAAAAGAAAGAAATGGTAAGAAAGTAGGAATGGAATGAAATAAGAAAAAGTAAAACAACGTCCCACAAGAACTTACGCACAAACTGATCGTGAACAATCAAACTTGAGGAACTTCTCAGAGTTGAATGTTTTCTGATTTGTTTGTTCCACCACTTTTGTGTTTCATTTCTGATTTTTGTTTCTTTTCTCATTTTTTGTACTATTTGAATTCTTTAAGAAATGAAGAAAGAAATCCTTTTGCTTTTCTATCCTTTTTTATCAGGATAATAAATGAAATGAATCACAAATGGTAGGCTTACTTGATTCTCCCTTTGCTTTGATTACCATATGATACGCTCCAACTCTCTAAATGGCTTTGTTAAGAGAAGCTTTGATTGTCCCGATCTTGAATGCAAGCAAGCCTTGTAATATGCATGCTTTAGGGATGAAATGATGAAGGAAAGATAGTGGATAGGTAGGGTGCGGAATAGTTTAGGGTGGTGTATGAAGGGAAATGATAAGAAAGGAAATGGAAGTGTTTAAGGGCAGATTCGGATATGGTGATGGAATTGGTGAAAGAAAGTGATGGAATGAAATGAAAGATGATGATAGTATTCAAAGGATTCAAAAGAAGAACCTATGTTATAAGAACAAAGACCCAATCTTGAGGAGAATATCTTTAAGGGTGGTAGATGACTTAGACTCGTTGGTTGTAGAGAACCAAGAACCTGAAGTATGGTGGAAAGGAAGTGATGCCACAAGCAATGCAGCTTGATAAGTTGGATAGTTCTAAAAAGAACAAGTTTGAGAGATAAACTCACAAAGATAATTTTATATATTTCAAAGGTATGGTTTGGTTACAAATGAAATAACCAGCCCTATTTATAGTTTTTTAAGGGCTGGTCGAATGGGCACAATACAATGATGAAAAGTTGGCCGAAAAGGCATGTATAGGGGTGGTGTTGGTTCAGTTAAGGGCTGGTGATGCTTCAGCTAGGTTTGTGCCTCCCTCCAAGCAATTGCCGCCCATTCTTCCCTCCAAATGTTGGCGCCAAGCATGTTACCTCCAGGCTGGTCGGTTGTGTCCCTTGGGGAGGGACATGTCCCTTCAAGTGCTGAGCTGGGAGTGGTAGCTTGAGCTAAGATGAGCTCCACGAGCTTGGCATGAGCTGACTTGAGCTAAGCTAGCTAGTTAGTTGAGCTACACTTAGTTTAGGAGCTAAATTGAGCTGTTTTGATATATCCTTAGCTAGATGAGCTTGTCTTTGGGAGTCCTTAAGATATCTCGAATCAATTGCAACTGTTAAGAGCTGATTGGAGCTGTTCAAGAGCTGGTTTTCCTTGGCCGAATTTGAGTGAGCTGTTTGAGCTATTTTGGAGCTGCACGAGCTAAAAATGAGCTGTCATTCCATCCCTTTACTTGTGTGGATTATATGTCTTACAAGAAGCACAAAATAATATAAGTAGATGCAATTAAATATGTGAATGATTTGCCAATGATAAATAAATGACTTTAAATCTTAAATAACAATGTGGTTTATCTTAATGTTAGGCATGTATGCAATTTACTTAATATATATAACATATAATATAAAGTATGGAAATGCACAAAAGAATGTACGATGCATGAAGTCATACATAACCTTAGCACAGATAATATTAGAATTTAAATGAAGGCATGCATGTATATATATGACTAATATAAATATATAAATGATATATGTCGGAAGGAAGCTAGCAGAAACTCCCTTGTCTTTCATTTTTATGGTATAAGTTGAAAGCATGGTGAAAATGAACATTGAGGGGATTAGGATCACATCAACATGGCCGAAAAGGCCTCTAAACTATTCGGCCACCATTGTGCCTCCCTCCAAGGGCCTTTTACTTGTTTGGCCAAACCTGTGTCTCCCTCCTTAAGTTTTTGGCGCACTAAAGCATTCCCTCCAATGTGTTTGCTGCGCATTTCAAGTTTCCCTCCAGAGGCTAGGGGCGTGTCTCTCATGAGAGAACATGTCCCTTGGAATGGTGACTTATGGTGTTGAGCTATCATGTGTAGATGGAGGTAAAGTGAGCTGGTTGAGCTTGGTGTGAGCTGGACTAAGCTGAGCTACTAGCTGAATGAGCTAGCTTAATCTTCGAGCTATTTTGAGCTTCCTCAAGTTGTCCTTAGCTACGTGAGCTAGTCATTTAAGCTTGGGAGCTCCTCTAAGCTTCTCTCCTAGTCCATGAGTTGCCACGAGCTTCATTTAGACTCCTTGAGCTAATCTGAGCTGCCTTTAATGTCCTTGAGCTGATCCGAGCTTCTTGTGAGGTCTTTAGAGCTGATCCGAGCATGTACTTTCACCCATAGTACCTAAAGAAATAACAAACAAATGTACGAGCTGAAATGAAGCTAAAATATGATGCAAACTAAAATTAAAAGATGCTATGCAATGCAAACATACTTAAATGTCTTAAAACTGAATATAAAGATGTGTTTTAATGGATTATATGCATGAACATCATATAACAGGCCATTCATAATGATGCGATCCTGTTTCACACATTACTCAGGTTCACCATACTTTCATCTTTGTTCACATGGATGGGGGATGAGGGAGTTTTTACTTACCTTTTTCACATTAATTTTATTTATATAATTATGATACTACTAGTTATGCATGCACAAATACGTATCATCTATGCTTGCATTTCATTTATGTTTAACATCATGCTTAGTGTTTTCGGGTACCATGACACCTTTCCATACATTATACCCTACACTTTGCACATTAAGTAGTGTTTCATGCATACATATTAAGTATAATCACATCTTTACTTTAAGCTTAATATTACTTTATAATATAAGTATTTATTATGTGTTTTTCTTCTTATTCATAGGACTTATCATCCACATACAAAAGGGGAAGATTGAAGGGCAGCTCACCTAAAGCTCAATTCTTCAAGCTCAAACCAACTCAGGCAATTCGGTTCAAGCTTACACAAGCACATTCAACTCCAATTAGCTCCAGATAACTCTAGGACACCTAAGGACAAGCTCACTTAGCTAAGGACAGCTCGTAGAAGCTCAAATCAGCTTAGACACTAAGTGAAGCTCACTCAGCTAGCTAGCTTATAGCTCAAGCCAGCTCACTCCTAGCTCAAGCTACCACCTTTAGCTCAACACTCAAAGGGCACAAACCCTCCAAGAGACATGATCGGCCACCTTGGAGGGATCATGAGTTTGGGTGCCAAGATTTTAGAGGAAAACGCAAGGAGAGAGTCACCATTCGGCTGAAACATTGCAAGGCCATTTGGAGGGAGGCACGACCGGCCATTGGAGGGAGACTTCTCCCTTAGCCGAATAGGCATATACCCTTTCGGCCACAATCCTTTGTGCGCTATAAATAGGGCCATTCAGCCACTTCTGTAAACAACAACTCATTCCTTTTGAATACAAATTACTTGTGAGGTTTTCTCTCAAACTTGTTCTTTTTAGAACTTTATTGATTTATCAAGCTTTGCTTCTGGCATCTCCTATCCTTCCATTTGATACTTCGGGTTCTTGGTTCATATAACCAAATGGTCAAAGTCCTTATCGCTATAACCCCCTTGACCCGGTCTAGTCACAAGACCGAACAGAGCGAGCCACATTAGGGTTTGCTGAAACAAACCCGGGAGATTCACGTTCAAACGGTCCATTTTTGCTTTTATCTTATCTTAATGCATCAATTAGTCCTATGGTGAAGACTGCAACTCAATCGGGCATTGAATTGACATCCAATTGTTTGATTCCTCAATATAGGGACTAAAATGTAATTTTAGCTAATTAAGAGGACTTACGTGAAATTAAAGTTACCAATCCTTAATTAGTCATGTTTCATGCCTTCAAGTTAAATTACAACTTAAATTAACCATCCAAACTCATTTAATTGCATTCACAAGAATCATGGATCAAATTGCAAAGAAAACAAACTTCATGAAGCATCTTAAGTAAATTAACTACCTGTGTACTGGTACAAGTGCACTTCGTTTCGATACTGGCAAAAATACAAAGGCGTACCGATACGGTCCTCAGCCGTATCGATAAGGGTAGGTGATCCCGAAAAATTGGAATTCCAATAACAAAAGACCGTATCGATACGATAACCTGTGTATCAAAACTAGGCTTATTTTCCAGCTATGTGTACCGATACAGTTACCAGGCGTATCGGTACGCCTAGGCAATTTTGCTTGGATTGAGCCGAGATAGTCCCCGCGTACCGATCCCTTAAGGACCCATACCGATATGAACATGCCTGTTTTGACCTCTTGATCCAACATATGACACTTTAGCTCAATCTAACATAATCCAAACATCATAGGACTTCACAAACACCAAATTCTCAAACATGGCAGCATGGTAGAGCGACATTCACATCATGACATATTCAAGACACTTCCCTATAGGCACGATTTCTACCCAAGCATGCATATAGTTCCCACACCCCTCAAAACCAAAGTTTATACTACTTACAAGTCTAAAACTTCATATCAAACTTCTACAAACAGGGAGTCCTCAAAATAAACCTCCCAAACACATCTTGGTCCATTGCCTTTTATTACTTTGAAAAGTCACACCTCTTGGATCCTTCCTTGCACCCTTGCTGTCCAAGTGGTCTATTTCTCTGCATTGATGACAAAAGAGAGAGTAAGCTATAAGATTAGTGAGGGATTTGCTAAAACACTCATCAATGCAATGTAAAACCATTTTAGTTCAAACCAAATCTACTTGTTCATGGCAAAATCATCTCAAGCTTCAACAACCACTTTCAAATGCACATTTAAAAGCATTTACAACACATGTATCATGGATTTCATCTCTACCTCAATTTAAGCTTCAATTGCCAAATCTCCATATAACAAGCTTAAAGAGTCTCACATGTATAAACCATATTATACAAATATAATCCACTTCAAATGATACATCAATTAGTATATTGGCTTTCAAGTGACTCAAAACAAGTTTCCAAACTCTTTACAAAACTCATCGGATACACGGATTCTCAAGTGGTTCCCACAACAACTTCACATACATACTTCAACCGGAGTAACGACACACTTGTCCACCTATACGGTTCAAACCAGAGCAACGAAACCTTTACCCACCTCAACGGTTTGGATGTATAAATCCACTAGCGGGAGAAAACAGAACTTTTACCCACCTCAACCGCTGCGGTTCTCATGGTGGAGTCTACGTGATATACTCCATCCTTGTTGATGTTGGAGACGACCTTTGATTGTAGGATCTAGGAAGGCAGGCAAGAGATTCCTACAAAGTAAGATGGCTTGAAAGTATGAAAGGTGTTTTAATGGTTGCTGCGGAAGATGGTAAGAATGGTGTATGGAAATGGTGATGGAAATTGATGGAAATGGTGAAGGTAGTATCTTAAAGAATCAAGGAAGAAACTAGGCTATAGAGAGCCTAACCCCAAACCTTATAGATGTCTTTAAGGGGTAGTAGAAAGGACTTGGACCCGTTGGTTATAAAGAACCAAGAACCTGAAGTATCAAGGTGGATTGGAAGGTTTGACGCCACAAGTAATTTTTGTATTAAGAATGTGATGTTTACAAATAACAAAATGTTTACAAATTTATAGGAAACGAAAGGGTTAGCCGAAATGGTGTGTGTCTATTCGGCTAAGGGCAAAAATTGGTTCACAAGGCATGATTCTTCAAGGCTGGCCGAATAGTGATGGTGCCTCCCTCCAAGGTTGATTTGCCTCCCAAATTCAAGCTTCCCTCCAAGGAAATGGTGCCACTTTTGTGTTTCCCTCCAAGGGTGGTAGACATGTCTCTTGGGAGGGAGCATGCCCTTTGAGGTGTTGAGCTGATGTTGGAAGCTTGAGCTGAGATGAGTTGGTTGAGCTAGCCTTGAGCTGAAATGAGCTGAATTGAGCTGGTTTGAGCTAACTGAATCTTGCACTCCTTCATTGAGCTTCTTGAGCTTCCATGAGCTGCCCTTGAGCTAGGTGAGCTTCCCTTTAATGCCTTTGAGCTATCTTGAGCTAATTGGAGCTGAATAGAGCTTGCTTAATCTTGATCCAAATGGTTGAGCTAGAATGAGTTGCCCTTCGTTGGTCCCTTTGCTTGTGTGAGCTGATATTAACCTATAGACAATGCAAGTAAACATAAATGAATGCTTATAAATGAAATAAAGAAAAAAAGCTAAGCTAAAGCTAGGTTCTTAAGGAATGCATGATGCATGCTTATGCTAATTATGCAAATGCAATGATAACATAGGAATATGAATGTGAAACATGACTAACTAAGGTATAAGCATAATGTAAGATGCGGATCATAGGCTATACATGAATATCATATATTATGCAAATGAATGATAGCATATGGTAATCCTAATATGTAAAAGCATGCTTATAACATTATATAATGCATAAAGAAGATAATAAAAGATAAAGTAAGGTAGAACTCCCTTAGAATTAGCCTTGATGATCTTCAATGGTGTGATTAAGTCATGAAGAAAGTTGGTGCTGATTAGGATTTTATCATCCTCCCCTTCTTTTTGGCAATTTGTCCTCAAATCGAAAGTGTTCTTCAATGGACACCTCCTTACTTTAGGGGTGGACGAATCCTCACTTTTTCTCCCAAATGAAATGCTTAATCTTCTCGGCTCATCTTTCTCTGAATATGCATGAGCACTTTGTAATCCTCCTTTGGAAACGTCACGCCTATTAGGGACAAAACTTGTCCTTTGAATCACTTCTTGGTCTGAAACATCATTACCTTTGGTGAATGTACGTATCTTTTCAACTTCTCTCTAAAATCACGATCTCTTGTCATTGCTTCAAATCTTTTCACGAGTAGATTCTTATGATTTATGCCAACTTTTCTTGCTCTTGTACCTCGATGAACGATTTCTCTAGAATAGGTGGATAGTTCTCGCTTTACATCCTTGAGTTGATCTTTCTTTGGCAGAATGATTGATTGAAGTTTAGTCTTGAATTTGACACTCTAACCAATCTCAAAATGGTAAAGAAACTTGTCATCACCAATTGATAGCATTACTCCATGTAGGTGAATCATTTTGCTGCAAAACAAACCAAGGTTAGGGAAAGATAAACTTATAACAAAATGGAAAGAAATTGCAAACCATGGAGGATGTTTGACAATCTTGATGGGCGTGGGTTGCTTGATGATGAGGGACTTTTTTGACACATCTTTTGAGATTTTCTCATAAGTAGCATCATTAACACATTGAGGATGCTGGATTGTCTTCATGATTGGTAATGTATTCAGGACATCCTTTGGAGTTATCCTTTCACCAACCTGTAAAAATGAAAAATCAAGAATAGAAGGAAAAGAAGTGTTAGATAAAATCTGCTTCTCATTCTCTTTTTCTTCTCCACCTTTCTTCTTTTCATTTTCAACTCTAACTCATTTTTCATCCACAATCTCAATCTCTAATTGTTCTTCAAAATGTTCTTTTCCTATTGCTTTCTCTTTGATTTTTTCCTCCTTTTTTCTCTCATTCCAAGTTGTAATCCTCTTGCTTAATTGGATCTGATCATGATGCATTTGGCTTGGGTTTAACGGTGTCAAAATGAACTTCTTTCCTTTGAACATGAAAGAGTAGCGATTAGTGAATCCATCATGGGTGGCTCTTTTAGTAAACTGCCATGGTCGCCCTAACAAGAGGTGACTCGCACTCATGGGCACTACATCAAACAAGACTTCATCCTTATAATTTCCAATTGAAAATGGAATCCATAGTTGCTTGTTGACCTTTAGTTTGCCTCGTTCAACCATTGTAATTTGTAGGGACTTGGATGTTTGGTTGTCTTTAAGCCAAGTCGTTCCACCATCATAGTACTAGCCACATTGGTACAACTTCCTCCATCGATGATCAGGGAGCATATTTTGTCATTCACATGGCATCAGGTGTAGAAGATGTTCTCCCTTTACCGGTCATCACCCTTAGCTTGTAGACTTAGAGTTCTTTTAACAACAAGAACCCTATTGGAAGTAGATGGAAAAGAATCTTGTGTCATTTGTTAGTGATGAAATAAGAAAATGAAAAGACCTTACCAGATTTACACTCAACAAAAAAAAACCTCACAAATTCACTCCAAGGAAATTTCACTCCTCTCAACACTCGTGTTTGCACTCTGGGATGTTATTTGCTTTTATTATCCCCTTTTGATCCCACACTCTCAATTTGCCTTTTTCCACTCCTTTCTCTCTTGTAAAGTTCTTTAAGGAACTTACTCAAGACTTAGGCAAGTATTGTATCTTGTGCGTCACTGAAATGTTAGTTTGAAAAGGAAAAGGAAGAAAATATGGTGCAAAGGAAAGTTTAGAATAGAAATTGTAAAAAGAAAAGGTTACTTACTTGGCAAGAAACTCACAGCCTTTCTTAACCAACAATCTAAGTCTTGACGAGTTCTTGTGAGGGAGATCATCTCCAATTTATTGAAGACTACGAATTTTCCCTAATTTTTAAGTTTTTCACCCAAAAACGCCAAAATTCTTGTCAAGAATCATCCCAAATCTCATACCAAATGATAGAGTAGCGCAAATTCGAATAAAGAGAAAAACCAAACAAACCAAAATAAAGAACAAATCTAAAAATTCAGATTTGCTTATGGTGGTGGCGTCAATGGAGGAAGCTTGAATATGTGGAGATGGCGTGATGAATTGATAGTTGTTGTTTTGTCCTCGGCACCTTCTTAGACGCAATTATCTAAGCAAGCAACCTCAAGCGGCTTTAACCCACCCTCCTAGATGCAATTACCTAGGCAAGCAAGAGTGTGAAGATGATCTCCACAAGAACTCGATGATCTTATGTTGAAGATGGCTTCTAGACAAGTTTACCTAACACTTGCAAACTCAAAGAATACTAAAATCTCCAAAGAGAACTTTTTATTAATCAATGAAATCTGAATTACAATGTGGGTGAAGCCTTCTTTATATAGGCCATGGAGAAGTTTGGATTGAGCCGAACAGGTCCCCCTGTACCGATCCCCTAAGGACACGTACTTGTACGAACAGACCTGCTTTGACCTCTTGGTCCAACATGACACATTGGCTCAATCTAACATCATCCAAACATCATAGGACTTCACAAACATCAAATTCTCAAACATGGCAGCATAGTAGAGCAACATTCACATCATGGCATATTCAAGACGCTTCCCTACAGGCATGATTTCTACCCAAGCATGCATATAGTTCCCACACCCCTCAAAACAAAAGTTTATACTACTTACAAGTCTAAAACTTCATATCAAACTTATACAAACAGGGAGTCCTCAAAATAAACCTCTCAAACACATCTTGGTCACATTGCCTTTTATTACTACTTAGTCTATATAAAACTATACTTTGAAAAGTCACAACTCTTGGATCCTTCCTTGCACCCTTGCTGTCCAAGTGGCCTATTTTTCTGCATTGATGACAAAAGAGAGCGTAAGCTATAAGCTTAGTGAGGAATTTGCTAAAACACCCATCAATGCAATGTAAAACCATTTTAGTTCAAACCAAATCTACTTGTTCATGGCAAAATCATCTTATGCTTCAACAACCTCTTTCAAATGCACATTTAAAAGCATTTACAACACATGTATCATGGATTTTATCTCTACCTCAATTTAAGCTTCAATTGCCAAATCTCCATATAACAAGCTTAAAGAGTCTCACATGTATAAATCACATTATACAAATATAATCCATTTCACATGATACATCAATTAGTATATTGGCTTTCAAGTGACTTAAAACAAGTTTCCAAACTCTTTACAAAAGTCATCGGATACACGGATTCTTAAGTGGTTCCCACAACCACTTCACATACATAACTCAATTGGAGTAACGGCACACTTGCCCACCTCTACAGTTCAAACTAGAGTAACGGAATCTTTACCCACCTCAACGGTTTGGATGTATAATCCACCAGCAGAAGAAAACAGAACCTTTACCCACCTCAACCGCTGCGGTTCTCATGGTGGAGTCTATGGCACACTTAACCCCTCGAAACACATGAGGCAACTTTTTATAGTGCACTAACAATCCTATGGCATGCCAACTATATCTAATTTCATTTTTACCTCAGCCATTAGCAAATATACTCATTTAAACCACATTAACTTACTGCTTACATATGCATTAGCTCAAACCATTTCTATCAATACATTTCAACATGTATTCAAGCAACCTCAACATACTTTCACAAATCATTTGCTTTTCACAAAGTTCAACATGATTAATCATTTGCAACATCTTTTGATATCAAAACATGCATATAACAGTAAGTAATCAAATCTATAAACATGTGCATGAGATTGTATTTTCCAAAAACGAAAATGAGAGAGAGCTCAACTGATACTTACTTCCGAGCTTAGATAAGTGTTTCAAACTTAATCTAAACTCCCACAACTCCTTTCAAACCTTTTTAAGGCAATAAATCATAATTCCACTCACCGACAACGAATCGCCCAGTTGCCGATACGCGTTCAAGCCTCCGAAGCTTTCAGGATGTCTCTAAAAGCCAAAGGATTCAATTCCTCTACTTTACCCAAACAAAAACAGAGGATCAATGCACTTCCATGCATTCAAAATCCCCAGCAAACAACAACCTCAAATTTGCCTACCTCTAAACCACCAAACGCCTATCCGAAACAACCGAAAACAACACCAAACTTCATCTAAACAAAGCCCAGCCAAAACCTAATGATTTCAACTTCTTAACAGCATCAATTAACATTCAAAAACATTCTAAACTCGTCCTTATACCTCCAGCAACACTACAACACCAAGATCACATCAAAAATTAACTCTAAACAACCTAGAAAATTAGCAATTCATATAGTTTCGGGATTTCTTTGATTATCCTTTCCTTTTAACATCAAAACACATCTTAAAATAGATCTAAACCAAACAGAATCATTGCAAAACAGATCCAAATCCATTTGTTACTCAATTTCCACACAAAACTCAATTTAATTAACAAATCATGTTTAAAACATAATTCCATAACAAAAATCAGTACAAAGGATCAAGAACATAGTGATACGAGCATGAGAGGGGTCAAAATAATCATCTTGGAAAAGAAGTTGAAACTGCTTTGCAAGTCAGAAACATCAGTCAACTTGCATAGCATTTTTGGATGGGATCCAGGCATTTATGGGTAAACATGTCTTCTTAAAACTTGTATGGCTGTCAATTAGCTTTCCAACACATCTTGAAACGCCTCAATCGGACATCTGGATCTCAAGATACGTCTATTTTAGCGAAGACAGTGCATGCAGAAATTTCCTATACGGGATTAATACGGGATTTTTGGATAATTACGAATTTTCAAGATTTTATTTGATTATTTGTAATTTAAATCAATATAGAATTCTGAAATATCTATTAGGATCAGATTTATTTAATTAGGATTTTATTTTAGTATTTATTTATTATTAGAAGTTACTTATCTAATTAGGAGATTAGATTTTAGCAGTTATTTATTGTATTTAATTCCTAAGTTTAGCAGGATTAGAACTTCTCCATGGCCTATATAAAGGAGGCTTCACCCACATTGTAATTCAGATTTGAATGATTAAATAAAATTCTCTTTTGAGTTCCAACTTGCAAGAACATTATCTTGTGTTTTAGAAGCAAATCGATTTTCAAGTTCTCCGGGATTTGTTGTTGAGGATCTTCACACTCCTGCTTGCCCAAACAATCACGTTTTGGAGGGTGGGTTAGAGCCGCTTGAGGTTGCTTGCTTAGATAATTGCGTTTAAGAGGGTGCCGAGGACAACTATTGATTCATCACGCCATCTCCACATATTCAAGCTTCCTCCATTGACGCCACCACCATAAGCAAATATGAATTTTCAAATTTGTTCTTTATTTTATTTTGGTTTGTTTTGTTTTTCTCTTTATTCGAATTTGCGCTACTCTATCATTTGGTATCTGATTCAGGTCGTTCTTGAGGATGTCATTGAGCAACATATTGGATTTTACCCTTTTTGGGACTCGATGTCATTATTGTTGTCGACTATATCATTCAGGGTATTGAAATCCATGATCCGGAGCATGATTAAGAAATTTGTTCTTCTAAAGAACACGAGGAAGACGATACTATCGAGAGTTTAACCTTGCCTATTGATGAGGAAGAAATTATAAGTAGTGTGTTTGTTTCCAGTGACGAACCTACTATTCCGATTCAAGATGATCATCAAATGACAAACGCCGATGAAGGTACCTTACAATCAAAAGGTATCATTGAATGTTTTCATAATTCTATTTATGTTTATTCCTCTTTTAGCATTAATAACAATTTTGAAGATGAGAATGAGTTACTTTGTGACCAAAAGAACAATCGTGATGATCCCAATGAGAAGGAACTTGTAAATTACATTGCAAAAAGAGACTATGCAAAAGGATCCTTCAAGACGTCTTCTATTCCATGGTACTTTGATGAACTTCCTCCATTTACCGGTTTAGATTCGAGGGCGAATCTTTTTGAGGATCCTTCAAGACGTCTTCTCTGATACCAAATGATAGAGTAGCGCAAATTCGAATAAAGAGAAAAACAAAACAAACCAAAATAAAATAAAGAACAAATTTGAAAATTCATATTTGCTTATGGTGGTGGCGTCAATGGAAGAAGCTTGAATATGTGGAGATGGCGTGATGAATTGATAGTTGTCCTCGGCACCCTCTTAGACGCAATTATCTAAGCAAGCAACCTCATGCGGCTCTAACCCACCCTCCCAAACGCGATTGTATGGGCAAGCAGGAGTGTGAAGATCCTCAACAACAAATCCCGGAGAACTTGAAAATCGATTTGCTTCTAAAACACAAGATAATGTTCTTGCAAGTTGGAACTCAAAAGAGAATTTTATTTAATCATTCAAATCTGAATTACAATGTGGGTGAAGCCTCCTTTATATAGGCCATGGAGAAGTTCTAATCCTACTAAATGTAGGAATTAAATACAATAAATAAATGCTAAAATCTAATCTCCTAGTTAGATATGTAACTTCTAATAATAAACAAATGCTAAAAATAAAATCCTAATTAAATAAATCCGATCCTAATAGATATTTCAAAATTCTATATTGATTTAAATTACAAATAATCAAATAAAATCTTGAAAATTCGTAATTATCCAAAAAAATCCTGTATAGGAATTTCTTCATGCGCTGTCTTCGCTAAAATAGACGTATCTTGAGATCCAGATGCCCAATTGAGGCGTTTCAAGATGAGTTAGAAAGCTAATTGACAGCTAGACAAGTTTTAAGAAGACATGTTGACCCATAAATACTTGGATCCATCCAAAAATGCTACGCAAGTTGACTGATGTCTCTGACTTGCAAAGCAGTTTCAACTTCTTTTCCAAGATGATTATTTTGACCCCTCTCATTCTCGTATCACTTAGGAATTTCAATAAAGAACCCTTAATTAGAGTAGAGAATTGAAAATCACCTCTAATTGTTGATTTCTCCCTTAATTGGCAATGTTTGATTAAAATCCATATGAATTTAGCAATAGGAATTGAAGAAATCAATTAGGAAACAAAACAGAATTCAATAAGAATTGATTCCTGAGGATTTTGAAGTGGAAATCTTAGTTTGGTTGCTGAGAAAAGTTGAGAGAAAAGTTGGATGAAAAGTAGTTACGTGAGAAAGTGTTTTTGTAAAACTAAAATTTCTTTTAATAAATCCTATTTTGTTTTATTAATAAACCTAATTAAAACACTTAAAAATGGCCTAAATTAAGAGAGAATTCTGATGAAAATGATTGTCAAATAGCTCCTTAAAGATTCTAAGTTTTGACCCTTTTACGATTTAGTCGCGAAAAATTGTTTTGCAAACTTTTCATTTTAGTCACTATACCAAAATGTCCCATAATTGGATTTAATTTCTTCAAATTGAATTTACCTAAATACTTAATATATCAATTAAGTATTTTACCACATTTTCCATATTTTATTTTAAACAAAATAATTTTATACAATTTAATTCACGAAACTAACTTGAATTGCCTAACCCGGTTCTCCCAAACCGCCTATTTGATCTGATTAACTTCTAGGCTCAATTTTCGGGCGTTAGAATCGCCACCCTCAAAGCCATTCTTTTAAGGACTGGGGTTATGCTTCTTATAGCATAGTTTCTTCCTTTGAATACTATCACCTTTTTCCATTTCATTTCACCATCTTCATTTTCCATTTCATACACCATATTCGAACCTACCCTAAAACACTTAAACCTTTCATTTTCATCCTTTTCATCCATTCTCTTAAACACCAAGCAACACTGCTTCCGCACCCAACATTTCATCATCTTTCCTTCAACATTTCATCTTCAAAGCATTCAGATTACAAGGCTTGCTTGTATTCACGGTCAGGAAAAATCAAGCTTCTCTCAACAACATCAATTGGAGAGTTTGAGCGTATCATATGATAATCAAAGCTTTTGGAAGAATCAAGTAAGCCCCTAACTTTTGTGATAAAAAAATACAAAAAAGCAAAATCAGAATTCCTTCTTCATACATCTAAGGAATTCGAAGTAGTACACAAAAAGGAATAGTGACACACAAATATGGTGAAGGCAAAACAAAGCAAACAAGCAACCAGGCTCGAAGAAGTACATCAAGATTGATTGTTTCTCGATCGAGTTGTAAGTGAGTTTTGTGATACGTTCGAGTTGTCTTCTAACAAATTGACTGTCATTCAGTTACTTTCCAATGTATCTTAAAATGCATCAATCGAACATCGGGAACTCAAGATACATCCAATTTACTGAAGATTGCGCATGCAGAAAACTGATGATGGATTATTACGGGATTTTGTAAAATTCAGCCCAAAAGCTAACATAGAAGGCTTTGGAAGAATTAAACTTAGCCCAATGTATTTATTATCATTTAAATTGATATTTTTAGGGTTTTATATGCTTAAGGAACCAGCCACCCTTCTCCCAAGCACACAAGGAGTTTTAAAGGCTGCTTTTATTTATTATTTTAATTAAATTAGGTTTTCCTTGTTCTAGTAGAAGTTAAATTACTTTGGCTATCCTTCACCTACAAAAGGATGAAGCCTCCATCATTGTAAGTCAGATTTTCTTTAATATATGAAATATTTAGTGAGTTCATTTTTGCAAGTGCTGATAAGTTGTGCCTTATAGAAGTTTTCTTCAATATAAGATCGTCGAGTTCTTGTAAGGGAAATCATCTTCACACTCCTTCTTGCCCAGGTAATTGCGTCTAGAAGGGTGGGTTAGAGCCGCTTTGATATATGCATGATCACAGTCAAATTACTCATATGGGACAAGAAGTTGAAGCTGTTAGATGAAAACAACAAGGTCCAAAGTGATCCATGCTTAGGAGGTGTGAAGAGATGCATTTTAGATAAGAAACTGAATTTGTCTTGCAAAGCTGGAGCATCAGCTGACTTGAGACGAATTTTTGGATGGGATCCAGGCATTTCTGGGTTGAGTTGTCTACTAACAAGTTGACCGTCATTCAGTTACCTTTCCAACGATATTGAAATGCATCAATCGGACATCGAGAACTCAAGATACATCCAATTTACTGAAGACTGCGCATGTAGAAAACTGGATACATGATTATTACGGAATTTTGTAAAATTCAGCCCAAAAGCTAACATATAAGGCTTTAGACGAATTAAACTTAACCCAATGTATTTATTATTATTTAAATTGATGTCTTTATGGTTTTATATACTTTAGGAACCAGCCACCCTTCTCCTAAGCCGTTAGATCAAGTCCATTTAATCAACAAGATTTCTTTGTTTATTTTATTCATTCTTAGCTTTAGGTTAAAGCCATCCTTCATCTATAAAAGGATGATGCTTTCTTCTTTGTTTTTCAGATTTTCATTGATTAATAAAAAGTTCTCTTTTAAGATTTTAGTATTCTTTGAATATGTGTTTACAAGTGTTCGGAAAACCTGTCTAGAAGACATCTTCAACGTTTCAACCAGGTTGATTGTTGTTGATCTTCACACTCCAGCTTGCCTAGGTAATTGCGTCTAGGAGGGAAGGTTAGAGCCGCTTGAGGTTGCTTTCTTGGTTAATTGCGATCAAGAGGGTGCCAAGGACATCAACTTCTATTTCGCCAAGCCATCTTCATCTTCAACCTTCACACCATCTTCCATAATTCCATAAACAAGGCTGGAATTTTTAGATTTGTTTTATCTATCATTATCTTAATATTTTTATTTCTATTCTTATTAATCATCTTCTAATCTTTCTTCTTATCTTCGTTTCTTTGAATTTCTAGCATTAAATCTGAAATTTTCAAGAAAAGCCCTTCTCTTTTCTCTTGAATTTTTAGATCTGCCCAAAGCTTTCTTGATTGAGTCTAGAGCTCCTAGTTCTTGCAACAACTTGGTTGAAGGCTTCCAAATCTATAATTGTGCTACTCTATCATGCTTGAGGTTGCTTGCTTAGATAATTGCGTCTAAGAGGGTGCCGAGGACAAACAAAAACATCAATTTCGCCAAGATATCTTCATCTACTACCTCCACGCCACCGTCCATAAGCCATAAACAAAGTTGGAAAATTCATATTTATTTTACCTATCCTTCTCTTTATCTTTTTTAATCTTTTTAATTATAATCTTGTAATTCATCTTCTAATCTTTCACCTTACCCTTGTTTCTTTAAATTTCCAGCCTTAAATCTGAAAATTTCAAGATATTCCCTTCTTAATTCTCTTGAATTTTCAGATTGGTGCATAACTTTCTTGATTGAGTCTAGAGCTTCTAGTTCTTGCAACAACTTGATTTAAGGCTTCCAAATCCACGATTGCGCTACTCTATCACTACCTTTTCAATTTTTTTCTTTCCATTCCTTTTTCATTTCCTTTATTCCTTTTTTTCTAGCCTAACCTCATTTGCAGCCCAAACTCCATATAGTTTAAAGTTTTGACAGGTTTTGAGTAAGTTCTTTCAAGAACTTGTGATGAGAGAATCGATTGGTAAAAGGCACGAGAGTTGTGAGCACAAAAGGGGAAGTAAAAGCCTAATTCCCAAGAGTGAAACACGAGTCTCGAGTGGAGTGACATTAATCTTTCCTTGGAGTGACCAAGAGATTTTTTTTCTTTGGTGATGTTTTAGTTTTATTTTCTTTATTTTCATTGCTAACCATGTCACAACATTCTGAATCTTCAAACCGAGGAGGAAGGCAACAACCCTAAAACCTCCAAACACAAACATTGATTCAAGAAATGCAAAGGCTATTGAGTGCCGAGCTTGAACCCATTCATTAGAGAATGGATCGGTTGGAAGAGTCACAAGGCAATGTTCGAGGCATTAGAAGACAGCATCAGCAACAAAACGAGTTTGTTTACAATAATGATGAGGAAGAGGTTGAGCAAGCATTGCAAAGACTGCTCCGAGATATCAAGAAGGGCGTGCCCAAATTGATGACAACCTCAGCAACATCCAAGTTACGATTCCACCTTTTCAAGGCAAAACAAATCTGGAAGCATATCTAGATTGGGAAAGTAAAGTGGAACATATTTTTGAATGCCACAACTATTCAGAATAGAAAAAGGTTCAAGTAGCCGCCATGGAGTTCATTGACTATGCTTTGGTGTGATGGGATCAATTGACAAGCACTAGAAGATGAAATGGTGAAAGGCCAATCAACACTTAGCATGAAATGAATGGTATCATGAGAAGAAGATTCATATCTTCATTATCACCGTGATTTGTTTCAAAAATTGCAGAACCTTAAGCAAGGCAACATGAGTTTAGAAGACTATTACAAAGAAATGGAGGTTGCAATGATCTGAGCCAATATTGATGAGGATAGAGAGCAACCATGGCCAGATTTTTAGCAGGACTTAATAGAGAAATTGCCGATGTGGTGGAGTTACAACACTATATTGAGATTGATAAAATGGTACACATGGCCATGAAGGTTGAGCGGCAACAACGAAGAAAGGTCACTGCTAGGTTTACCAACACCACTGCCCCCAAGTGGAACTAAACCAACACCCGGAAGGTTGTACCCTTACAAATCAAAGAATTGGCCGAGACCTCTAAGCCAAAACCAGCAATGGTGGAGAATATCCGAGGCAAGCAAGTAGATGGCAAATCAAGTGATATCAAGTGCTTAGGATGGGGCCATATGGCTAACCAATGTCCGAACCGGAATACTATGCTGCTTATGGATAACGAACTGTGAGGATGAAGTTAAGAAGGAATCTGAGCAGGAAGAAGAAGTGATAAAGTAGCGCAATCTTGGATTTGGAAGCCTTCAATCAAGTTGTATCAAGAACTAGGAGCTCTAGACTCAATCAAGAAAAGTATGGGCAGATCTAAAAATTCAAGAGAAAAGAGAAGGGCTTTTCTTGAAAATTTCAGATTCGAGGCTGGAAAATTAAAGAAAGAAAGACAAGATGAAGGATTAGATGATAAGAAATAAGAATATAAATAAAAAGATGAAAAAAAGATTAAGAAGAAGATAGGTAAAACAAATCTAAAAATTCCAGCTTTGTTTATGGAATTATGGAAGATGGTGTGCAGGTTGAAGATGAAGACGACTTGCGAATTGTTGATGTTGATTTGTTCTCGGCACCCTCTTAGACTCAATTATCTAAGTAAGCAACCTCAAGCGGCTCTAACCCACCCTCCTATACGCGATTATCTAGGCAAGCAAGAGTGTGAAGATGATCTCCTTCACAAGAACTCGTCGAACTTATGTTGAAGAAGACTTCGAAGGCACAAGTAATCAGCACTTGCAAAAACAAACTCACTAAATATTTCATAAATCAAAGAAAATCTCTCTTACAATGATGGAGGCTTCATCCTTTTATAGGTGAAGGATAGACAAAGTAATTTAACTTCTACTAAAATAGGGAAAACCTAATCTAATTAAAAATAAAAAAAATAACATCCTTTAAATTCCTTGTGCTTGTGTGGCAAGGGATAGGGTGATAAGGCAAGTGATAAGCTGATAAGCGCTGGTTGCTTGGGCAGCAAGTAAAGCTTGATTGAAGCCTGGTTTGCTTGGGCATCAAGTAATGGGCTGATAAGAGCTGTTTTGGTTGGGCAGCAAGTAAAAGTTGATAGGGCCTTTATTTGGATGAATTTAAGGGTATTTGGGCTGGTTTAGATGATAAGAAATTGGTTCTTGGGCAAGGAGAAATGTGTGGGCTGTTTTAAAAGCTAACTAGGCCTAAAAACACTTGTAAATCCTAATTTGGGCTAAAAATAAAAAACTGACCCAATCTTTTATAATAACAAGTATTGAGTCTAATTACAATAAAAAGGGCTAATTAATGGACATCTAAAGGCTCATGGATATCCATCTCCAAAGGTGCAGCAAGTTGAGTTTTTGTGACCCAATTATTCTTGAAGGATGTTAAGTATGGACTTCCTTCAAGAAATTCTTCTTTCTTCATGGCAGCTTGTAATCCTTTGCTCACAAATCCTTGGGTGGTCGAATTCAGCTTGTCCTTGATTAGCTTAGACTTGGCTCGGGTTATTGGGCCAAGTGGAAAAGTAAGTCCATCTTGTCCTTAGAATTGCCTTGTGATACATGTATCATCCCCTCCCTCCTCAAAAGGATTCGTCCAATAATCTGAAACATCAAAGGGAGAAAGATCAGAAACATTAAAAGTTGTACTCACATTATACTCACTTGGTAGATCAATTCAGTATGCATTGTTGTTGATCCTTTCAAGGACTTGGAATAGTCCATCTCCTCGTGGATCCAATATGGATTTCCTATGGTTCAAAAATCTTTCTTTACGCATGTGCAACCAAACCCAATCTCCTGGTTCAAAGACAACTTGGCGTCGGCCTTTGTTGACTTTGGCATCAACGTTTTCATATGTTTTCTCCATTCTTTGCTTTGCCTTAGTGTGAATGGATTTAACTAACTCAACTTTCTTTTCACCATCTAAGCTGCTAATATTATCAATAGGTAAAGGAACAAGGTCTAATGTAGTTAAGGGGTTAAAACCATAAACTACTTCAAATGGAGAATAACCGGTGGATGAATGAATAGAACGGTTGTAGGCAAACTCTACAAAAGGTAGATATTCTTCCCAAGTTTTTGTGTTCTTACCGACAACGGTTCTGAGTAATGCACCTAAGATCCGATTTATTACCTCGGTTTGTCCATCCGTCTGTGGGTGACAAGTAGTAGAATAAAGAAGTTTGGTACCTATCTTTCCCCACAAAACCTTCCAAAAATGGCTTATGAACTTTACATCTCTATCGGAAACGATGGTGCGTGGAATTCCATGAAGTCGTACTACTTCTCTAAAGAAGAGATCGCCTACATGTGTTACATCATCTGTTTTATGGCATGGTATGAAGTGAGCCATCTTTGAAAACCTGTCGACCACAAAAAAAATACTATCTCGACCCTTTTTGGTATGAGGTAATCCAAGAATAAAGTCCATAGATAAATCGACCCAAGGGAAAGAAGGGATAGGAAGGGATGTATATAAACTGTTAGGACTTACCTTGGATTTTGCTTGTTTACATATGATGCAAGATGCGCATACCTTTTCCACGGTTTTCCTCATATGTGGCAAAAAAATGCTCCATTACCATGTCTAACATTTTGGAGATGCCAAAGTGCCCCATTAAGCCTCCGGAGTGTGATTCATAGACTAGCAATTCTCTAATGGAGCCTTGTGGTATACACAACCTGTTTATTCAGAAAAGAAACCCATCTACAAGATAAAACTTGTTAAAAACACCTTTTAAACAATGAGTATAAATTTCCTTGAAATCTGGATCATTAGGATACAATTGCTTTATATGTTCGAATCCCAATATAGTAGCATGCATTTGAGTAATTAGGGTATACCTTCTAGATAGTGCATCTGCTACTACATTATCCTTACCTTTTTTTGTACTTGATCACATTAGGGAATGTTTCAATAAACTCCACCCACCGAGCATGTCTCTTGCTCAAATTACCTTGGCCGTTTAGCCACTTCAATTATTCGTGGTTGGTGTGTATGATGAACTCCTTTGGAAGAAGGTAGTGTTGCCAAACTTCAAGTGCACGAACTAATGCAAGGAGCTCCTTATCATAAGTTGAGTAGTTCAAATGTTGATAGTTGTTGTTTTGTCCTCGGCACCCTCTTAGACGCAATTATCTAAGCAAGCAACCTCAAGCGGCTCTAACCCACCCTCCTAGATGCAATTACCTAGGCAAGCAAGAGTGTGAAGATCTCCCTCACAAGAACTCGATGATCTTATGTTGAAGATGGCTTCTATACAAGTTTACCGAACACTTGCAAATTCAAAGAATACTAAAATCTCCAAAGAGAACTTTTTACTAATCAATGAAATCTGAATTACAACGTGGGTGAAGCCTCATTTATATAGGCCATGGAGAAGTTTTAATCCTACTAAACTTAGGAATTAAATACAATAAATAAATGCTAAAATCTAATCTCCTAATTAGATAAGTAACTTCTAATAATAAATAAATGCTAAAAATAAAATCCTAATTAAATAAATCTGATCCTAATAGATATTGCAGAATCCTATGTTGATTTAAATTACAAATTAAGTCTTGAAAAATTCGTAATTATCCAAAAATCCCGTATTAATCTCGTATAGGAATTTCTGCATGCGTTGTCTTTGCTAAAATAGACGTATCTTGAGATCCAGATGTCCGATTGAGGCATTTCAAGATGCGTTAGAAAGCTAATTTGCAGGCGGACAAGTTTTAAGAAGACATGTTGACCCATAAATGCCTGGATCCCATCCAAAAATGCTTCGCAAGTTGACTAATGTTTCTGACTTGCAAAGCAGTTTCAACTTCTTTTCGAAGATGATTATTTTGACCCCACTCATGCTCGTATCAAATGTCCTCCTTTTAACTTCTCGCTAAAGTAAACGATTGGTTGTTTTCCTGTAAAAGAACTGCGCCTATGCCTATAGTGGAGGCATCACATTCTAACTCAAATGTGTTAGAAAAATCGGGAAGACGAAGAATTGGGGTAGTACAAAGTTTACCTTTTAGTGTTTGGAAGGCTTGTTCTTGTGCCTCACCCCAATGAAAACCTACCGTTTTTTGATGATATCTGTCAATGGTGCAGAAATGGTAGACAAATCCTTGACAAAGTGACGGTAGAAGCTTGCTAGGCCATGGAAGGATCTCACCTCGATTATGGATGATGACGTGGGCCATTCTTGAATTGCTTTGACTTTTTCATTGTCAACATGGATACCCTGTGCACTTACTATAAAGCCTAGTAAACTAAGACTTTCACTACAAAACACACACTTTTCCATGTTAGCATATAATTGTTCTCTTCCGAGAACTTCGAAGATCGATCTCACATGAAAGATATGTAAGTCAAAAGAAGAAGAGTAGATAAGAATATCATTGAAATAAACAACAACAAACTTACCTCTAAACTCCCGAAAGACATGGTTCATTAATCTCATGAATGTTCTAGGGGCATTGGTCAAACCAAATGGCATAACTGTCCATTCATATAAACCGAACTTGGTCTTGAATGTGGTTTTCCATTCATCTCATTCTTTCATTTGAATTTGATGATAACCACTCTTCAAATCAATCTTGGTGAAGATGTATGTGCCGTAGAGTTTATCAAGCATGTCATCTAATCGTGGAATAGATCCGCCTATACTTGATTGCTATTCGGTTGATCGGTCAACAATCGACACACATTCTATATGAACCATCTTTCTTTGTCACCAAAAGTACTGGAACGGCACAAGGGCTTAAACTCTCACGAATGTAGCCTTTGTTGAGTAGTTCTTCCACTTGTTTTTCTAACTTCTTGGTTTCGTCGGGATTACATCTATATGCTGGTCTATTCGGAATAGAAAAACCCCGGAATTAGGTCAATTTGATGTTCAATTCCTCTTAAGGGTGGCAAACCATCAGGTGGATCACCTACAACATCATTGAAGTCCTGTAAAAGAGAAACAAACACACTAGGCAAACTTTTGTTATTGTTAGTGATAGAAAAAAATTGTTCCCTAAAGCGGATAAGGATGCAAGGCTGTTTAAGGAAGGGGGCTTGCCTCACTTCTTTTTCTCTCGCATAAATATTTTGAGACACTCTTTTTTTCTGACATTTAGGATCACTCACCACCCCTGGGCCTATACTTATTTGGCTTTTATCACTACTGACCTCTTTTGTATTTGCCTTTTGTTTTTCATTCTTTTTTTCTTTTTCATCTTTTTCTATTCCCACCTCCTCACAAAACTTCTTCATTCGCATCTGATCATTGTACACCTCTTTTGGATAGAGTGGAGCCAAGGTATACTTTTTGCCATGGTATACAAAGGAATACTTATTTAACTTACCATGGTGAGTCACATCACGGTCATACTGCCACGGTCGTCCTAAAAGTAAGTGAGATGCTTGCATAGGGATAACATCACACCAAACGTCATCACAATATTTACCCATAGTAAAAGTGATTAAGGCACGTTTGTTTACCTTTAATTCTGACCCTTCATGAAGCCATTGGAGATAATATGGCTTTGGATGGCGTTGACAAGGTAGGTCAAGTGCATCAACTAGATAGTTGCTCACCACATTCACACAACTTTCGCTATCAATGATGACAGAATATAGTTTGCCTCTGATCAAACATCGTGTGTGGAAAATATTTGTTCTTTGCATCTCTGTATCGTCAATTGCTTGGATATTAACTGAACATTGAATCACCAAGCTTTTAGGATTAGGTTCATCACTGGAGTAACCACCGGCGATGAATTCATTGTCGGACAATTCCTCCTCCGACTCGGATGAGTAGCTCTCATCTTCTTGAATAAGAAAGAGTCTTGGATTCAGGCAGTCTCTTTTATAGTGTCCATGACTGTTGCACTTGAAGCAAACAATCTCTCGAGTTTGTTTGAGTGTGTGTTTTCCGCCAACATGGGGGGTTTTGTCTTGGTTTTGTCCAGTGACTTGGATGTTTCAATTTTTCTTCTTTGGTCTACTTGAGTCGAGCAAAGGTTTAGAAGAATTAGAATGGGATAAAGGTTGAGTGGTACCTTTGTCATAGTGATAATTATTTTGTCGATATCGTAGTCGATCTTTGATGCGCTTTTCAATTGTCAAGGCGAATTGGAATGCCTCTTGAAGGGTGTAGTAGGTTTTGAGTTCAAGTACCTCAAGAATGTTGTCATTGAGTCCGACAAAAAACCTAGTCATTGTATCCTCTTCATCCTCTTGGATATCGGCTCTTTGCATCAATTATTCCATCTCTTTGAGATACTCATCAACAGTCCTGTAGCCTTGTCGGATTCTTTGTAACTTTTGTTTGATCTCTCACCGATATAATGGGGGAACGAATCGGTCTCACATGACTTCTTTAAGTTCTCCCCATGAGGTTATCTTGGCTTCTCCATTGAGACGCCGATTACGAACCAATTGGGACCACCAAATGGATGCGTATTCAGTGAATTCGAGAGTCAACAGTGGAACTTGATCCTCTTCAGGGCATTGATAATACTCGAATAGAAGATCAACTCAATTTTCCCAGTCACAATAAGCATCAGGGTCATACCTTCCTTGAAAAGGTGGTACAGTGATCTTTGGCTTGGCTAAGGTGTTTGTTGCTCGTTTCGGTTCTATGCGATGATTGTGCCTATGTAGGGGGTTTTGGCGTCTATTCTGAATGGGAACGAGATTTTGACGCTTAGGCTCCTCGGTATCGCTTGCGATAGCAGCGGTTTCTAATCTCCCAATGGTTTGAGTGATTGCGGTCACGACTGTATCAGTGTGCTCAAGCTTGGTTGCCAATGAGGTTACAGTCCGTTCAAGTTTATTGAGAGTATCCGAAACTTCTTAAAGAGTCACTTCATGTGGTTCTTCATCGTTACTCATTTCTGACATCCTGAAACACTTATATTTTAAAAAGGTGAAAAGCAAAAGAAAACTAGAAATCTCACTAAACTCTCCAAGGAAAAAATATTTAGCGAGCAAGTAAACCGATCTCATGCTCTTTAAAGACCTTCCCGCCACAAGTCAACAAGTTATAATCGGAGTTTAATCCTAACAATGAGTCCTAATTGTACTAGGAGTCCAATGAAAGGCTTGACACCACAATTGAATATAGTTGCAAGAAAGAAGGATTGTAATGCAACTTTTAGTCCTACTCACACCAGAAAAGAGAAGGTGTTAAATTGCGTAATAGAAGAAAGAAAAAGCAAAACAAAGGAACTTAAGAAACTAAGAGTAGAAAAAAATTAGTAGAGAAAGATGATAACCCCAAAACCCAGAAACAACTTGAAGGAAGAAATCCAATGTTGAATCCAATTCAATGTGATGCTTGTGGTGGTTGATGATGGTGATATTGATGATTCTTGATGGTGGTTGGTGGCTAGGTATGAGCTTTCTCACTTTTCTTTTTTTTCTTTTTTTCTTTTTACAAGGTAAATAAACTGAAAATAACGAAAATTGAAGAAAAATAATGAAAATATGGTTAAAGTAGGGGGAAAACCCTAATTTTGCTGAAACTTGATCCACTTTGTTCGAGGTGTTCCCGATGTCAAAAAATTCTGAAATTTTATGTGGTGACTCCTTCAAAGGTGTAGATTTGATCTGGAAATTTTCAGCTCAAAATTCACTCGTTTGAATTTGACGAATTTTCCCTAATTTTCGAGTTTTTCACCCAAAAACGCCAAAATTCTTGCCAAGAATCGACCCAAATCTGATACCAATTGATAGAGTAGCGCAATCTTGGATTTGGAAGCCTTCAATCAAGTTGTAGCAAGAACTAGGAGCTCTAGACTCAATCAAGAAAAGTATGGGCAGATTTGAAAATTCAAGAGAAAAGAGAAGGGTTTTTCTTGAAAATTTCAGATTCGAGGCTAGAAAATTAAAGAAAGAAAGACAAGATGAAGGATTAGATGATAAGAAATAAGAATATAAATAAAAAGATGAAAAAAGATTAAGAAGAAGATAGGTAAAACAAATCTGAAAATTCCAGCTTTGTTTATGGAATTATGGAAGATGGTGTGAAGGTTGAAGATGAAGATGGCTTGCGAATTGTTGATGTTTTTTTGTCCTCGGCACCCTCTTAGACTCAATTATCTAAGCAAGCAACCTCAAGCGGCTCTAACCCACCCTCCTAGACGCGATTATCTAGGCAAGCAAGAGTGTGAAGATGATCTCCCTCACAAGAACTCGTCGAACTTATGTTGAAGAATACTTCGAAGGAACAAGTAATCAGCACTTGCAAAAACAAACTCACTAATATTTCATAAATCAAAGAAAATCTCTCTTACAATGATGGAGGCTTCATCCTTTTATAGGTGAAGGATAGACAAAGTAATTTAACTTCTACTAAAACAAGGAAAACCTAATCTAATTAAAAATTAAAAAAATAACAGCCTTTAAACTCCTTGTGCTTGTGTGGCAAGGGATAGGGTGATAAGGCAAGTGATAAGCTGATAAGGGGTGGTTGCTTGGGCAGCAAGTAAGCTTGATGAAGGCTCGTTTGTTTGGGCATCAAGTAATGGGCTGATAAGAGCTGTTTTGATTGGGCAGCAAGTAAAAGTTGATAGGGCCTTTATTTGGACGAATTTAAGGGTATTTGGGTTGGTTTAGATGATAAGAAATTGGTTCTTGGGCAAGGAGGCATGTGTGGGCTGTTTTAAAAGCTAACTACGCCTAGAAACACTTGTAAATCCTAACTTGGGCTAAAAATAAAAATCTGACCCAATCTTTTATAGTAACAAGTATTGGGTCTAATTACAATAAAAGGGCTAATTAATGGACATCTAAAGGCTCATGGATATCCATCTCCAAAGGTGCAGCAAGTTGAGTTTTTGTGACCCAATTATTCTTGAAGGATGTTAAGTGTGGACTTCCTTCAAGAAATTCTTCTTTCTTCATGGCAGCTTGTAATCCTTTGCTCACGAATCCTTGGACGGTCAAATTCAGCTTGACTTTGATTAGCTTAGACTTGGCTCGGGTTATTGGGCCAAGTGGAAAAGTAAGTCCATCTTGTCCTTGGAATTGCCTTGTGGTACATGTATCAAGAAGAGATTAAACCAGCTGTTGATAGAGAACTTCTAGTGGTTAAAAGGCTCCTTAATGCGCAAATGGCCGAAGAAGAACAACAAAGGGAGAACATTTTTCATATTCGGTGTCATGTGAGCAACAAGGTGTGTTTCATGATCATAGATGGTGGGAGTTGCACCAACGTTGCTAGCACTATCATGGTGGCGAAATTGGGATTAAAAACTCTAAAGCATCTTACACCATACAAGCTTCAGTGGTTAAATGATGGGGGCGAATTAAAGGTCACCAAACAGGTTCTAATTCCCTTCTCAATTGGCAATTATAAAGATGAAGTTATATGTAACGTTGTGCCTATGCATGCCAGTCATATTCTCCTTGGAAGGCCGTGGCAATATGATAAGAGAACCATACATGATTGCTTCACTAATCGTTACTCTTTCAAGCACAAGGGTAAGAAGGTTGGTCTTGCACCACTAACGCCAAAACAAGTGCAAAATGACCAGGTTTGATGAAGAAAAGCATAGAAGCTTGGAAGAATGAACGTGACAAAGATAAGCCTAAAGAGGAGGAACCAAAGAGAACAAGTGCATGCACTAGCAAAGAGATGATTAGGGAATGTCTTTTGACACACCCCATGATCGAGGCTGATTTTTCTAACAAACCACAAGAATTTTCCTTTTCTTTTGATGCGCAGGATAATGGACCTAAACAAAGAAAACCATGGGGAGATGCAAACAAGGATTCAGTTGTCCCAATAGCAAAGGATTGTCCAAGGATGATAGGCTTTGATTTGAGGACAAATCGCTTTAAAGAAGGGGGTGATGCAATATTGTTTCACACATTACTCAGTTTCACCATACTATCATCTTTGTTCACATGGATGGAGGACGAGGGAGTTTTTACTTACCTTTTCACTTTAATCTTAGTTATATAATTATGATACTACTAGTTATGCATGCACATATACTTATCATCTATGCTAGCATTTCATTTATGTTTAACATCATGCTTAGTGTTTTCTGGTACCATGAGCACGGTCAAATTACTCATATTGGACAAGAATTTGAAGTTGTTCGATGCAAACAACAAGGTCTAAAATGATCCATGCTTAGGAGGTGTGAAGAGATGCATTTTAGATAAGAAACTGAAACTGTTTTGCAAAGCTAGAGCGTTAACCGAATTGAGATGAATTTTCGGATGGGATCCAGGCATTTCTAGGTCAAGTTGTCTTCTAACAAATTGACCATCATTTAGTTACCTTTCCAACGCATCTTGAAACTTGTCAATCGGACATCAGAAGCTCAAGATACGTTCATTTTACTGAAGACTAGGCAAGCAGAAAACTAGATACGGGTTTAAGATTTTGTAAATTCAGCCCAAAAGCTAATTTATAAAGCTTTTGGACGAATTAGACTTAGCTCAACCTAATTATTAACATTTAAATTATGTTTTTAGGGTTTTATATACTTTAGTATGGCCCCTTCTCTTAAGCCGTTAGATCAAGTCCAATTTAATGGACTAGATTTCTTTGTTTATTTTATTCATTCTTCGCTTTAGGTTAAATCCATCCTTCATCTATAAAAGGATGATGCTTTTTTCTTTGTTTTTCAGATTTTCATTAATTAATAAAAGATTCTCTTTTGAGATTTTAGTATTCTTTGAGTTTGCAAGTGTTCGGTAAACTTGTCTAGAAGCCATCTTCAACATAAGATTGTCGAGTTCTTGTGAGGGAGATTATCTTCACACTCCTGCATGCCTAGGTAATTGCATCTAGGAGGGTGGGTTAGAGCCACTTGAGGTTGCTTGCTTGGTTAATTGCGATCAAGAGGGTGCCGAGGACATCAACTTCTATTTCGCCAAACCATCTTCATCTACTACCTCCATGCTGCAATCCATAATCCATAAACAAAGCTGGAATTTTTAGATTTGCTTTACCTATCTCTTTCTCCATATTTTTAATCTTTTTATTTTATTCTTATTTCTTATCATCTAATCCTTCATCTTGTCTTTCTTTCTTTAATTTTCTAGCCTCGAATATGAAATTATCAAGAAACGCCCATCCAATTCCTCTTGAATTTTTAGCCTCAAATATGAAATTATCAAGAAACGCCCATCCAATTCCTCTTAAAGCCATCCTTCATCTATAAAAGGATGATGCTTTCTTCTTTGTTGGACATATTTCTTTAATTTATGAAACATTTAGTGAGTTTGTTTTTGCAAGTGCTGATTACTTGTGCCTTCGAAGTCTTCTTCAACATAAGTTCGACGAGTTCTTGTGAGGGAGATCATCTTCACACTCTTGCTTGCTTAGATAATCGCATCTAGGAGGGTGGGCTAGAGCCGCTTGAGATTGCTTGCTTAGATAATTGAGTCTAAGAGGGTGCCGAGGACAAAACAACATCAACGGTTCGCAAGCCATCTTCATCTTCAACCTTCACACCATCTTCCATAATTCCATAAACAAAGCTGGAATTTTCAAATTTGTTTTACCTATCTTCTTCTTAATATTTTTTCATCTTTTTTATTTATATTCTTATTTCTTATCATCTAATCCTTCATCTTGTCTTTCTTTCTTTAATTTTCCAGCCTCAAATCTGAAATTTTCAAGAAAAGCCCTTCTCTTTTCTCTTGAATTTTCAGATCTGCCCATACTTTTCTTGATTGAGTCTACTTGACTTCTATCATGCAAAAATTCTATCAAAATGAAGAGAATCAAGTGTAGAATAATTTACCTCAATCGATTTTGCTTGAAAACTAGTCTTGATCCTTAAATTTTGGACTTGAAATTTGAAAAACCCTTTCCCCCTTTCTTTTCTTGTGTTTCGAAATACCCAAATAGATGAGAAAATATGTTTTACTCATCTATTAATGAATACCACATATTTAGGAATTAAATGAATTTTTAATTCTTCTAACTAGTGAAATTACCATTTTGCCCTTTTCATCCAACGGCCAAGATTTAATCTCATCAAAACTCAATGGCCAAGATCAAATCCAAGAGCAATTGGCCTTTCAAAATTGCCCTTAAAATTTCAAAATATTTCAAAAATGCCATCCTTGACAAAAGACTAATTTGCCCTTCAACTATACTTTAATTGCAACAGGACTTAAAAATTGCCATTCCATTACAATTGAACCAAATTGGTTCCTTCCCAACCGGTCCCTTCCAAAATATCTTAGATTTTTATTTAGGGCATTTATTCGATCCAAATATTCGATTTTCACTCAATACGATTTCCAAATTTTCTTTTTTTGAACTTTAAAGCTTTATAGCCACTAATATAAGCCTCGTACGAAAAATCCGAGTAACACGAAAGTGTCACTCTTGGGGGTAAACTATTCATTTATGGGGTTAACTTACGTAACTTTTAGAAATTACACTTTGGTCCCTAAACTTTTCCAGAGTTTACACTTTAACCCCTAAACTTTCAAAAATTACATTTTAGTCACTGAAAAAATTGGGATATTACAATTCTCACCCTCTTAAGAAAATTCCTCCTTGAATTTTCAATGTTTACCCGTTTTAAACAACTTTGTATATTGATCATTCATTCTCATTTCAGTTTTCCAAGTGGCTTCCTTTACTTTATGATTTCTCCAAAGGACTTTAACCAGCAGAATTTTCTTATTCCTTAACTCTTTAACTCCGTATGCTAAGAATTTCACCGATTCTTCTTCATAAGTCAAATCCAATTGTAACTCAATTTCCTCAAGAGTAATGGCATGTGAAGGATTCGATCGATACTTCCAAAGCATGGACACATGGAATACGTCATGAATTTTACTCATATCTGGAGGTACCGCTAGTTGGTAAGCCACTGGTCCAACTCTTTTTAAAATCTCATATGACCCAATAAATCTAGGACTAAGCTTTCCTTTCCCTATCTACATATGCCATTTGTAAATTTATTCCAACTTCGAGATTATTATGAATAATTCTTACCTTATCTTCCATTTCTTGAATTAGATCAACTTCACTTATCTTTGAATCACTTTGTACATTTTAATCTTGTAACTCAAACCAATTAAGTGGTATCTTGCATCTTCTTCCATATAAAACCTCAAATGGTGCCATTCTGATACTTGCCAAGTAACTATGATTTTTTTAAACAACTCCGCTAAAGAAAGATACTCTTCTCATGGTCCAGAAAATTCCATAATACAAACACTAAACATAACTTGCCAAATCTGAATCATCTGATCTGACTGTTCATCTGACTTAATTTTATAGTCTTGTACTTCATCAAATTCAGTTTATCTTTTCTTTTCAAAACATTCTTTGTCTAAACTTATCAATCTTTAATCTTGTTCAATAAAGCTGGTTTAACCTAGAATTCTGTTACTGATAAATCATATTGTCCTACTGATAATTGAGCATTCATTGCACAAGAACTGAAAATGTCTTTTGACTAAATGCTTTAGCTACTACTTTAGCTTTTCCAAAATGGTAGTTAATACTTATATCATTCTCTTAGAACTTAACCTCTCTTCACTGTCTCAAGTTCAAATCTCTTTGCATCATCAAGTACTTTAAGCTCTTGTGATCCATATAAATATAGCACTTTTCACCATGTAAATAATATCCCTAGATCTTTAAAGCCAAAATTACAGCCATCATCTCTAAATCACGTGTCGGGTAATTTCTTTCATGGGTTTTAAGATGTTTCATAACATAAGCTACTACACAATCATCTTGCATTAATACACATCTCAAACCACAATGAGATGCATCACTATATAAAATATATTCCTTGTCATGCTCTGGCTATATTAGAACTAATAATTCTGTCAAAGCTTTCTTTAACTTGTCAAGACTGTCTTGACATTTTTCAATCCATTCAACCCGGAACTTCCTTTCGTAATAACTTGTACCCTTTTAGGACTAACTCTTATTCCTTCTATTAATATTACCTGTCAAAGAAATATAACTTCTGCTAACAAAAATTCACACTTGGAGAATTTGGCATATAACTGTTTGTCTCTCAATATTTGTAGTGCTATTTAGATATGATAATCATGGTCAACTTTTATCTTTGAATATACCAAAATATCATCTATGAAAACTACTACAATTTGGTCCAAATAAGGTTGAAACATCCTATTCATCAAATCCATAAATGCAGCAGACGCATTTGTAAATTTGAATGACATTACTATAAACTCATAATATCCATAACGAGTTCTAAATACTATCTTAAGAATATCTTCTTCTTGAACCTTTAACTAATAATAGCCCGCTCGAAGATCGATCTTTGGAAATACTTAGTACCCCTGAGCTGATCAAACCAATTTTAAATTCTCAATAACAACTACTTGTTCTTAATAGTTATCTTACTTAACTGTTGATAATCTGTACTTAATCGTAATGAACCATCTTTCTTCTTTTACAATTAACAGCGGAACACCCTATGGTGTTACACTCGGTCGAATATAATTTCAGTTTAACAATTCCTTATAATTGAGTATTTTAACTCTTTTAATTTAGTTGGCGTCATTCTATACGGTTCGGATAAATATCAATTCTAGATTGTACATCTCTATCTGGTGGTAGTCCTGATAATTCATCAAGTAACATATCTGAAAATTTTCATACATTGGGAATATTCCCTATCTTCTTACTTACTACTGGCATATCCACCACAATATACAAGAACTTCTAACTTTTAAGCTCCTTGATCATTAATGCCCTTATCAGAGCTGGAGGTAAAACATAATATACCTCAATACTTATCTCTAAACCTCCTCCTAATCATCACACTTAACTGTGCATCATGATCCAACAGTATCTAATTTTATCTAGCAATATCAGTAACTTATTCAAACCTATTCATACTAGTGAGGAGCCATGTTAAGTTATACAAGTAGTACATCTTTGTCATAACATCCTAGGGGCATGTACTTATTAACAAATCATTTCTGACTTAATTTAGCCTCCAGAATCGGCTAAACCTTTACTCTGATGCCAACAAATGTAACACCCATAACGTATATCCATAAAATGAACATACACTACTGATGCTACTAAAACATATACTAAAAAATCGAGCTTAAATTTTTTTCGAAAATAACCTATTCTTTAATTTTTATCTGAAAACAATTCTAGATAGTCGTAGCTAGTTTTAATCCTGAATTAGTTTATAAAACATAAAATTTAGTTATTTAAAAGAAAATATTATTCAGGGTGAAAACGTCGCTTGTTTCCTAGACCCTTTCTTGATTATAAAAATTTTGCGCGATAAGATTTAAATTCTAGTTAAACCATTATACCTTTGCCTTACTGGTAACATTATTTCATTTTCATATTCCAAGTATTCTTGTACTGTCATACTTCGAAAAATATATACTTTAAAGCTTGCAAAACAGTTTTCTTGAAAATATAATTACATGCCCACTAGTTCCGACTATTTTAAAGATGTGCGTACTTTCACTTACCGATAACTTGATTTCCAAATGAGTGGCTCCTCCTTGCTAATTCTGATATGAAGAACCTATGTGTGAAATAAAACACATGCTAAGTACGAACTTAGTGAAGCAACTAAACTTATCTATTTACACAAGAAGTGATATATATATATATATATATTACTTCATATGAGAGTGCATTTCATGTTTCTCTACGACAAGGCAAGT
Source organism: Hibiscus mutabilis (assembly GCA_019671005.1). NCBI lineage: Eukaryota > Viridiplantae > Streptophyta > Magnoliopsida > Malvales > Malvaceae > Hibiscus > Hibiscus mutabilis. The sequence goes on along the minus strand of CM033751.1, from coordinate 9,791,511 downwards.
ATATCACAATGTACATGTGTCATGTATTATAACTATTATATAATTCATGTTAATATTGTATAACATATTCTCTGTCATGGACATGCTTTCATCCTAAAATATTTCCATAATAGCATAACATAATGATCATGATTATCATGTATCTAATATTCCATAAATTTCATATATCATTTTCATGATTTTCATCATAAATCATACTTTCTTAATATCATGTATCATCTCATGGTCATGCTTATATTATGTAATCATTTGTACAGCATGTAAATCAAGTATCATCAACATCATATATACCATATATCATCATTTTTATATAATTCATGTAGCATCTATCATATACTTCATGTATCATGTATCATATAGATCATGTATCATCACTATCATGTAATTCATGTATCATCAATATCATGTATCACCACTATCATGTGATTCATGCATCATCATGCGGTCATTTGCATGCTCATGATCTATCATATAACCATATTGTATTATTATTAACGTGTCTGGCTAGAAGCCCATGGAAACCTCGTAGCCTATCTGCACCGTAGTGCCTTGTGGAGTACGTACTCGAGAGGACGCTCTTTGCTCCTTATATAAACACCTCGTTAGTGCATTTTGCACTATGGGCTTGGATCCCCAGGGTGTATCTTGTTTCATTTTAGTCTTGTTATTATCCATATTTCATGTATGCATAATGCATCATCATTTATGCAAACAATAATTCGTACCTGGTATTCCATCAAGCTTGCCATGTCGAGCAATGTATCATATCATGTAATATAGAAAAATGCAATGTCATTTTCAATGTAATGCAAACATTTAGAAATTCACTCACCTGGGCCATCTATTAACTTGCCTCACTAAGCCGTATTCGTTCTTTTCCTTTATAGAACCTCGAACTTTCTTTTGATTTGAATCCAACTTCATTTATTACATGAATATAAATAAACATTTGTTAGATTCACTTTAACAATATTTCAATTATGCTATCTTAGCATTCAACATAAAAAAAATCCATAAAGTTTCCTTTCTTCCTTATACTGTCCAAAACCTCATTTTTTGTCCTTAATAACCATTTCTAACTTCAAATAATTTTTCTGAACTTGCTAACCGACATTAGATACAAAATATCTAAATTTCTATTTTCTGGCAGTTTTGTACCACCTTCAAAGATTTATTTCTATAAAATGATCTAAAACTCGAAATTCGATTCCGTTTGTTCTGAAAGAAACTAGATTCAATAAGCTTTTCACACATAAACTAATAGCCCGGATTCAACTTGTACAATTTATGGCGAATTTTCAAAGTCAATTTCCAGCGCTAATTTTGGAACAGACTGTATACTATTTTCTGACCTTTCGTCACTTAAAAATTCATATATTTTGACTCGGAACTCGAAATCAGTTTCCTTCTGTTGGAAACAAAACTAGACAAACATATCTTTATTTCGATATAAATGTCACTATCTAACCATTTTGTAGATTTTTTGGTAAATTTTCAAACTTACTGCCAGAAATCCAGTTTTTACACAGTTTCCATAAATAACTTCAACTTTTTATACTAACTTCTTCCTACTTTTCTACTTATATTTACCAAATGTTCATTATGGTCCTTAATGACCATTTTGGACATAAAAAATTGTTCAAGCTCAATTTGAACAATTTCCAATACTATCTCTTCATTTTGGACTAATATCCTTTTAGTCCTTAAACTTTATAAAAATGACATTTTAGTCACTACTTTTATATTTGTATATTTACTTCATGTACAAACCAAATATTTACTCATTTCTAGTATTTCTAGAAATTTTCCACTAATTCCCAATCTTTATCAATTTAACCTTCACAAAAAATTCTTATTTCAAAAAGGTCCCTAAACTTTCCTTTCTTGTCATTTCAATCCTTTTAACTCCCTTTTCACACTTGAATCATCAAATCCATTAAGAATTCATAAATTCAAGACCAATCCTATAATTTTTATGAATTGACAAAAAGGTCCCCTAACTTTCTTGAAATGCTGAATTGGTCTCCCAACTTCCAAAAATTTCATTTGGTCCCTAATCATTAATTCAAGCTAATTTCACCAAAATTCATCAATTCCAATTGCTGGGATAAAATTTCAATAATTTCCCCTAATTTTTCATTCATTTCAAAATGGTCCCTAAAATTCAACTTGGGGAAATTATTTAGTCTAACATCAAAATTAAGCTTCCAACATCATAATTCATTCAATATCATCCTCAATTTGATTTCCTAATCAAAATCTCAATTTTTTAGGGTTAGGGTTTATAACCTCAAACAAGAAATTAATCTAAATTCAAGCTTGATTTCATGTCTAAATCATCAATTCAACTAACTACTACTTTAATTTCATCATAAGCTACCATTTCCATAATCAATCTTCATCCATAACATGAACCAACTTGACTTCTATCATGCAAAAATTCTATCAAAATGAAGAGAATCAAGTGTAGAATAATTTACCTCAATCAATTTTGCTTGAAAACTAGTATTGATCCTTAAATTTTGGACTTGAAATTTGAAAAACCCTTTTTCCCTTTCTTTTCTTGTGTTTTGAAATACCCAAATAGATGAGAAAATATGTTTTACTCATCTATTAATTAATACCACATATTTAGGAATTAAATGAATTTTTAATTCTTTTAACTAGTGAAATTACCATTTTGCCATTTTCATCCAATGGCCAAGATTTAATCTCATCAAAACTCAATGGCCAAGATCAAATCCATGTGTAATTGGCCTTTCAAAATTGCCCTTAAAGTTTCAAAATATTTCAAAAATGTCATCCTTAACAAAAGACTAATTTGCCCTCCAACTATACTTTAATTACAACAAGACTTAAAATTTGTCATTCCATTACAATTGAACCAAATTGGTTCCTTCCCAACCGGTCCCTTCCAAAATATCTTAGATTTTTATTTAGGGCATTTATTCGATCCAAATATTCAAATTTCACTCAATAAGATTTCCAAATTTTCTTCCTTTGAACTTTAAAGCTTTATAGCCACTAATATAAGCCTCGTACGAAAAATTCGAGTAACACGAAAGTGTCACTCATGGGGTGAACTATTCATTTATGGGGTTAACTTACGTAACTTTTGGAAATTATACTTTAGTCCCTGAACTTTTCCAAAGTTTACACTTTAACCCCTAAACTTTCAAAAATTACATTTTAGTCATTGAAAAAATTGGGATATTACATTGCCATCCTACTCTGAATTGGGGTCCCAAACCATTCAGGTGGTTCGACCATTAGGCAGATGAAAAAGACGTGTTGGACATCATTTCCAAGTGCTGTAAGGAGATGTCTAGTAAAGGAATTTGCTTTACTCTAAAATCGTGTAAACTAGCCTCTAAAAAATGGCTGAAGTTGAAGAATAAAAATGATCTAGAATCAACCTTGTCTTTAGAGCAGCAGCAGCTAAAACTTGAAAATGCCGTGCAAATGGGTGGTGCTAGCCAGTCAAAGTTATGTGAATTATACAAACTAAGGGAGAAATTATAGGCTTGATATCGAGCTGAGGAGCGTGAATAAGCCCAAAAATCTTGTGTTAAATGGTAACAAGTTGGTGACCAAAATTCCAGGTTTTTCCATATGGTTGCTTTATCTAGAAGGGGATCGAACTCTATTCTCTCTTTAAGAGTTACTAATGAGATGCTGGAAGACCCAAATTAGATTAAGGGTGCTATTGATGATTACTTTAAGAGGGTGTATAACATTCACCCAACAATCCCAATAAGGAGCTTTGAGTGCAATCTGAATCAAATATCTCAAGAGATAGCTTCTCATCTGGAACGTGAGTTCTCGTTGAACGAAATTAAGGTAGCTCTATTTTCCATGGATGGAACACGTGCTCTGGGCTCAGACGGATTCAACATTAGTTTTCTTTAACATTTCTAAGATCATTTAAAGGATAAAATTTGGGTTTTCTTCCAAGATTTCTATAATAGGATGGCTTTCAATCCCTCGAGTTTAGTGGGGAGCGTCTACAAATTACTTGCAAAGGTGTTATCAAAAAGATTAAGTGGTTGCTTGGTGAAATTATAGGCGAATCTCAGTTCGCTTTCTGCCCGGGTAAACAATTGCGTGACTGCTCTCTAATTTCCAATGAAGTAATTGATTTTTTGAAGAAAAGAGGTTTGCCAGGTGCTATTTTTAAGGCTGGCTTCAGCAAAGATTACGATTTAGTTGATTGGGATTTTCTCCTCTTGATTTTGGAAAAAATGGGATTTGGCCCTGTCTGGCGCAATTAGATCTGTAGGTGTGTTTCATTTGCCTCAATATCTGTCCTTCAAAATCCTTCAAGATCAGTAGAGGGCTGCGGTAAGGTTGCCCTTTATTACCCCTTCTGTTCAACATAGTCGCAGAGGCTCTTGGCTCTATCCTATACAAGGCGGTTGCAATGGGTTTCTTCAGAGGAGTGTCAATCGGAAATCACAGAGTATTTGTCTCACACTTACAGTTTGTCGACGACCTTATAATCTTCTATGGTGCAAACATGGCTAAAATTAAGAACTTCATTCATATTCTTCGCGCTTTTAAGATTGCCTCCAGACTTAAATTAAATCTTAAGAAGTCTACAATCCTTTAATGTTAATGTAGATCAATCGACCATTGAAAATTGGGCAGACTCAATTTATTGTCGCAGTGAATCTTTTTCGTATAAGCACTTAGGACTACCTCTAGGAAGTCCTAAGAACTTGATAGCGTTGCAGGCCCCTGTCTTCGAGTAGTTCGAGAAAAGATTTGTGGATTGGAAAGCGAAACTACTTTCTTTTGGTGGTCGAATAACACAGGTAAAATTCGTCATGGCTAATCTTTCATTTTTCTTTGTCTTTATTTTATATGCCTGCGTCCGTTAGCTTCCAATTAAACAGGTTAATTGCAAAGTTCGTATGGGGTACTCTGGATCATAAGGCAATACATTGGCTCAGCTGGAAAACTCTCTACAAACCGAAGCACAATGGTGGATTAGGTCTTTGTGATATGGGTATTAAAAATAGAGCGCTCCTCAATAAATGGTTGTAGAGATACAATACATAGTATAATAGGCTTTGGCGAAAGGTGATCAACGCAAAGTACGAACGTAGTTCATCGAGAATTTTATCGAGCAACATCAATCAGACTAACAAATCCTGGATATGACGAGGTATAATCAAGCCTTTATCATCTCAATCGGATGTGTTTACCCAACATATCAAATTCGTAGTGGGGAATAGGAAAGCGATTGACTTTTGGAATGATGAGTGGACTATTTCCCAGTCCTTGAGAGTGTCTTTCCCTTAGATTTATACATTGGCTATCCGTAAGGAAGAGAGTATTTTAGAGTTCAACAAGATGGAGAATGGGGTTGATTATTTTGAGGAGACGTCTGTTTGATTGAGAACTTGATGCGTGGAGAGCTTTCAATGATTTGCTTGGTAATTTCAGGCCTGGATCCTTTAAAAAAGACTCAATTAGATGGGTGGCAAATTCAAAAGGTATTTATAAACCATATAGTTTTTGTAAGTTGCAGACTGCCACTGATGTGCCTACAGAAATGGTTTGGAAACTCGTGTGGTCTAATCTAGCTCCTCTAAGGGTTGAGGCTTTCGTTTGGAAGCTGCTGCATGGTCGTGTTCTCACAAAGGTGGAGCTTTTCAAAAGAGGAGTAACCACCCTAGCAAACGATTCCTGTTGGTTTTGCTTCCATCATATTGAATCTGTTAACCATATTTTCTGCGAGTGTTATTTCACTTAGAGTGTATAGATGAAATGGTGTAATCTGTGGGGACTAAATTTTATCATCCCGAAAAATCCAAAAAGTGCTTTGCTTTTGTGGGACCAAATTTTCATCGGGTTTAAGGACCACTCAATTTAGATGATGATTTTCTTAGTGTGGTATGGACTATGTGGCTATACAAAAATGAAATCATTTTTTGCAACGCGCGCTTTGAGATCAATCAGATATTCCAGCTATCTTTGTTGAAGGTGTGTAGATGGGGTAACACAAAATGGCCATCATTGTTTCCCTCGATGTCAAGCATCATGAGCAGTTGTGAAGCTTTAGTGTCAGTGTCTATTGTTCTGATGCAGCCTTCATCTAGCAAATGGTCGCCCCCTGCACAATATACCCTCAAATTTAACATAAAAGGTGCTGTGTTCGACGGTTTCGGTCCCACAGGCATTGGGGGGTGTTGAGAAACCATGCAGGTAAGATTTTATGCTACTTTTCAAAAAACATAGGAATAATCGATGCTCCAATGACGGAACTACTAGTGATCAAAGAAGCCGGTATCTTTTTCAAATCTTCTAATTGGTCTCAGTCTTATTGTATCATCTTTGAAAGTGATTGCAGAAATGTTGTTCATTGAATTAGGAAAGCCAATTTATCCTCAGCGGCTTATAAAGATATAATTCACAATATTTTGTTCATTAGTGAAAGCTTTGAATGGCAAATTTCGTTAGTGTCTCGAGAACAAAATACTCTGACTGATACTCTCGCTAAAAAAGGCATCTCTAGAGTCAATGATTTGGTTGAAGTCTTGATGGTTTGAAGTTTTCGATATATGGTAGCTTGTTAGTGTGCAAGTATAGCTAGCTCGGTGGAAGTCAAAGTATGGAGATGGATTGTGTGTCTGATTATGTCACTGTACTTGTTGGAGTTTATTTTATGTCTAGCTGATGAGACAACGTGACCAGCAGAGCCATAAAGATCCTTGGATCTTCTGCCTACGTGTGGGGAATGTGACCTTTGCCAGGGCCATTTGTTGTTTGCCCTGGATATTTCCCTAGTTTGGAAAGTATTTCCGATGACGCGAATGTTACCTAGTATTGGTTGTATTAGTTTGCTTTCTACCCAGTAATAATATGATGTTGTATGCCACATCAACATGGTGCACTTTTTTTTTCCATTTAAGTTTAGGAAAAAAAAAATTAACGAGACTCGTGTCTTTGTCTAGTATAGTATGATTCGTACTAATAAAATCACACTTTAAGTTTTTCAAAAATAAAAGGTAATGTTATACTATTAAAAAAGTAATTTTATTTATATGACGTGCATGTATTTTATGAATAAAGAAAACATATTATCATTAGACCACGATAAAACATTAAAAAATGAATAATAAAAAAGGAAAATTTTACAGTGGGCGTCGAATATCGTTGAATACCACTAATGCTGAACACCATTAAATTAAATTATTAGTCAATTTTTTTTATTAGTCAACCCCTAAATTATTTTTCATATATTTTATTTTTTTATTTTTTTCTCAAATAATTAGATCAAATACCAACATAGTCAACCCCTAAATTAAAAACTTACTTTTTTTACCATTCTAGTCGCCACCGCCGTTAGCCACCATCAGCCAACGAGATTATCGCTATCGCGCCTCCATCCTTGCACGACCGCCGTTTGAGCCTGGCCGTCGTTCCCCGAGAATCAACCACACAACTGCAGTGCTATGGTCAAATACAACTAAGCCTTGAGTATTTCGATTGAACAAGGGATTTTGCTATTTAAAGAGATGTTAAAGGAGGGGATTGAGCCAGAGGAGGTGGCATTTGTGACTTTCATCTCAGCTTGTGGTCACACCGGTCAAATACAACTAGGCCTTGAGTATTTCGATTACATGCGTCGCATTTACAAGTTGGTTCCCAGTCCGGAGCACTGTAGTTGTGTGGTTGATTCCCGAGAAACAACATGGAACGGCGGCCAGGCTCGAACAACGGTCACATATGAACAAAGGCGCGACAACGACTATTTTGCTGGCGGACGATGACTAACAGCAGCGGCGGCTGGAATGACAAAAAAAGATTTAGGGTTTTTTAATTTAAGGATTGACTATAGTTGGTATTTAATTCAATTATTTAAAAAAGATAAAAATATAATATATATGAAAAATAATTTAATTAAATTTTTATTTTAAATAATTATTAATTGTATGTTGAGTTCTTAAGATTTTTAATTTTTATTAATTAATTTAATAGTGTTCGACGCACGTGGTTGACTCATCCTAATAAAAATCAAAAGTCATACGGTTAATTTGAAGTACAATTTTTTTTTCATTTTTGGTACAAATTCTTTAATTCTCAATCACTATATTAACAGTACGTTTGGATACTTTAATTACAATTAATTTATTAGGATTCAATAGCTATCTTAATAAATCACACATAAATACACTAATTACAATAGTTACCTTAATATATCACACATATAAAATTATACGTAATTACATTTAAATTTAATTATTGAGTGAATTTTAAAAATGAATTTTTATTTTCGTACTGTAAAATAGTTAAAGTAGATCAAATATTTTAATAAGTACTCCAAAACTAGTTTCCCTAAAATTAAAAGCAACTTCTTAAAAATAAAAATAATATTATTTTCAAAGATATGAACGCAAAATTCAAGATCTTCCATAATTATCCGTGCACCAAATTATTATCTTTAATTGTACATATATATATATATATAATAGATTTTATGTTACGTAATCAAATTCAAATCTCATTTACTCAGTTGAAAATTAAAAGAAAAAGAAAATTTAAATTTAAAAATTTTATAAAAGAACTCTACTCATATAAAAATTAGTATTTATATTATAATATTAAGACATATTTAATTGGATAATATATGAGTGAAAATTAATGATTGAGATTAACCGTAAAAAATAAAAATATTTTTACCTCAAAAGATGAGATGGATAATCTTCAACTAGAAATTTTAATTTCATTCATTAACTTTTATCCGTCTAATAATTAAAAAAATTGTAATTTATATAAGTTAAAACTTTTATATTATATAAATGCATCGTAATCTTATAATATTTTATTATGTTAATTTAAATATATTTTTTTTAAAAAAGCGGGTGTAGAAAAGGTGGATTTCCCCAATGATACGCATGTGGTGGGTTAAAGAGTTAATTTCAAGGCAACGCATATGCTATCTATTTATTTATTTCCTCGCCTTATTTGACTGTTGTTCAGTGCGGCCCTTCAGATAATTAAAACAAATATGTTGGTTTTCCAATACTAATAATACCTTAACAAAAAGACAATAGTAACTAAATTTTTTTAGGATAAAGTATACAAATAATCATTAAATTAATCAAAAATCTTATTTTAACTATTGCAAATTTAAAAATTATAAAATGATCATTAAATTTATTAAATTACTGTAAAATAATCATTGAACTTTATCAAACTATTACAAAACAATCATTTTTAAACTATTTGAATTGTTATAAATGGCCAACTTATCGAAATGTATCTATGTTTTATAATGTGTACTAGTATTCATTATGGATTCATAACATATACAAATAGTCACTCGAGAAATTCATTCTATGCATTTTTATGTGAGATTGTGGATTCAAGTATTTACGGATATTTGATCCATTTTTTAGGATTCAAATACCATAGAATCAAATATTAAAATTACTATTCATTATGGATTCATAACATATACAAACAGCCACATTCTATGCATTATTTATATGGGATTGTGGATACCGATAAACTTCTTCAAACTACAAAATACATACAATATATTTTTTTGAAAAATTCGAACTTTAATCATTCAACTTTTAACGAATTTAGATTTGTAGATAATTTTGGTTGAAAAAAAATTAATATACTCACTTAAGATTTAAGGACCAAAATGATTTCTTTTTGATGTGGTTGTGATACCAATAATAGAAATAATAGTAAAAGAAGGGGAGCTGAGGGGAGGGGACAATTGATTTTTAATATATATTTTAAATTTCTCATTTCACAAAATAATAATAATAATAATAATAATAATAATAAAGAATGAAATGATGAAAACAATTTGAAACAGTGCTAAAAGTTGCATGCGAAGAACCCAAAAGCCATTCTTCACTGCATGCTTATCGCATTACCTGTTTCTTTAACTTTTAAATTAAACGAGTGTTACAATTAGATAACTATACCAGATTTTATAGTTAGTAGTGAAATTAAATGTTAGTAGTGAAATTAAATCTAATATGTTTGTTTTTAAGATGTATGAGTTAATAAATATTTTTAAGCACGTAAGATTCGGATTGACATTTTATGCTAAAATCGTCAGTTAGACTAACAGATCTAATTAAAATAATATTTTAATTCAAGAATTCAATTGAAATGTTTTTAAAGTTAAAAAACCAATTTATAATTTTAACCATAAATTTGGAACATATATTGTAATCAGCTCATATATTATTTCATTGAAAAAAATCTTGCATTTCAGTCTGAACAGATGATATTGAACTGGGTTCGGCCCAAATTCGATCATATGGGCCCATTAGGAAACATCCCTTTGATCCAATCTCACTGCTCCCACCCTCCAATTCAACCCATCAAAGTCTGCTTAATAAAGAAGCAGAAGCAATAGGCTGCAATTTTTAAAATCAATGTAAATGTGTGGTAATTTATAATTTTTTTTTGCAATTATACGTAGGTGATTTATTCATTTAAATAAATAAGCGTAAATGTGTGCTTATAATTAGGGTTGTGCGTTCGACCGAGTCGAGTAAAAAAATTTTGAGTTATTCGAGTTTGCAACTCTTATTTTACGATTCAAACTTTATTTAAAATTTTTTCGAATCAAGTCGAGTTTATAAAATACAATTCGAATCGAGTCGAGTTTTCAAACTTTTGTACAAATTTAATTGTACATATGTATTTCTTCAAATATATTTCTATACGCATATATGTAGATGTGCACATATATATTTCTATATGCATATACTCAAGGCTAGGCGGTGCACATATTGATTCCAATTTTAATGGCTTTCTATATGCATATACTAGATACACATATATTTTTCATATTTTCACATGAATATACATAATAAATCATGTAGAATTGATAGACTCGGCTCGAATATGAAAATTGATAAACTAATTACTAAAAATTTTGAGTTATTCGAATTTCCATTTCATAACTCAAACTTTATTTGAACTTTTTTCAAGTCGAGTCCAGTTTATAAAATTACGAATCGAGTCAAAATGAGTCGAGTCAAATAATTTAATTTTTTCGAGTCGAGTCGAGTCAAGTTTTTGCCCACCCCTAGCTATAATGATTTATTCAGCTCATCCTACCTCCAGTTTTGATTGAAAAAATTGAACAGTTGTACTCTTGTTTTTTCGAAGGGATTAGAGTACATAGCAAGAATGTTAGATATGATTCCATAAATCGTAATCTTTGTAGAGCGAATTGATTGATCTCTAGGCTTGCATACGAAATTGTAGCAGTTTGCTGTTTTTTTAGTAATAAACATCAATTTATCAAAAAAAAATTAATAGTTCATAAGTTTATATATAATTTTCTGAATTAAAATAAAATTTTTGTTTAATTTATAAATTCTTTTCTTTTTAGAAAACTTTAGAATAAGCATTTTATATTTCAAATAATGAAAACAAATTAAAAATGCAGCCCAAAACAATAAGTTTTAATTTTTTTATTTATTTCTAAAAAATAATTGTTTTTTATTTACTTAAAAATACATGCAATTAAATAAAAGGGAATTCGGATGTTCCACTTCCACTGCTGAAAGTAATAACATATAGATCACAAATGATGAATGGAGAGTTAGCCAGGAGCTAACAGTCGCATTTGTTGGTAAATTCTTTATTCATACAGGAGACGTTTAACACAGTGGGTTTGGTCAGCAAGGTCACCAACGACCTCTCCATTTAGATCTAGTCAACGATCATTGACTGCTGCAAAAATCTAAAAACCCCATGAATTCATGGTTCTGAATCATTCCAATGCTGTTCTCTATGCCTATCATTCCTGTTTAGAGACATTCAAAAAACATGAATATCAGTTACTAGTTTCGATTTTTCGAGAATCTAAACCGAAAAGAAAATGAAGAATAATCGAGTTCTGATGATAAGTTTACGTACCCATTGTGAGAGCACTTGCGAAGATAACGCCACGCAGAATGAATACAATAGGCGAAGCTCTTTTGAGGATTAGTTTTCTTACCAAATACTGTCCCCAGAAACCAGCCAAGATAGATACTCCCATCATGTACAATGCTGGAAAAAAAAGGTGACAATTTTGATCACATTCATGATACGATTCGAAAAAATGTAGGTAGATATGTGTCAATTCTGATTTGAATCCGAAAATCCGAACTTTCTGTAAGTATATAACTATGGCTTACCATAGGGGATTGGGAACCTCTTGAGCAAATAGAATTCAACAACTGATAAGGATGAAGAGAACATCATTATAAATGTTGCCGTTGCACTAGCTACCTGTTAGTTTAAAAGCACAACAGGTTTTAGTTTCATATCATGTTCCTGTGTCGATGTCTGAATATATGTAACAAGCTCGAACACCGAGGACTCGAAAAAACTGGGCTTTAGGTTACCTGTGGAATCACACCGATTTCAAGAAGGAGAGGACCCAAAATGAATCCGCCACTGGAACCAAGCAATCCACCGACGGTTGCTCCCAAGATGCCACAGAGTGCACAAAATGCAATGTTCAATGGACTCCATTGAATTGAAGCTTCACAGATTGTTTCAGTGTTCCCAGTGCTCATTCTCTTCGTATAATCTCTGTATAATTTGATAGCTTCGTCCGAAAACCAATACTGAAACTGGGAACTGAAATATAAACATAAATTCGTTTCGATCATTCAATCAATGAAAACATAAATGCTGCAATGTTCTCAACAAATTAAGGCTTACCTGTAAGCAAAATAGTACCCAATACAAAGTGCTACAAGGAACCGCATCATTCTGCCAAAAATACAAACCCCAACATGAATAAAGAACATTATAATCACCCAAATTTGAGATGAACCGAGATAGATTGTAAGCTTGCCTTGATGACTTGGATAACAGTGAAACGGACCCAAACTGTAACCAGTAACAAAAGCCTTTTCCACCGTAGATTGAAACATAGTATTTGCTGCAATATTCGAAAAATGTATCAACACAGTTTTCAGACTTGTGTGAGTATCGGGTACGGATCGTATGAGAACAATGAAAAGTAGAGCAAGAGGGCTTGATTCACTAACCAGTTCCGATTTCTCTTCTTTCGGAATCAATGGCTCATACTCTGTATCTATCAGTACTGAAATTCAAGAATTTTAAGATGAAAAGAATGAAATTAATATCTTTTCAAATGTTCTAAAGATAGATATGAATAAGATACAAGGAAAGCATCTATAATGAGTCTTACATTCACCCCTGGAATTTACTGTTCCTTGTGGCTTTTCGAGTTCATTCTGCAATTTTTAACAAATTAAAACAAGAAATAGGGGTTAAAAGGAAGAATTTTAAAAAAAAACTTGATATAATGATATTATCAAATAATTGAAAAAAATAACCTTTAAAATTATTTCTTCCTTCCACATTTCAATTCCCCTATAGAAGACCTTGAAGAGATACCTAACAAAACAGAAAAGAAACAGAACATTTCAATGTCAAAATAAGAAAAGAAACAGCACAAAGATCAAACAGATAAAACAGCAGAAAGGCAAAGTTGGGATTGTTGAAGAAACCTATGAAGAGTATGATGATGAGCACAGTGATGAGCCAGTAAGGAAAAGCAACGCTCAAGGCAACACCAACGGTGATGCCGAGCATCAACATAGGTTGGAAAAGAAGGGCCAGATCGTAGTCAATGATCGGCACTTCTTTTGTCGGGTGTGGCACTCTAAGATTGTACCAAACCGACGAAGCCGATGCCCCCATGATCATACCTGCAGCCATTCATGTACGAATATGGTGTTAGAAAAAACAAACTCAAAGTTTGCTTGGGTTGGTTTATCGAATCCCATTTTCTGCAACAGGAACTCAAAGTTTAGTTGGGTTGAATTTCTTAAGAGAAGTATCGTTTAGTGAGGCTGGAAACTGAATCCTATACTCTACAACCTTTCCCTTGTCTCTATGCTAAAGTCTCATTGGTACAAAAAGGAGTGTTCTTTTTCATTGAGTGAGTCTGTTAATTTCGTCTCCTCCTTGGAAATAATGGATTGAGATGAATAATTAAACGATGAGAAAAAAAACCCAGAGAATCCCTTTTGAAGTCGATGTTTAATTGGAGAAGGGACAAACACAATATTTGGTGCTAGAGGTGCAGAAACAATCGAAATTTAAATGGTGTTAAATTACAAAATTTTAACAATATGAAATTAGATTATGAACAAGATATTTTTTTATAAGTGTAGAGGTCTTTCGGTCCATCCATAATCCCGTTCCTGAAATTTTTGTAGCGTAAAAGTCAACCTAATAACAAGTATTAAACTCTAATAACTATAATTGGAAAAATATTAATGTTTTAAAAATATGTACTTTACAATAAATATTGGGAAAAATTCAGCCATAATTTAATAACAGATTCCTAATAACAATATTAAAAAAACTTAAATTTTTAATAGTATTAAAAAAAATTAAACCACCGATAAACAAACATTGAAAAAAATTAAATCCCTAATAACCACCCATAAAAGAATTAGGTGGGTGTTACATTTGGAAATAGCAGCAGCAGATTTGGTATCAAATCCAACAAGCAAAGTAAGCATGGGAACGAAAATGCCGCCGCCTCCAACGCCGCCAACCGTTCCACAAGCCGAACCAAGAAATCCTATCACCGTCGCCATTACAAGCCTCCAATTCAACTCCAATTTCTGCCAAAACCGAACAACCATTTAAAACCCGAATATTAAACAATGATTCCGCCACAAAAGAGAGAATAATAATAAAAAACTTACAGGCCAAACTTGGTCAGTGTCGGCTAAATCTGGGGCACGTAACAGATTTGAGCTACGGTTCATGGCGTCGTAGTTGTTCTTGTTGATGAACAAAACAGAGAGAATGGCTATTGAAAAACCAGACAGCAGATATAGAACGAATCCTTTGGTCGTCGTCGCCATGGCAGATTAATCTTAAAATTTCAGAAGAAAAGAAAAAAAAAGCAGCGCCGCCACGACCAGGAACCAAGAGTTGAAGAAGGGAACAGATCTTGTTAGAAAATATGGTAATGTTTTCTGTTTGTGTTTCCAGATAGAGGAAGAACAAACAGCACAGCAGAGAAAAAAAATTAAAAACAAAAAGTTTTAAGATTGAATAAATAACCAAAGACGACGTTTTTTTATAGAATCAAAGAGAGAGCAGTAGGGAGGCGACCCACACAAATTCATTCAATCATTCACATGCATTTGCCAGTCAAGATCTTGTCATGTAGAGAATCACACCTGCATCTCCTCGTGGCTCAATCAGAGTAGTTGAACACCATCAATCAGTTCGCAAACGAAATTTATTCAAAAACATAAACAAAATTACTACAAGATTTCGTAGGAAACTTAAAAAGAACATATAAAAAAAGTGTAAAAGGTGTTCAAATTTGCCACGGATTTTGATTAGTGTTTCTTCGTCCAGCTGTAATTTGGAAAAATTATTAGATGGACTCTTCACCATGTCATTCGTCGTCTTAATTAATAAGATTCATTCATCTTATTTTTTTAAAGTGAATTATCACATTTTTCTTACATGTCAATAAAAAGTGAATAATTATTGAATAATTATTTTAAAGTAGATGAACTTTATTAAACGTGATGAGTCGGGCCATCTAATAATTTCTCTTAAATTTAAGTTGATAGAGAGAAAACGTGGAAAATAAAGGGATAAGCGGCACTCCGAATCAGATCTAATTCAGCCCAAATGATTGTAATATTTAAAAATTGGGTAAACAACACTGGTAGTCCTTAAATTTTCAAGGCTTTTCAATATGATTACTGAACTTTAAAATTTTTTAATACAATCATTGAACTTTTAATTCACTTTCATTACGAATCACCGTAAAAAAATTAATGTGATATTTCAAAATATTTATTTGTAATTAATTTATTATACATTTTCTTTTTTTACCCAATAAACCCCTCTTCTTCCCCTCTTTATTTTCTTTCTCCATGACTACTAACCCCTACTCTCTCCATCTGCAAAAAAACATTGATCTAATTATTTATTTTAAAATCCCACAAATCCAGCCCAGATTCTCCTTTCTTCACTACATCTTGGTTTTGTGGGAGAAGATCTAAAAAAAACCAATCCACCAATGGAATGCAAACCATTCAGATGATGTTAAAGGAAATTAAATACGCACTAATAGTGGATTGACTTTAAGTTTATCTCCACTTTGCCTGTTAAAATACTGATACATCAAATAGTGAATTCTCGAACTAATACTGAATGATTACCTGGTTTTTGTTGGTGTATATATCCCTTATACCTAAGTTTACTCAACAGTTCCTAATTCAAGCTTTTCAAAATGGTCTGTATTCCGTTTCTGAATGTTTAACATTATTAAAATCTTAATAGAAACCGTGTTGTAGATGTAGCGACTAAAAAATTCGGGTTCTTGGAAAACCTCATTTTCTAATTAAAAATAGTAATTGAGGGGGAATTATGAAAAAAGCTTGTATTTTGAAATCAGACTTGGGGTCGGCACTGTCAATTGGATAAGGTAGACCGGACACCGAAAAATAAATAAGAGATTCAAATGGGTTCGAGAGTCGATTACGAGTGGGAAAGAATTCGTTCCCCCACCACGCCCAAAAACCAGTATCTAAAGGGTTTGTATCGTATTTTACTAAGAAAAATCAAGATTCCCTAAAAATACATGGTCGTACGATTCAAATGTAAAAACCTCGTAATTTACGTTACCAAAAGGAGATGATACCCGAATATTCGGGATGACACTCTTAGTAGGAAACCGAAACCTTGAGGACCTAATTCTAAACGTGAAACATAAATGCATGGATGAATTAATAACATATGTAGACAATAATCGCATATATTAGAATAATACGTAGCATATATATATATATATATATATATATATATATATATATATATTACATTGATAATGTTAAAAAAAATAAAAGATACCCAACATGCTTCATTAATTAGTAAAATAGAATTTTACACTAAATGGATAAAAGAATATACCCAAGTCAAAATGTTCTTGGACTAAAAAAGCTAAAGTGGATCACAAATATGGGCTGCTGCTGGAGAGGCCCGTTCCACTCATTCTTCTCCACTACTAGACCAGATCTGGTGTAAGCCCAACAAGCATGGGTTAAACTTCAATGAATGGGTCAAGTATGGGTAGGACCCGCACGGGTCAATAGGGTCACAACCGGGTTATCCGGTTTAGCTATTAAACCTTTCTTTTATTATTTTTTTTTTTTTTCACTTCATCTTCAACAGAGAAAGATCCCTAGCTGTCGGTCCCTCTTGTCCCTGCCGTCGTCATTTCGACGAGCTTTTCGGTCGACCAACACCACCAGAAAAATCCTCTCTTTCCTTATATCAGAATGGTTTCTTCCGAAAATGGTCACAACTATCACAAAATGCATGGAAACCTTCGAACCTTACTTACCGTCAATCTACACCATCAACTGTTCGATGGGGCTCTGTTCGAGATATGTCATTTTCGTCATAGTGTGCGACGAGTTCACCGTTGGGATCTTCCGTTGGAAGCCCCAATCTTCGAAAACTGCCATGGCCGAATGGGTAAGCTATTTTTCTATTTTCCTTTCTTCTTTCGATGTTTTCTGTTGAATGTGGGTTGATGACTGTTTGTCCATTTTGGTTCGTGGCGAAGATTTAGAATGGCGGAGATGGGTTAAAGCTTAAAGGGTGAAGGCTTGTGACTTTGGTTAGGGTAATGGTGATGTATTGTGTTTCGGTTGAGGTCTTGGTGGATGTAGGAGGTGAATCATGAAGGGTCTAGTGATGCGTGGGTTCAGAAATGATGAGGGTGTAGCTATCGGCAATGAATGAAGTGAGTCAATGGTGTAAAGGGGACGATGATGGCTCGGTTGAGGGGTGATCAACTGGGTAATGGAAGCTTGAAGCTTGGTTGAAGGTGGTCAAGGCCACAATGTTGAGGATGAAAGGTGAAGATGGTGGAAGCTTTATGAAGATTTTTGGTGTTGGAAAAAGATCAAGCCCTGTTGGGGAGACCGTGAGGAAGAATGGTGAAGGGGGTTGTGAAAATGGTAGGGGTCATCTAGGTGATGGGGTAATGGTAAGGGTCATTTAGAGGCATGAAGTGTACCGACAGTAGCTTCCTACAGGGGATGGTGTACAACAGTGGTGAAGAGCCATATGCATTTAATGCATATTCTTTTTTAATAATAATTAAATAATAATAATATTAAACAATAATAATAATACAAATAATAATACTAAAACCCAAATATAAATTAGTGATTATAGCTGTCCTAATTTTTTATACCCTAATTTTTGTGAAAATGAGATGTTCATTTTTTGATACCCTAATTTTTGTCGTGGTGGCACAAAAAAAGTCTTAACATCATGCCCTAAGGTCTTACTAATAGCCCTAAAGTCTTAGCATCATGCTCGAAAGTCTTATTGATGGCCTGAAGGCTCTTACTGATGACCCGAAGGACTTAAAAAGTGGTATCTCGCTTAGAGAATACCAAAATACCTTGAGGTGATGCCCCGATTTTTTATCGTCTTGGCATCAAGACAAAGCTTAACTTCATGCCTGAAGGTCTTACTAATGACCTGAAGGACTTCAAAAGTGGTATCTCCCTTAGAGACTACCGGCTGGAAATCTTTAATAGATCTAACTCTTTAACATGAAGTTGCAGATCCAAGTCTTTGCTAGTCTTTGAATACTTGTCAAAATAAGCAAAATTCTTTTAAGTTAGCATGCTCCTAACATAAGGATGTCCAACTATATATGATGCATGGAATTTTTAGAATTGTTAAAACAACCTTCTCTCCCCATGAAAGGTCATTTTTAGCTTTTTTTGCTTCGCTTTTTTGTTGTATGCTCTTAAATCTTTATCTTGTCAGTTGGATATATGTCTCAAATATGAATTAGCAATACGCTTTCAATTCTTTTGCATGAATAGCTTTCTCGTCTTTAGGGTTACTACCCATCTTAGTAACAAATATGCTTTTGGTCCCTATACTATTCTTATATAGGAACTCTCATTATCTCCTTTGTTCAGTATTGCCCTAATTAATCTTGGGCTCAACTACTTTCTCATCTTTGACCAACATACAAAGTCTTTATCTATTCCAACATTAGGGCGAGCAAAATGCCCCCGCTCTCTGAAATTATCTTTAAGTTCAATCTTCTTTATCGAACTCATCGAAGCATCTCGACAGAAACCAACTCTAGGTCTCTATGCTTTAATTCTTATTATAAAGTAATACAAAAGACAATTTGTTTGTGTATATTTCCAGAAAATAATGACAATTATTGAAAAAATTGACAAATATTTTTAAAATCAAAATTTGGAGAAAATGACAAACATTTTTTCAAAACCAATGTTTGGCCCCAAAATATCAAATACAATAGCATATTTGCTTCAAATTAACAAAGATCAACTTAAATGAAGCGTATGCTTATCTTGACTGTTGTGACGATATATGCACATGTGTAGTGGTCCTCTTTCGGTCTATTAGGCTTCTGAAAGGAACGATTCCCATACCTAATGTCTAACCTATTTAAGGTGGCTCTCTTAATCTCACTAACTCACCATGCCCATCCTTCCCTCATTTTGGGTGTCGATCAAGCACTTGAAGTTTGATGCTTCTTAAAAAAAGGTTAACCCTTATAGGCGAAATGTAATCTAAAGACAGACTCATCCAACTTAGATATCTGCATATGATCAGAATGGTCTTTGTAGGCTCGTAGTGTAGGCCATGGGTCAAGGTTCAGCAAAACTGCATTTTTATATTTGCTTGACCTGGATATGCTCATATGAAATATTTTCTTCTCTTTAATTCATTGGATCACTCTAGACTACCCATTTTTAGTTTTTATCCTAGAGTTCATTTCTTTCTTCTGTAACTTCAGGCCGACTTGCATTCTGGATGGATATTAATGCTTGATTTCTATTCAAAGGTGATCGATCCTCCAAGGCTCTTTAAAATTGAGATTTACTTGAATAGAGGATTACATACAAATCTTTGGGATTATTTTTTCCGATCAAAGCCTCATTCTTATGCTTGACATGCTCAGACAAAATATTCTTTTCTCTTTATTCTTTGGATCGCTCTAGACTGCCCATATTTTGGGTTTTCACCATAGAGTTCATTTTTTTCTTCAAATTTGGGAATATGTATGTTTGGACCAATTTGCGTCTTGAATCGAATTTGATGCGAGCTTCTATTCAAAGGTGATCAACACTCCATGCCTTCAAAATTGGTATTTACTTGAATGGAAGATTACGTCGAAATCTCATATTCAAAGCCTTATTCTTGCATTGCTTGATATGGGTGTGCTCATGTAAAGAATTCTTTTCTTCTTTTTCTTTTTAGACTGCCCCCTTTTTGGGGTTTCAACCTAGAGTTTATTCATTTTCTTCTAACTTAGGAATATGTATCTTTGGACTATACTGCATCCTAACTAGTGTTGATGCATGTTTTTGCTCGAACTTAATCAATTCTCCACGGCTCTTCTAAATTGAATAGAGAATTTCACATGTGTATCTCTTCCTTTCTCTTTAATGCACTACTTAACTTAGAGCCCTCATTCTTGAATGCTTAGGCCTTCTGTTTGGCATTTTTCAACTTTGCTTGGTTGGCTGTTTGAGCATAAATTTTCTGTAACTTTTTATTTTTTATGATTTTTTTGTCCTTGTATCCATTGCATGTGGTCTTCTTTCTTCATCCTTGGAAAGTGAAAGAATACCATTCGTTGTCCCATTCATAGACATCCGGAGAAATGCCCGAGGGAGAATTCACTAAATGGGATATGCCTATTACCTAAATACTTGTTTTGTTCCCCCGTTGGCCTAAATAGATTATCAGAGGCTCGCATCTGCAATATCCTCACAATATTCAATTACTTCTAAACATAAGCAGCTTAGAATTAATCTTTGGATTTGAATCAAAGGCACTCTTGCAATTGAAATTCAAGGTCCTGATAAAATGATATATACATATGCATGTCATTTTAAAGAAATATGTGTATATGTGTATGGAAGAATAAAAACTACCCCATAACAATAAATGAAATATTTGAAGAATCAAAGAATGCAAAACTGTTTTCTAAATAAGAATAAAGAAAATACGATTTTTCATTCTTACAAAATAAATAGACATGTATATTTACAAAATATTCTTACTATTTTAGGGCTTAAGCCATAGGGTTTGTACTGTGTACTATTCTCAAAAAAGGAAACCAAAATATGGGGGAATCAAACTAACATCTCCATGAAGAGATGAGAAACTCAAGCATAAAGACTCCAAGTCGTCCTTGGAGTAACAAATCATTCTGGCCTTTTCAGTACGGTGCAAGCTTACCACATCTCCCTTGTTTTCCACTGTTGGATTAACTCTTGTGTCAGGACTTCCTCGCCAACTAGCCTCTTGATCTCTTCCAGTGACATCCTACACTTTCTGGTAGAATGCCTCGGTGCCCTTATATGGAAATCGCAAATACTACACGAGTTAAAACTATGGGCATATAAGTCCTAGGATAGAGTGTCGTCATACTCGAGGACCTTGAAATTATGAGGGAAAACTAGATCATGGACTAGGCAAAGCTCCATTCCATTGAAAGCATCAGCTCCTCATTTTTTTCCTAACCTCTCTCGCGAATCAATCTTCTAACTGCTCGAGTCTTGATCCTTGAGTTTGTTCAATTCTTTCATCCATGACAAAACTTTAACTGATTCATGGATTACTCCATCGAACCCCAAAAATCTTATTATTTAATTAATTAATGCATGTTATATGCTATAAAATGCATGGAATAAATGATAGAATAAATACGAGAATGCATGCAAAGGCGTTGATTCTCAAATAGTCTTTAGAAAGACTTTCGTTTAACGGAGAAGATGTCTAATTACAAGAAGATGAAATAATGAATTACAGATAACGGTTAACTTCTCGTCTTGACATCTTAACTTTGTGAAGCAAGACTCGCACTCTACGTCTCAACACCGTCTTCAGTCTGAAGGGCGACCCCGTTATTCTCTTCTTATACTACTCAAAAGATTTGTGATGGTGTAATCTATGTACCTCGGAGCTTTTGGGGAGACCGCTAGCCTGTGCAGGCAAAATGTAAACAAGAGTCTCTTCTTTCATAGATCCGGGTGCAAACGAATCGAACTTCGAACAATACGTCCAAGTTATATCGTCTCTATGTTTGACATGCATATCAATGTCGAATTGTCTTCTTTCTCCATTTGTCTTCATTTTGCCCAACCAATACAGTAGCATTATTGCTCTTGGCAGCACAAACTTCTCTCCCATCTCGAATGCCCTCTAAATTGGATTATTCTCGAATCAACATCTATGTTATGATGTGGTATGCAACATAAATGCAGGAAAATGGAAAGAAAACAAAAATAAACACCAACAGAAAATCAAGTCAGTACGGTGAGATAATCGAATAAATAAACTAAATAATGGTAAAAGTGAAAATTAAAGCACTTAATGCATGCATGAATAAGAACAACAAGGAAAAATACAAATAAATCAAACAAAGCCTAAACATGGTTACCGCTAAACGGACAGAGTTCCAGCATGGCTCTAAAGGGTGGGCTCTTATGGGCCACTATACGCGGTTAGGTTCTAAAGTAAAAAGTACCTGAACTGTAATACCCCAATATTTGCATAGTGACTAGAATGTAAAGAATTAAAAGTTGGTAGTTTTAGTTCAGTGACTAAAACGTAAGATTTTAAAGTTTGGTGGCCAAAGTGAAAAGTTGGAAAAGTTTAGGGACCAACATGGTAATTTTTCCAATAAAAAATTTTATGGCAAAAATGAATAGTTCATCTCGGTATAATAATTTTGGTGGGAATTAGATTTTTTATACGGGATTTGCGTGAAAAGCTATAAAGGGAATAATTTTTGAAAATTTATTCGAATGATTATTCGAACTCAAAAAATTATGAAAATTTTATGGAAGTCTTAGAAAGACTTGAAGAATATGATAATATAGTTTTTGAATCATTTTTATTCGATTTAAATTCGATTCTATACAATATTTGGTGAAATAGGTGAAAATGACATTTTTGAAGATAAGTTGGTTCATTAAGGGTAAAAAGGTCATTTTACCCTTACTTTTTGATTATTATTGATTGTTTTGGATAAGAAAAGACATGTGTTGGTATGGGATTGGTTATAACTCAAGGGTATAATGGTCTTTTGACTATTAAAGATTTATATTAATTAAATTTGGTGTATATTATGCCATTTGGCATAATTAAATAAGAAAAGTTGAACAAAAATTTCTCTTCTTCTACCTCAAGGATGTCGAAACTCCATAGCTAGGTAAGAATGAATTTTTTATTCAATTTTTAAGCTTCCATGGTTGGTTTTAGGCTTGAGACATGAGATAGAAATTTAATCTCCATTAAATTCTCTATCCTTTGGTATAATTACTTAGTTTCCATGTCTATAAGTTGAAGTTTGGAGATTTGGTTGGATGAAGAGCATGTTGATTTCTTGAGTTTTATTGGTTTTTCATGTTGAAAATATGCTTGTGTTGTTGTTTCTATGATTCAAGTGATGAAAAACTCAAGAAATAATGGTTGAAGACCATTTGGCTATGATGAAAGTTTAGGGGAAATTATGTCAAAATTTATTCTAATGATGGAAATGATGAGTTTGATGTTATACAAGCTTATTTGTGTTGTTAGAATGAAGAAATACCTATGTTCTTGAATTATGGAAAATTAGGGTTTATGTCAAGTTTGGAGTTTTAAGTTGTGAATGAAGAAAGAATGGATTAAAATGATGATATAAGGTGATTATAATGAAAATCCCTAATTATTTGACATTAGGGACCAAAATGTAAATTTTGGAAAGTTTAGGGACTTAGGTTTAAGCTTGTTTTTGAAGTATATTGGGTTGAAAAATCAAGATAAGTGATTTGGGTGTTGATTTTGAAATTTAATCTAACTTTGGAATTTTTGGAAATTGTAGGGACTAAGTTGTGAATTTTTAAAGTTTAGGTCCTAAAGTGTAAATGATGAGAAATGCAAGGATTTGGCTTGAAAATGGTGTTGGAGACTTAAAAGTTTCCTTAGGGACTAAAATGTAAATTTTTGGGAAAAGTTGGAAAATTAAAGAAAAGTATGAGAAATATCGGTTCGAATATGGAAAGTTTTATCGGATCGAGTTTAAGATTAATGGATAGTTATTTATTTACTTTCCATTATCTTATATAGATTGTGTTTTAACATATACTTTGAATTGGTATATGTTATTTTATTGTAGATTCCGATACAAACCAGGGACGTACGAGTAATAAAGAGAAAGAAAAAGTTTGAGGCTAATCGAATAGTATAAAGAGGCATTGCAAGGCAAAGGTGAGTGCATAAATATTTTTAGCATGATACTTTGTTTTTATTAATTATGACGTATTTTATGATCATATATATTTTATAGCATGATTTATAAATGATCAAGTTATTATACATGTTTTTAATTGGCATTAATACCATGATTGTTTTATAGAGCGTATTAGAGTATGAATTACTCTAATACGATGTGGTTTACATGATATAGATTATTTTTGGGTACTTGCCATTATTGCAGGAAATGTTCTATTAATGCCCTTGGTAATAGAATTATGAGTTAGACAATATTGTGGTATACCATTAAGAGTCATATTATTATTCGACATGTTGCTTGTATTCGACACTTTGTGTCGCTTGTATTCGATACTTTATTGTGTCGCTTGTATTTGTCACTTAATTGTGGCGCTGTTTTCGTAATTTAATTATGACGCTCGTAAAGGATAGTACTTTTTAGTACTCAACTCTAATATTAGTCACTCGACAGTTACCTTGGGCTATATGATTTCACATGATAAGTATACTTTATGTTAAAGAACGATATGATATACTTTCTTGTATAAATATTCCTGTATATTAAAGTATGTGATTTCCAAGATGATCATGTTTTAAAAATATCATGTAATTGTATATGTTTATTTATGTTGCTTAGCTTATGCCTCACTGAGTATATTCTCAGCGTGTATTTCTGAATACGCGTAGGTAATCCGGAATAGTTCGGCCAAGCTTTTGCATCAGATCCTTTGGAAGGAAATACGATATTGACAGGTTATTTTCAGTACCTATGACATCCTAGCATTGTATGTAAATAGTGGCATACACGAAATAATCTGTCTATTTTGTTAAACTGTTTAACCGGCTTGCCTTGTAATGATTTTGTTTATGTATAAAGAATAGTATGTGATATGTATAATTTCTGCGTCTTTATATTAGAAATTAGTTTAATGTTATTGTTATCCATAAGTTAATTAAAATTTTGAAATAGCCCTGATATTTTAAGTAAAATATTTTTTTTAAATTTTTGTGACATTTCCGACTCGTGTTCGGTGTACGAATACAGAAAATAGGTGTTACATGAACTATCGCTAGGACATCGATTCGGGAGGGTACGTTCCTTTATACCATACATGACAAATAATAATAATAATTATACAAATAATAATATTGAAATTCAGATAAAAATTAGTGATTACAGTAGAGAAGGAGGGAGATTTAATATTGAATTGGATTTATGGGGTTCTGAAATAAAATATTAGATAAATGCTTAAAAGAAAATTACAAATGGAGGAAGTAGTGGTTAATGGGGGTGTACCCATTAAAGAACATAAAAGAGGAAGAAGAGGGGTTTATTGTGGTAAAAAAGGAAATGAATAATAAATTAATTATAAATGAATATTTTGAAGTGCCATGTTAGTTTTTTTTACATTGGTTAATGATAGAGACCATAATGAATGTAAATTAAAAATTTAATGACTGTATTAAAGTTTTAAAAATTCGATGACCATATTAAAAGTGTCATAAAAGTTCTGGACTACCATTGTAGTTTACCATTAAAACTAACAACTAAATTTATTAAATATCAAAATGATTTGAATGAATAATATAAAATGAGTTGAAATGTGAAATTATAGATAAAAATGTTTAACCGACAAATTTGAACAACTCAAACCTAAAACAATCTAACCGTGGAAGATTCAGATGGACCCATAACAACTAAATGCCCCACGTCTTGGTAGGTTCATGTATGGGAGAATACTTATTTTGTATTTTTATATCACTAATTCAATCTTAATAAACATAACCCAATCAGTCAAAACCCATAAATTAATTCAAATTAGATACACTTCTTTAAATTAAAAAAGGGTTACAAATGGAATATAAACCCAGCTTTATCAATTATAAAACTGCCTACTTCTTTAATTTTGGTTTTTTTTAGAATTTAGAAATTTCTGTTTCAATATATAGGATTAAGCTAACGAAGATTGTCTTAAATGGGGGATGTCAGTGATAAATGTTTGGACACTCTCTGGGCATTCAGTATTCAGATTGTAAATCATGTGTTTTTTAGGTATATTTTGGTTAATATGTGTACTTTATCTAGAAGTTTTCTAAATTAAATATGAATGTGACTGTAATTATAGGGTGAGCCTAAAGTGCGGCAAGTATAGGGTGCGGTTAAAAACGGCAAGTTTTAAAACTTGTCAATGAACCTAAAATGTTAGATTTTTAGATAATATTTTAAGTCGATTTTTCATGATTTTGACAAGTTTCGATACTTGTTTTTCTATAATATTTTAGGTTCTTGGACAAAGTATCGAAACTTATCAAAAATTACGAAAAAATCAACCTAAAAATGTTATTTAAAGGTCTTACATTTTAAATTATTGGACAAATTTCAAAACTTGTCATTTTTTAATTGCACCCTAAATCTATTGTACCCCAATTCACTCGTAATTATACCCTTCTAAAAGATAATATGAGTGAAATTTGAATTTCAAACTATTTTTTAAAATTTAATTCAATATGATAATATTTTAAGAAATAACAATCAGAATGAGTTTATTTTGGTAAAGGATTTAATGTGAATAAAATAAATAGGATAAATATGATAACCTTTTCTGTAAATTTAATAAATGCCCATTAAATCCACATTTTCAGTTTTGGTACAACTGATTATTAAATCCTCTCTACCAAGTGGTCCATAAACAGCAATCAAACTTCCTTTAATTTCTAGAAATTACTATCGATCAATAGCCTCTATACTATATTTAACGAACATGAATAAAATATGTTTATGTTCATTCGATTAATTTTAATCGAAAAATAAACGATTACGAACAATTAAATGAATATAATTTTTTATTTGTGTTCGTTCGTTAAGGAATGTAACTTGTTCGTGCTTGTTCATGTTCGTTCGTTAAAATGATAAACTAACGCAAACAAACATCGAGTATTGTTTAACTTTTTCTTTTTCATATTTTTAATTTTTTAATTATTATACTATAGTTATCAAAAATAATAAATATAAGTAGACATATGTGAACAAATTTAAACAAACATAAATGAACGGATTGCCGAATATTCACGAACGTAAATGAACGAACGAGATCTTTGTTCGTGTTCGTTCATTTAATTAAACAAACAAAAAATTTTATTCATGTTCGTTTAATAAATAAATGAACATAAACGAACTTTTCGCCAAACGATTCACTGAACGTTCGGTTCGTTTAAAGCATTAACTATACTCAAGCTCCGATTAAGTGGATGTTACGAATTAACTAAAATCGACAGTTTAATTTAAAAAAGTATTATTTTTAAAATAATAAATATCACTGTGATGATGTTTTTATCTATTAATTTATTTAAATTTATATAATATTTAAGCAGGACAATTGAAATTCGCTATTTGAATATCGAACATGAGATTAATTAGTTTTTATACAGATATCTTATCACTCATCTTTATTCATTTATTGATTAATTTTTTTATATAAAAAATAGATAAAATGTTTTTGCTCACTAACATTATGAATGTGATAAAATCCAGTAACCACAACATTAATGCTCTAAAAAGTAGTCATAATATTAAAATACAAATACAATACACGTATTTCAATGTATTGTATTAATTTGTCAAAAAATGTATTATATTAAGAATTTAACAAGCGGTCTCAATAGAAAAAGATGATGATATTCATCTTAAGAGATCGGTTCAAATTACTTTATCTACAATATGTATTATCAAAGAGTTTAAAAATATGTGTGAACAAGCAATACCTTGTAATCACTTTAAGACTATTTAAAAAATTATTATATTAATTATACTGTATCTTGTCACTGATTATATGGGTGAATAAAAATGCTTTACGTAAAACAATATATTTATGAAAATTATTCGACAAATTATAAAAAGTGAGCGCTAAAAGATTTGCATATAAATTTAGGCTAAAATTTTGATACACGAGTTGTGTAAAATTAATTTTACATAAGCCTGTATATTTACACTATAAAATTAAAATCTTAAATTCTTAACTCTAACCCAAGAAAACTAAACCTTAAACCCTATACTCTAAATTCTAAACACTAACATTAAATTCTAAACCCTACAACCTAAACCCCTAAACTAAAACCCTAATCCCTAAAACTAAAAGGCACATATAAACTAAACTTTACACAGTCTGTGTATCTAAATTTTTTTCCATAAATCTATTAGTTTTGTTTTCAAATTCTAAACAACAGATTTAATTGTTTAGTTGAAGATTTTATAAAAGATAAGAACACAAAAAATCTAATCATCATAATAATAATTATTTAAAATAAAGACATTTTATTTTATTTTTTCGATTTAGTACTCATTTTATCTATGGCATATATAAAAAAGATTTTACAACAACTAGTCCTATAATTTTTGTTTGGAGAAATATGAGATACAGTGATTGTAGGCAGTTTATCCTGGTGAAAATGAACGAAGAACCGCTATATACGGTGGTCGGATTCAACATGAGAATTTCAGAGATATTTCTAGTTGGCGGAGGCGATGCTAGATGATAAGAAGAAATTAATTTGCTGATAAGTTCCAATACCAACATCATAGAATTCCAGAGATATTTCGAGTTTGTGGTTATGAGTATAATAAGACTGAAACTTAGCTCTATCTTACCTAGCTTTCACTCCTTTGTTATTTAGTGTCATTTTCATTTATTTAATTACGTAAAATTAAAAATAAAATATGTAAACCATTTAAATTTAGACATAAAGCCAGAAAATATTCATAATATTTGACTGAATAGTCATTCTATCTCATATTTTTTGTTTGAAGTAATTTCACCCTTAATGTTTTATTTTGGGTCAAAATGACCCCTCTACGGATGATAATTGCTAGTCAACTAACAATAAATGAGGTGACAAACCTACATGACAATGCACACTCAATGTTTTGAAGCAATTTGAACCTCAATCTTTTATTTTGGGTCAAAATGATCCCTTTACGGATGAGAATTGTTAGTCAACTAACAGTAAATAACTTGAAATAATGTGACAAACCTACATGACAATACACACTAATATGACAATGTCACATAAACAAAGGTGATGAGTTGAAAGAACGTCACATTTGTCAATACATAATTTTATATAAAATACAATTTTTTTTCTGCTGATGTGTTATTCTGTCAAGTCATTTTAAGTTGTTTATCGTCAGTTGACTAACAATTTTCATCCACAAAGGGGTCATTTTGACCAAAAATAAAACGTTGAGGGTTAAATTACTTCAAACAAAGAATATATACCAAAATGACTATTCATTCAAATGCTATGAACATTTTCTGACTCATGCCTTAAATTTATATAAATATATAACAATTTAAAAATAATTACAATTTGAAAGCAATCGAATATATATAAATTTACGATTTCCAATTGGGTCCATCAATATCATATATTTACGATTTCCAATTGGGTCCGTCAATGTATATGATCAAGTTACAAGATGTAAAACTCATTTTTTATATTAATTCATGGCCATTGGATGAATATAATGGATGAATGAGATTAAAAGTTAAAAACAATAAGATTTTATAAGGAGAGAAAGAATAAGAGTTTAATCTTATTCTTCCATTATATTCATCCAATGACCATGGGTTAGTATAAAACTAAACGAGTTTTACATTATGTAACTTAATCCTATCCTTATATATATAATTACTCGATTGAGGGCCAAGAAAAATACATGTCCCCTTCCTGGTTCCATATGGACTTTATTGGAGTACTCATTTAATTATTATTTTTAAATAATATAGATAAAAGGTTCTTTTCAAATTCTTCAAAAAAAATCTTTACAAATGAGTTGCATGAAGGTTAATACCGGTATAATAAAAATTAACCCATCAACATTTGTACGTTTTCTCATTTTTTATAACAAAAAACGTAATTTCACCTTAACATTTTTTATAACAAAAAAAGTTAATACCGATATATTCATGTTCGTTCGTTTAAATTAATCCGAACAAATAAACAAATACGAACAACTAAATGAACATAATTTCTTGTTTGTGTTGATTTGTTAAGGAATGTAGCTTGTTCATGTTCGTTCGTTAAAATGATAAACGAACGTAAACGAACCAAACGAACGAACATAGAAGGACATATATGAATAATTTTAAACGAAAACGAACGAACATATGTGAACAAATTTAAGTTTTTTTTAAATATAATACTTTTGTTATGAAAAATAATAAATATAAATGGATATATGTGAATAAATTTAAATGAACATAAACGAATGAACATAAATGAATAGATTACCAAACGTTCACGAACGTAAATGAACAAACGAGCCCTTTTGTTCATAATTCGTTCATTTAATTAAACGGACAGAAAATCTTGTTCATGTCCGTTCGTTTAATAAATAAACGAATATAAACAAACTTCTAGCCGAACGGTTCACGAATAGTTCGCTAAACGTTTGGTTCGTTTACAGTCCTAACGATAACGTCTTGAAAATTTTAAAGTGTTTAATCAACATTTTCATCAGAAATGTATTAATTTGACTAAAAATATAATTTCATAATTCTTTGTAATAATTGATTATGTTTATATTCTTTCTGATATAGATTATAAATAGCAATTTTTACAACATTGATTACAATTATTGTTGTGATTTTTTATTTTTTAATGTTAGAGATCGAACTAGTTGAACTTGTTGGAAAAAATGGTAATTTTGGAGCTTTGAATGAGAAATTGATTCAAACGTTGTTAAGAAAAATGTGAAACTAATTGTTGGTTCGTAAATGTGCAGACGTGACGACGTGGGTAACGCAAATGTCCAGACCGGTCTGGCCCTCCGTGGGCCTAAGGATATTTTGACCTAAATTTGAAATAATTTTTTCTTCAAATAAGAGCATATATTTGTCAAATTTTGTTTTGAAATTAAAAGGATAAATATTAAAGTTTTCCTTTAATTCAGACAGTAATTTTGAAAACTGCTCTTTAAAGGCTCATTAATTCTCAAAATCATAAAGCTTCATTAGGTCAAAAGTTCACTTATACCCCTTGTGAAACTCCTGTAAATAAGGTGTAAACCTTCTAGGTTAAACACAACTCAAAAGAACACAGAATTTTCTATCGTTTTACTCTATTATTTCAAAAGTAATTTTTGGTGATAAGAGAAGCCAATGTTATAGTTCGTGATCTCTGCATTTGTGCTACTGGAGCTGATCATCTAGTTATTGTATCTTGGGAGATAGACGACCAAAAATCTCAAGCACCAAGAAGTGGCCGAAAATCCGTCTTAGGAAAACTGTGTAGCTACAAGCCTCAACTCGTTCCCCATCGGTTTGATTTTGATATGTTATTTCTATATTTTTTGTTCTGTTCATTAAATATTTTAATATAATATTTGTATTTTATTAATTTTTTATTTCTTGGATTAACGATTTTATAATAATCTTAAAATATATATTTTTTAGTTTAAATCCAAGATGAATAAATCATTATATTTAAGGCAGCGGTTCTTACCACGACGAGATTTAGCGTGGTATGAATAAAGGATGTTTCCGAATCGAAACGACTGCGTCATAAAACCATGGGTGTATCAGGTTGCGATTGTAGAAAAAGCCAATTTAAACCTCGTCACTCTCACCGATCATATGGCGTCTAAGATGGAGCGGTTCAATATGAAAATCTAAATATGGGAAAGTATTGCTAAATTTCCCGGTACGTTGCATTTATGTTAAATGCATTTGGTGTACTTTTGGAATATTTGATATTCCTTTCTTAAATTGGATTAAGAAACACATTTAAACTCTAACGGCATTAAATATGAATTATGGTAACATTATCATGGTGAGATTTTGTAACATCCCCTTCTCAGTCTGGTAGAGAACTGGGTCGGAAACGTTATCGGTGAATGATAACGTGTTTGATACAATAATTCTGGTGATTTAATGATGTTTCGATGCAATACAATGATTTAATACTACTTATTGGATACAATATCATCAACAAATTAATACAAGCAACAGAGGATAGTTTAGGGGACCATTTTGTAAGTTTGCAAGTTTAGGGACTAATTTGTAAATTTTGTAATTACTAGGTCTTTATTTGTATTTAACCTTATCAATATGAAATTCAATGTTCAAATAGCTTGTATGTCAACTTCCAATAAATTTAGAGTTCATTTAAGGCCCTAATTGGTCCTTACAATTTTAGTGACCTAGTTGCCATGTTTTAAAGCTTGTTCCAACATTTTTAACTAATTTGCATGTATTGGTACCGGTACTTGAGAAGGTCATACCGGTACGCCAGCTTTAAATTTTCTTTCGAATCTAAAACTTGTATCGGTACAAGCTAAGTCGTGCCGATACGTGTGCCCTAATCCCCAAATTAGACCGGGTAGGGTATCGATACTAACCTACCGGTATCGGTATCCTGCTACAGTAAAATTCCAGTGCCATTTCTCGTATTGATACAGGTACCAAAGTATCGGTACCAAGATTAAAATGCCTTATGGGATCGGTACAGGGTCTTCTCGTATCGATACCCTGTGTAATTTCCCAATTCCAGTGACCAAATTCCGTACGGATACCTCTATTCACATACCGATATTGCCTATCCTATATGTCCCTAATTGCTTACTCGTACCAATACGATAGGCTCTATAAATACATATTATGTCTGGTTTTTAATCATTTTAGATACCTAAATAAAGTCCAAAGTCTCTAAAATTTTACATGCAATATTCTTATCCATACATCTTGTAGTGTATCAAATTTTACGACAAACCGAATCCATTTACTATGTTTTCTATTATAGGTGCAAATTATGCCCATTCTACTAAACTTCCAATATCATTATAAGTCCATTTTTACCTTAAATATAATCATACATATAGTGATCATTATACACATCAAAATAGGACTATTATGCATGTTTAGACCCTATGCCACCATACCAGGAGTTTATAAATGAAAGGAACATCACATGGACTTGTGAAGTGACTTGTAAAACCTGTTCTTTCCCCGATCCTTAAAGCTTATATTCGTTAACCTGACATGTAAGGGAATGAGATGCGTTAGGCTTATTTAGCCTATTGAGGTAGTCAATAACAATGCAATGAACACTAAAATAAGAGTCAATAGTGCCCACTATAGTAATTCAATATAAATGTATCTCAAGACATGCTGTAACAATCATTGCAAAAATTTTAGCCCTTGGATATATATGAGATAGTAGATACGCGAATTCCCAACCAACATCGCCAACCAATGAACGGTTAAATCCCCAACATCGCCAATAGACCAAATCATACTCATCCTGCCAACATCGCCAATAAGAGTCTTAGCTCAAGGACCGTAATCCATTCCGTACCAATGAGCTCATGAATTCTATGGCATGCCATTTGTATCCAATGTCCATTCGAATCCAAGGTCCAGTGAATTAAGCCAATAACAATGACAATATCAATAGCAATAATTTCAATGATTCTATATCAATGTTCAATATAACCTTGCAATGAATCGATGATGTCCATGTCAATACAATGTTTAGATAGTCAATAATTCAATGCAATGGACTTACCGATGCTTACCAATACTACCTCCTATGAGGTTTTGACATAATGGTACCTTGTAACATATTAGCAATGTAAAGCATAATAGATAATGAAATTGGGAAGGCACCTAGCCATTCCTGAGACTCCAACTACACTCACATAAATTTCTGAGGCTTTCAAGGCTCTCGTGACAATTCCTTTATCCCCCGAATTGTTTGGCTTCGATGGAGGAGATGATTCTTCACTCGACTCACTTGAACTAGATCAAATGACAATGAAAAAGGATTGCAATAATTCCAATAACAATAACTAAATCCATAGAAACGTCTAGCTATGAAATCAATAAAAATTTAAGCTTGGAATTCATGGATGATCTTCCAAGGTTCATGATCCTTTTACTTGGAATTCACCATGATCTAGTCATGGAAATATTCAATAGTTTAAGGGGTTTAGGTTTCTCGATCGATGGTAATATTATAGGATCGGAGAATCAAAGAAAAATGAAGCTTAAGTTTGATTAATAGTGGAGGTGTGTGCTTGCTTAAACAAAAGTTTGAAGATGATGATGGTTTTGCTTCAACTAAAGCAATCAGGTAAGTCCTCTATCTCTACTTTCATTTCATTTTTAAATTCCTAAACATTCCTTCATATGAAGGAATTGAATCCCCTTACTCCACGTGGTGAATGACAAAGCTTGAGAGGGGCTAATCGCGAGGTTAGTCCCTCGACTTGTCATTCTTTGTACTTTTGCCCTAGAAGTTTCATTCTTTACAATTTAATCACCAAATTATATTTCAATACTTTCAATATAGTCATTGGCCAATAACAATGCTAAATTAGGGTTCGATTTTTTAAGCCAGTTTTTTTAAAGTTGTTATAGATTTCATCCATAATCATGCATGTAACCATTAATTATGAAAATATTCATGGTGCTATTACCTCATAAATTTCGGCCTTAATAATAATTATTATTAAATGCGATAATAATTTTTAATTGAATTTTTGGAAATATTTTGGATTTTTATTATCGTACTAATAATTTTCTTTGAAAAATTTTATAGAGACGAACATGACAACAAGGCGAAGTCTTGTTTTTTTTGGAAATTGAGATCTAGTAAATAAATTCATTTTCGGGAATTTAATTCTTGTCGTTTAACAAGTTTACTTGATCCTCTTTCTAAACAAGAATCGATGAAATTAAAATCAAAGGATTATTTCCTTTGATTTCTGTTTGTTAAACATAATTGGGTTGCCTTGATATCTATTTTTCAGGTTTTAGTGCTACTAGTCCCATCGTTTAACAGAAGATATAACATGAAATAAGAGAGATAAATCATTGAATTTATTTCTCTGTTAGAATCTTGCGTTGACTTTAACTTTGTAAGGAAAATTAATCGTTGAATTTATTTTCTTGAGAATCTTGTATGATTCAATTCTGTAAAAGAAAATAAATCATTGAATTTATTTTTTTGGGAAATAAATCGTTAAATTTATTTATTGAGGACCTTGTTTGCAAATTGAGATCTTGTAAATAAATTTATTTTTCAAACAATATGGAAAAATCTATTTTAACAAAAATTGTCATTGAAAGTAACATCGGTTACTATTCTGTTCAACAGAATCTAGATCGTTGATTTCGACCGAGGTCTTGAATCACAACATGAAAGAATATTATTTTTTATGTTAAAATTAAATTCTCAAAGCCTAGTCCGATTCACGTTATGAAGTGTACAGTGTTTTAAAAATGGCTAAAGAATTATGAGGGTCGTTGGACCATAAATACAAAATGGAAGATGTCGGTGCTAAGAAATTCTTACTTACCAAATTCTTAATTTTGTGATGATTGATTCTAAATTGTTGTGAATCAAAGGTAGTGACTTTAGTTGATTACTCACGGTATTCTCGCAAAAGGAATGGTTATAAGTGAATTCGTTAAAGAATTAGTTATTTGAAAAGCTAACCCCTATTTGGAACGACTTCAAGAAATTCCTTAAGCATAAGAGAATGGGATCCATAAACGGATGATTAAAAACAATACGAGAGTGCATGTATAGGATTGGTTCTTTGAAAGACCTGATATTTAAGCGTGCCTAGTGCACCACCCCTCTTTTCATAAGTTACCTACCTGGTGCACAGTTCATTATTGTTCTTTCTATTAGACTGTGTGAACTTTTGTTCCAGGTTTTTAGTTTACTAAAATCCTATTGTCTAACAAAAGTTGGAAAAGTGTTTCTGCTTCTGGTTTTTAGTCTTTGACTAAATTCCTGAGGTTTAACAGATTCTGGTTTATGACTATGTGACATAGTGAAAAACTAGTGAAATTCATTGGAAAGAATTTCAAAATGTGACAACAAAAGATGTTTCCTATTTGATCATGATAAACTTGGTCAAATATCTGAAGGATGATCCTTCTATTTGTTAGAGATGATAAGGTAAATGTTGCTATCGCCTTCAAATATTGCTAAAACAAATATTGCTAAGACAATAAAGGTACGGCTAAAAGCCAAACCTAATTTTACCAAGGCAAATGTCAGAGTAAACGTAGTGGAAGTAAAAAAAAGAACTTCAAGAAAACAAACCGTAGAACATGTCTTATGAGACCAAAATGCGGCGTGTTTAAGAAGTAAAATTTCACATGAAATGCTTTGAATTGCGATAAGATGAGGAACACGTCTCCAGACTGTAAGTTTCTAAAAAAAGTCAGAACAAATGAGATCAATATTATGACAAAATATTATCATAACAATTGATATGACAAACAATTATTTGAAGGAAAATTAATTACCTTCATGATAGCACAAACTAGTGTTATGTGCACTTGCTTAAAAGCAAAGACTCTATAGAGAAATTGCTCTCTATAAGTAGGATATTGAAACTCAAACTTAATAAATTGATTAATGTGAGGAGAAACTCCATGTGAGTAATGCTGCAACGTCCAAGGGTACAATGATTTTGAAGATAACTTTTGAAAAAAAATTGAAACTTCAAAATGTGCCTGACATGTAAGGGAAGTTGTTAAATCAACTAATTACCTTTTAAATAAGGTTTCCCACAATAAAAGAGGAAAAACATCATACAAGTTATGGAAGGTAATTAAACCTTCCTACAACTACTTGAAAATGTGAGGGTGCCTTGCAAAGGTAATGACCTCATTACCAAAGTAAATGAAAATAAGTCTCAAAATGGCAGACTGTATTTACATTGGCTATATAGATCATAGCAAGATACACCGTTTCTTTTTTGCGAATAAAAAAATCCTGAGATTCTTGAGAATATGATTATGTAATCAAAGAATGCCACATTCTTTGAAATATACTTCCTTGTATAACTAAGGAACTTGATTCAAGTTCAACGAAATAAACTTTAGAGATTATCAATGAAGATAGTCTAGATGTTCACAAAAGGTTGAAACTAAAATATTGTCATGATGACAAATAAGTGTGACAAATGTGTGTATGTCAAACCTACCAACATTAGGATATATGATCCTATGTTGATGGCATACTCATTGTTATAAGTAACAATGAAATGGTAAACGTACCAAAGGCATGTCAAATTCAAGATTGACATGAAAAAATATGAGACTAACATATTTGATTTTGGTCAGTCAATCTAATGATTGTCTGATGGTTTTACTTTGACTTAGTCACACTATGTGAAAAAATTCTTGAGAAATTTGGCAAGGATGATTCAGGCATAACCAGAACTTCAATAGACACGAGCCAAGATCTATTCAAGAATAAAGTTCAAAATGTTGAGCAAGTGAAATATGCAAGGGTCATAGGCAGTCTAATGTACCTCACGAGTTGCATATTGCTTTTACTGTGAGCAGTTTAAGCAAATTCACAAATAATCCAAGTGAAAACCACCAAATATCGATTGTGAGGGTTTTGAGATATCTCAAATATACTCAAGATTATGAACTGCATTATTCCAGAGATCTTACTATTTAGAAGGATTCTTCGATGCCAATAGGATCTTTGATATTCAAGATATCAAAGGCACAAGTGAGTATGCTTCACATCGAAGAGAGGAGCTATGTCATGGGATTTTTCAAGACTAATGTTTACAACCAGATCTATAATGGAATCTAAGTTTTTAGCTTTGGACAAGTCTAGAGAAAAAGTCAAATCACTTTAGAATGTCTTGAAGGATATTCATGAATGGCCAAAGCCAATGCCCAAAATATGCATATATTGTGATAACCAAGCAACAATCAGTAGAGCACAAAGCTTTATGTATAATGGTAAGTTGAGACATATGCGTCGTCGACACAATACCATTAGACAAATGATCTCAAATAGAGTTATATCTATTGATTTTGTAAAATTAAAGGATAACGTTACGGATCCACTAACCAAAGGGTTAAATCGAGATCAAGTTGAGAAAACATTGAAGGGAATGAGACTAAAGCTCATGAAGATTTAAGGCGTTATGTAAAGAAAAACCCTACCAGTTGACTGGAGATCCCAAGATCTAAGTTCAAAGGGACAACCTAATTGCATAGACCTTGTGTGGTCACTGTGGGGGTTCTTCTCCCAAGTTCGTTCCATTTGACCATGATAAACTTGGTCAAATATCTGATAGATGATCCTCCAATTGTTATAGAGGATAAGGTAACACTACAGCAAAAAATGTCTTTAGCTTTATTTTTTTAGTCCTATAGCGGTGTTTTTTAACGCTGCTAAAAACTTTCCTAGTGCTTAGAAAAGCGCCGCAAGAAGTGTCGCTGAAATCAACACCACCATAATTCGCGGCGTTTTTTACCAAAAAATGCCGCAAAAGGTCAAAATCTATAGCGGCGTTTGTAAACACAAACACCGTGAATAACTGTTCTCTAAACACAAACGTCGCGAATAACACCATGCTTCCAAAAAAACTCAAATAAAAATAATACTATATTTACTGTCTTTGCCAAGCAACATTTTAAAATATGTAATACCCAAATTTAACATGTAACAATATCCAATAACATCAAATTTGAAAAATAATTACGAAAATTAAGTAAAAAACTTAACAACAAAAATAAATCAAAGTCTATAACATTAAAGTGAAACGTAGTTTAACATTGTTCAGTAGAATAAACAAAACATGAACCTAAGAAATCAACTAAGATGTGGATTCTGTGGTTGGTTTTGCTTTACCATCGCCATCATTTCTTGAAGTTGATTATGAAGTTTATAATATGTTGTTTCTCTCGCTTATGCTTCTGCTTTAAATTAAGAATATTTTGTATCCACTTGAGTTAATTGTTGTTTTAAATGATTAACTTCTACTTGGAATAACTTTTTTGCATGATAAACACATTATAACTTCAGATAAATGCATTATAACTTATTTGCATGATAAAATATGAACAATTACCTCTCTAAGGTGCACTGCACACCTTCACGACCTTGATATTTAGAGTTGCTTGCCTACAAGAGTTAAGCAATTGATAGCTTCAGATATATGATATGGCAATATTTTTAAAATTCAGCATCTTAACATTCATATAATTGTATAAAGAATAACTAGAAAATAGAAGATGCAAACTCTAAGGCGTGACTAAGAACTTAAGAAATAGTTACCAAAATAATAGATTATTAATCCAAAACTAAATAAAGATAAGCTCACCAACATAAGTAATATCCAAATTAAAGGATGCCACATGCTTCAAATCTATAAGTTTCTACCATAAAGAGGTTGTCTAAACTCCCAATCTTTTGTACTTCACAATCCACAATATACTTATTTATTGGTGGCGGTGCATAAACACTCCAAACAATTGACAATGTTCAACTTATTAATAGACTTATTCTTGGTTGCTTATGATGATCCACAAGTAAAAACATGAAGCAAATATAATCACAACTTATTCTCTTATATTTAAGAGCAATGGGCTTAAAAAAATTCACAAGTGAGTTTAATTAATTGCTCAATGTCCATTTGTTACTTAACTATTGAATGTTAGCCGGCATATGAAATTAAAACATGCAATTAAACCCACTTGAAGAGACTTAAACTCTAATCCCAAAGTAGAAAAAATCATCCATATACAACAATTAAAACACAGCTAAGAAGTATAACCTAGTCCATTGTTCAAAGATCTCCGAAAAGCAACTAACCCCAGTGTTTTTTATTGGTCAATAGCAAAGAAAAACTGGGCAAATAAAATGTTTACAACTAAGAGCACAAAGGATTAATTTTAGATATTTTCAGGAAAAAAACAATGTTTATCTCAACGGTAAGTTATGAAACTGAGGTTGACAAAACAACAAAAAAGAGGAATTACCTGTGATGAGTATAGTTGAAACAACAAAAAAGAGGAATTATCTGTTATGAAACTGAGATTGACGAAACATACAATTTAAAAACAAAACACATCTGAATCAACAACAAATAGCCGAAAGTCGAGTATAGTCGAAACAACAAAAAAAGAGGAATTACCTGCGACGAGGGAGTGAGAGACAACTGAGATTGACGATAGAGGAATTAGGATTGTGGTTTGATTTGGGGATCAGGTAAGGAAGAGCGTGACTGAGATTGACGATAGAGAAATTAGGGATTGGGATTTGATTTAGGGATCGGGTGAGGAAGAGTGTAACTAAGAGAGGGTATATCGCTAAAATAAAACGCAAAGTTTATTACCTATTGTGGCATTTATTTTTACAAACAACACTAAATAAAACACCACTTACGACTTTTTTGACTCAAACGCCACTAAAATGCTGAACAATTGTGATGTTTTTCAAAAAAAGCCACAATACACGCGTCTACTAAAAAATGACGCTATATACCAAGCTTGTTTTATTGACATTAGCAGCGTTTGTAAAAAAAGGCCACAAAATCCATACCTTTTGCGGCGTTTGTGGCAAAATGCCACAAATAACAATACCTACTGTAGCATTTTTCCGGAAATGCCATGAAAAAAACACCTATGGCGGTAATTGTGGCAAAGCGCCAATATATGACAGTTATTGCAGCGTTTGTTACAAAAATACAGCAAAAAATGCCGCTATATGCCAAGTTTGGTGTAGTGTAAATGTTATTACCACCTTCAAATGCTGCTAAGACAAATATTGTTAGGGCAAACATAGTGGAAGTCAAAAAGGACTTTAGACAGCAAAAGGCGGTGTGTTCAAGAAGTAAAATTTCATGGGAAATGCTTCAATTGTCATAAGATGAGGAACAAGTCTTCAGAATATAGACTTTCAAATGAGGTCAATGTTATGACAAAGTATTGGCATAACATTATTGACATGACAAACTATTGTTTGAAGGAATAAATTTATTGCCTTCGTTGATGATAACATAAAATAGTGCTATGTGTATTTGCTTAAAAGCAAAGATAAATCTATAGAGAAATTATTCTATATAAGCATGATGTTGAAACTCAGACTTAATAAAAAGATTAAGATGAGAGAAACTCTATATGAGTAACGTTG
Organism: Hibiscus mutabilis; assembly: GCA_019671005.1. Classification (NCBI taxonomy): domain Eukaryota; kingdom Viridiplantae; phylum Streptophyta; class Magnoliopsida; order Malvales; family Malvaceae; genus Hibiscus; species Hibiscus mutabilis. Next base: position 9,750,213 of record CM033751.1, on the reverse strand, counting down.
GTACTATGATTTTGAAGTTGACTTCTGAAAAGAACTAAATATGAGTTATGAAAGGAAATAAAATCTTCCTACAACTACTTACAAAATGTGAGGGTGTCTTGCAAAGGTAATGACCTCATTACCAAAGCAAATAAAAATAAGTCTCAAAATGGTGGACTGTATTTTCATTGGCTATGCAGATCATAGCATCACATATCAGTTTTTTGTGTGTGAATTAAATAACCTTGCGATTCACAAGAATATGATAATGGAATAAAATAATATCTCATTCTTTGAAAATATACTTTCTTGTATAACTAAGGAAGTTGATCCAAGTTCAACGAAACGAACTTTAGAGACTATCAATGAAGATAGTCCAAATGTTCACCAAAAAGTTGAAACTAAAATATTGTCATGATGATAAATAAGTGTTACAAATGTGTGTATGTCAAACCTACCAACATTAAGATATATGATCCTATGTTGATGGCATACTCATTGTTATAAGTAACAATGAAATGGTAAACGTATCAAAGGCATGCCAAATTTAAGATTAACATGAAAAATATGAGACCAACAGGTTTGATTTTGGGCTGTCAATCTAACAGCTATCTGATGGTCTCATATTGATGTAGTCACACTACGTGTACAAGAAAAGTTTGGCAAGGATGTTTTCGGTATAGCTAGAACTCCAATGAATACGAGCCAACATTTGTCTAAATGAAATATGCAACTGTCGTAGACAGTCTAAATAAATTGTACTAGATAAGATATTGCTTTCACTAGGAGCAGTTTAAACAGATTCACAAGCAATCTAGGGCCAAACCTCTGGAAAATAATTGTGAGAGCACTGGGATATCTCAGATATACTCAAGATTATGAACTGCATTATTTTAGAGATCCTACCATTTAGAAGGATTCTTTGATGCCAGTAGGATATATGATATTCAAGATATCAAAGGCACAAGTGAATATGTTTCACATCAAAAAGATGAGCTATGTCATGGGATTTATCAAGACAAACGTTTACAACTAGATCCATAATGGAATATGAGTTTGTAGCTCTAGAAAAGTATAGAGAAAAAGTCAAATGGCTTTAGAATGTCTTGAAGGATATTCCTGAATGGCCAAAGTTTGTGCCTACAATATTCATATATTGTGAAAACCAAATAAAATTGGTATAGCACATAGCTTTATGTATAATGGTAAGTTGAGACATATGTGTCATCGATATAATACCATTAGGCAATCGATCTGAAATGGATTTATCTCTATTGATTTTATAAGATCAAAAGATAACATTGTGGATTCGCCAGCTAAAGGCTTAAATCGAGATCAGGTTGCGAAAACATCCAAAGGAATGTGACTAAAACCCATGAAAACTTAAGGCGCTATGTGAAGGAAAACTCTACCTAATTGAATAGAGATCCCAAGATCTAAGTTCAAATGGACAACCTAATTGCATAGACCTGTGCAATCACTGTGAGGGTTTTCTCCCAATTTCGTTCCTATGATGTAAACAGTGATCAAAAGTGTTATAGGCTAAGCAAAGCTTTTAATGACCATTGTGTGCTTTAGTGAGCCGAGCAACATAAGTCACCTATGTGAGAGGGAAGTGGGGCCGCTTCAAGAAGACTATTGGCATAGTTCTTTCAAACTCTTGCAGAACCAGGCGATGTTCACGACCATATGAACATAACCTTGAGAACTAAATACCTTGTCTGGGAGGTAGTTGTGTGAGGTATACCATTGTTTACACAAACGACAGAACAATTCAAGGACATTGCGTCTACCGGTCAGCCAATAAAGCAACTATACTTTCATAAGGGAAGGTTAAAAGAAGGAAACCTACCTATCCTATGCAGCTATCGATCGTAGATCCTATCACCATATCGAGTCAAAATGTTTTCGATTAAATGATCAATTCCATTCATATGGGGGATTGTTGGAAAATTTTGATAATTTTGGAGCTTTAAATGAGAAATTGATCCAAACATTGTTGAGGAAAATGTAGAACCAATTGTTGGTTCGTAAATGTGCAGACGTGCACATCGTGGGTAATGTAAATGTCTGAACCGGTCTGGTCATCTGTAGGCCTGCAGATATTTTTACCCAAATTTGAAATATTTTTTTCCTCATATAAGAGCATATATTTGCCAAATTCTATTTTGGAATTAAAAGGATAAATATTAAAGTTTCCTTTAATTTAGACAATAATTTTGAAAATTGCTCTTTAAAAGCTCATTAATTCTCAAAATCATAAATGCTTCATTAGGTCAAAAGTTTCCACTTATACCCCTCGTGAAACTCCTATAAATAGGGTGCTCCATTAGGTCAAAAGTTTCCACTTAATTTATTATTATTATTATTATTATTATTATTATTATTATTATTATTATTATTATTAGTAGTAGTAGTCTACCACGCTTGACGAACATCGCTGAACACCACTAACAATGAATATCATTGAACACCTTTAAATTGATTAATAAATATAAAAAATCTCAAGGACTCAATATATATTTATAAATTATTTAAAATAAAATTTCAATTAAATTATTTTCTATATATATTATATTTTTTAATCTTTTTTAAATAATTGGATCAAATACTAACCTTAGTCAATTTAAAAAAATAAAAATCATAAATCCTAAACTATAAACTCAAAACCCTAAACCTAAACAAAACCCTAAACTCTAACTCCTAACTCCTAAACCCTAAAATCAAAACCTTAAACCCTAAACCCAATATTCAAATTTAAGGTTTAGGTTTTGGGTTTGTGATTTTAAGTTTATGGTTTAGGGTTTTGAGTTTATGGTTTATAGTTTATGATTTTGGGTTTAGGGTTTTAGGTTTATGGTTTCAGGTTTTGAATTTTAGGTTTTTGCTTTTAAAATTACTAAGGTTGGTATTTAAAAAAAATAAAAAATATAATATTTATAGAAAATAATTTAATTTTAATTTAATTTTAAATATTTATTAAGTCTTTAAAATTTTCAATATTTATTTAATTTAATAATATTTAATATTAATAATATTTAACGATATTCGTCGAGCGTAGTAGAATTTTTCTTCTTATTATTTCATCAAAGTCAGTCTTCTTCACTTGTATTTGTTTAATAAATAAAACAGAAATAAATTCACTCCTGTCCCCATTAAAACCAATCATGCACATTCACCTACTATGCCTACATATTTAATTAATAGAAATGGACGTATTTGTCACGCCCGTAGAGTCTCGTAGTCCCGAACGTGCGGCCTTAGACGCTCTCGAACTAGGCAACGCCTAAGTAAGCCTGACGATCAAAGCTTAAAAGCTAAGACCCTTGCGGAAAACAAAGAACAACTGAAAGAAAATGGCTAAGGAATGCTCAAGCAAGGAGAAGTGAGTGAATGCTTTGTATATTCCTCAAATCTGAAGTGATTTACAAGTGAGGGAGGGGGCCTCTATTTATAGTTGAACTCCCCTACAATCAATGGCTAAGATTAATTTACATCGACGGTCTAGATCGACCTTATCCAAAGGAAATCTTACTTTTGGGATTCCTTCTTATCACAAACATTATCTACAAATAAGATGCTTTGACCGAACTACCCTCCTGAATATTTCATGGATCTGGGCTGATTCGGATGGGCTCGGACCCTAAGGTTTGGGCCGTGACATTCTCCCCCACTGGATCTGGCGACGCCCTCGTCGCTCGGTTGAGATGGTACTGACTCACTTGATCCTTGAATTGCCATAGACCCTCGGCTGGTTCCCAACTCCATTCACTGTCGGGAAGTCCCTTCCATTGAACAAGATACTCGTGCCTTGGCCGATGGCCTGGTCGTCGAATGACCCTCTCCGCTTGGATATCTTCAATTTCATTCTCATAGGAGACCTTTATCCCGACTGGCGCTCGGTGTGACTTGCCTCGATCTAGATCCAACTCATCTCGATGGTATGGCTTGAGTAGACTGACATGGAATACTGGATGAGCTCGGATGTTTGATGGTAACTCCAATCGATAGGCCATGGTGCCTATCCGCTTCACAACTTTGAACGGTCCCTCGTATCTTCGCACAAGCCTTTTGTGCACGGTTGGGTTGCGCAAAATCCCGGTGAGCTTTGCAAGGACTAAGTCACCAACTTGAAAATTCACGTCCCTACGTTTCTTGTCCGCCCACTTCTTGGTCCGTTTTCCCGCCTTGTGTAGACAAGCTCGGGCTAAGTCGTGATGCTCTTGCCACTCCTTGGCAAACTTGTGTGCTGCTGGATTAGGCCCCTCGTACTTGGTAGCGACGGCGTTGGGTGTGAGCGGTTGCTGCACGGTCACGATCTCAAATGGACTCTGGTTGGTTGCCTCGCTCCGTTGTAGGTTGTAAGAAAATTGGGCCACATCTAGCAATTTTGGCCAGTCGCGCTGCGTGGCACTCACATAGTGCCTCAAATAGATCTCCAATAATGCGTTCACTCGTTCGGTTTGCCCGTCTGTCTGTGGATGAACACTTGTGGAGAAGTTCAGGCTTGATCCCATAAGCTTGAACAACTCGGTCCAGAATCTGCCCGTGAATCGTGTGTCCCGGTCACTAATGATCGTCTTTGGCACTCCCCAATACTTGACCACGTGTTTGAGGAAAAGACGAGCCGCTTCCTCGGCTGGGCACACCTTTGATGCTGGGATAAACGTCCCATACTTGGAAAACCTGTCAACCACAACCATTATACTAGACAGGCCGTCAGTGTTGGGCAAACCGACAATAAAATCCATGGAAACACTTTCCCATGGTCGCTCGGGATGGGCAACGGCTGCAACCAGTCCCGCGGGTCTCTTCATCTCGATCTTGTCCTGTTGGCACACGAGACAAGTCCTCACATAGGCTTCAACATCTTCGCCCATGCGTGGCCAATAGTAGTGCTCCGCAATGAGTGCTAAGGTCCGCTTATTCCCGGATGTCCCCGCCACACGGAATCATGACACTCCTTCATGACTTCCTTGCGCAACTCCCCCGGTGAGGCACATAGAGGCGATGTCCTCGAGCATACAGCAAGTCCCCTTCGATCCGAATCTTCTCGTGGTCCCTTCCTTGGCATAATTAATCAACATTCTCGCCGTTGGGTGGGTGTGATAGTCCCTCTTTGATGCGCTCTAGCAAGTGTCCCTTCGGCAAGCTCACAACCTCGATGTTGTACCTCCGGCTTAAGGCATCAGCAACGGAATTAACCTTCCCGGCTTGTACTCCATGGCAAAATCAAATTCTGCAAGAAACTCTTGCCAACGAGCCTGCTTGGGAGACAACTTTTTCTGAGTTAAAAAGTAACTATTGGCAATATTATCCGTATATACCACAAACCTCGACCCAAGTATGTGGTGTCGCCATGTGCGCAAACAGTGCACTACTGCGGTCATCTCTTTTTCATGGACCGTGTACCTCCGCTCGGTCTCATTGAGCTTCCGGCTTTCGTATGCAACCGGATGTCCCTCTTGCATAAGGACCCCACCGATAGCAACGTCGGATGCATCGGTATAAACTTCAAAAGGCTTGGTGTGGTCCGGCAACACCAACACTGGCTCACTTGCCATAGCTTGCTTCAAGTCCTCAAAAGCGTTTTGACAATCGGCACTCCAGTCCCACGCCTTGTCCTTCTTCAGCAACTCGGTCAAAGGTGTGGCGATTTTGGAATAGCTTTTGACGAACCTCCGATAGTAATTGGCTAGCCCCAGGAAGGATCTCAGCCCCGTCACCTTCGTTGGCGGCTCCCAATCAACAATGGCTTGAATCTTGGCCCCGTCCATCCGAATCTTGCCACCACCAACAATGTGGCCTAGGAATGGGACCTCCTCTTGTGCAAATGAGCATTTTTCCTCTTTGACGTAGAGCTCATTTTGTCGCAGAACCTCGAACACATGCCTTAAGTGTTCAACATGCTCCCCAAGTGTCTTGCTATAGACCACAATATCGTCAAGGTAAACAACAACGAACTGATCAAGAAAGGGTTGTAGTACCTTGTTCATGAGTGTGTGCGAAGGTGGCGGGAGCATTCGTGAGGCCAAAAGGCATCACCATGAATTCATACGAACCGTAGCGAGTCACGCATGTTGTCTTCGGTTCATCACCTTCGCGATTCTAACTCGCCAATATTCGGACCGTAGAATCCAACTTGGTGAACCACCTTGCACCACCAAGTTGATCGAACAAGTCAGCTATCGGTGGGATCGGGTACTTGTTCTTCATCGTGAGCTTATTCAAAGCCCGGTAGTCGATGCACATCATTGAGCGTTCCATCATGCTTCTTTTGAAAGAGCACCGGCGCACCGTAGGGTGCCTTTGACGGTCGGATATATCCGCATCGAGGAGTTCCTTCAATTGTGCGCAGATCTCCTCTAACTCGGGCGGAGCCATTCGGTAGGAGCTCGGGCTGGCGGCTCGCATTCGCACAAGATCAATCTTGTGATCCACCTCCCTCTTCGGTGGGAGATGCTTGGGCAACTCGGCAGGCATCACATCCTTGAATTTCGCCAAGACTTGCTTCACCTCGGTTGGGATTTCCTCGGATTGATTTGTCCCATCATGGACCAAAGTAGCCAAGTAGGTGGGTTCCTCCTTGTGCACCCCCTTGCTGAACTGGATGGTGACAGCATCTTGGCCCCAACTCCTCGTCTCTCTCGTCTCACGGAACCATGCATCGATGTGCCGGGTCAAGAATGCACAAACAATCGGCAAAGGGAACAGGCAAAGCATTAATCCGGTCAAGTAGGCTAAGTCCAATCACAAAATCGAAGTCATCAAGAGGATTACCTTGATAGCTTCCTTACCATCCACCGCCAATTTTTAGCTTGACTCCTCTTGCTACTCCCGCAATCGAGTCTCCTTGGCATTCACGGTTTTGATGAACCCACTTGCCTTCTCCACATGAAGGCCAAGTTTCTTGGCAACCGGTTACGACACGAACAATTACGAGGCACCGGTGTCCACAAGTGCGCTCAACTTTCGACCCGCCACAATGATGTCCACGAACATTAGACCCTTCTTCTTGGAACCCTTCTTGGTCTCCATGGAACTGATGATGGAATTAAGCATGAGGGCTTCCTTCTCTTCGCCGCTCCTCTCTTGAATGGCAGCAGCCTTGGCGAGCAGGGGACAATTCCTCTTGATGTGATTACCTTTACAATTGTAGCAAACGACGTCCCAAGGCTTGCTGACTTTATTGCCTTTATTGGTTGGCTTTTCAGACCCGTCATTGGCATGCCTGTCTTTGTCTTTCCTCCCGTTGCCTTTGTACTTCGGCTTTTCTTTGAAATTGTCCGACTTCTTATGTTCGAACTCTGCAAGGGAGTCGGCAGCGGCCATTGCCTTGGAAAGATCTTGGATCTCCATTCGGTGTAGCTCCATCTTTGCCCAACGTTGTAGCCCATTCTTGAAGGAAAATAGGGCGTCGGTCTCGCTCATGTCTTGGATTTGGAGCCTAAGTTCCGTGAACTTCTTGACATACTCTCGGATAGAGCCGTCATGTTGTAGTTGGTGTAACTTCTCTCGAGCCTCGTTTTGAGCATTCCTTGGGTAGAAGTCTTTGCTTGAACTCGAATCGAACTCCTTCCACGTCTTGACGGAAGAGTCTAATCCTCCGCTTGGGAGCATCGTGTCGCCACCATAAGAGAGCGGCATCAGATAAATAAATAGAAGCTGTGTTTACCTTTGTTGCTTCATCATCGATGCCCATGAGTCGGAAATACTGCTCCAACCCCCAAATGAAGTTGTCCACTTCTTGGGCTGCCCTTGCCCCCTTGAACTCCTTCGGCTTTGGCGCATCGATCCTGGGCTTAGCTGCAGGTGCTTCGCCCACCATGCCGGTCAATATGGCATTTTTTGTAGAGAGATAGCTCGCAGGTGAGCTTCTTTATCTCCCCGCATGTTCCGCCTTCATGGTCTCCATTGCACCTTGAAGGGAACGCACATGTTGGTCCATTTTCTCATACATCGCGTTGAGAACTTCCTGGACCTCCTCGGTGATTTCCTCCTTGAGTGAATCCACCTTCTCGAGGCGTGGTTCCGCCTCCTCCTGGGCCTCTTGAACATTACCCATGGCTTCCTCCAGGCGAACAACCCTCTTCTCCAACGTTGAGATGATGTCCTCGAACTTTCCCGCTTCTCCCCGCAATCGCAAAGACGAGTATCTCGGTCAGTTGGTGGAACCTCGCTGGTGCTTTGTGGTGCCATTTCTCTCGGTCAGACTAGCTCTGATACCACTTGTCACGCCCGTAGAGTCTCGTAGTCCCGAACGTGCGGCCTTAGACGCTCTCGAACTAGGCAACGCCTAAGTAAGCCTGACGATCAAAGCTTAAAATCTAAGACCCTTGCGGAAAACAAAGAACAACTGAAAGAAAATGGCTAAGGAAAGCTCAAGCAAGGAGAAGTGAGTGAATGCTTTGTATATTCCTCAAATCTGAAGTGATTTACAAGTGAGGGAGGGGGCCTCTATTTATAGTTGAACTCCCCTACAATCAATGGCTAAGATTAATTTACATCGACGGTCTAGATCGACCTTATCCAAAGGAAATCTTACTTTTGGGATTCCTTCTTATCACAAACATTATCTACAAATAAGATGCTTTGACCGAACTACCCTCCTGAATATTTCATGGATCTGGGCTGATTCGGATGGGCTCGGACCCTAAGGTTTGGGCCGTGACATATTTGACTTTGCTGCAACATGAGACAAAATTACCACCAAGCTTTAAATAGAGTCTGTCGGCACACACCATCCTTGACACGACAGTTAGCCATGACGTTTTGAGATCTGGGTACATAAAAAACTGCACTTTTTCGATACTTTTAACTAGTCTATCAATTTCAACAAACAGCTGCCACCGTTTCCATGGTCGTTGAATAGCGTTGTGAATCCAGTTTAAAGCCAATTTCGAATCGGATTCCACCCACACTCCCAGCATATGCAAAACATCACCCAAAAGCTCGTAGCAAATTTGCTAGATGTAAACACATGATCTGGTCCCTCCAATTCAAAACCACACCAACAGCATGCACACTTTGAATCCTCCACAATTACTCATTTTCTTCTAAGAAAGTCTTTCGTCGGTATTCTCTCAATTTTCAACATCCAAATGAAGTTTTTAACTTTTGGGGGGGAACTTTTAACTTCCAAATGAGATCAAAGTCAAAACAATGTTATTCTATATCGGCATGGATGATTAATTCTGATAGTTTTTTGATCGAAAAATTCCCAGCTCGATCGTGAATCCACACTAATTTGTCAGCTAACCCTAAGAAATTGTGACACCCTCGATCAACCTCCCAATACTCTTCACCAACTTAATTTCCCTATCCAATAACGGCCTGTAGAATATCGACTCCCATTGAAACTCACTAAAACCACCCTCCTTCACTAAGTCGGCAATCACAACCCTTTTATTTGTTGCCAGCCTGTAAATCCTGTGAGAAAGCAGCCATGGTGGCCGGAGTAAATAACCGGTGACGGAATGCAAGAAAGGAGGAGAACGGTGATTAGGGATTTAGGAATAGAACAACGATCTGAATTTTTTTTATTGAACTGTAAACTGACCGAATTACTCCCTTTTACAATGACGTGGGTTTTTATAACCCAATCCACTAAGCTAACAAACCTTTAACTAACCCAACTAATTACAACTAATTAACAAGGACTTAAACTAATTACAGTTAATCTTCTAACATTCTCCCTACTTTCTTAACCTTTTTGAACTTTTCAAATACCATAGTGATCCTCGACCAATTAATCTGATGCTGGCCAAGAACAAAATACAACAGTGAGCTATGTACATCTGTTTTTTTAGTGTACTTGAAAGAAGCTTTATTTCTTTTCTTCTTCCTCTACTTCTTGATCAGTAACTCTGCATTTATCTTTTCTAGAACATCTGATCTGCCATGTACATCTTCATCATTGACAATGTACTGAAAAGGAGCTTTTTTCTTTAGCTTCCTTTCTTTTCTTCTTATTTTTCTTCTTCCTTTACTTCTTGATCAGTAACTCTGCATTTATCTTTCTTTGAACATCTGATCTTCCATGTACATCTGCATCATTGGCAGTGTACTGAAAATGACCTTTCTTTTTTAGCTTCTTTTCTTTTCTTCTTCTTTTTCTTCTTTCTTTACTTCTTGATCAGTAACTCTGCATTTATCTTTCCTTAAACATCTGATTTTCCATGTACATCTGCATCACTGGCAGTGTACTGAAAAGGAGCTTTCTTCTTTAGCTTCCTTTTTTTTCTTCTTCTTGTACTTTTTACTTTCTTCTATATCTATAGCTTTTCCTGATACTCAATAGTAGTGATGGAAAGCCAACAAACACCAAGAACAATTGCAACATACTTTTAACAACCATAATGGCATAACAGTGTACCAATCAACAAGGGATCATAACATCAAAACCTCTCCATGAATATAGATCAACCATTGTCACAACCTCAATACATTCAACCCCCGATTCAAAATGAAGTAGTCGCTTAGTAAACAAATCTCCAATTCAGAAAAAACAATATATCTAAAGTAGCTACATCAGATTACGACTGAGATTCAACAACTTAATCCATTATTCCTCAAGGATCAGAAATTAGACGGGTGTAGAAGTAATCAGCAAACGCAAGATATTGGAATAAAAAAAAAACAGAGAGCAATGCAAGATTCACCAAACAAGTTGAAAGCCTAATGTCTTATTTGTTCAACAACAATATGAAGATTGCCCAACAACACATCCAGATTGCAACTCAGGGACAGAGCATACAATTGAAGGATGAAATCTTGAATAATGCATCAGTATAACAGTAGCAAGAAATGGTCAAACTAGAAAGCAACTCAAAGATCACAACTCATATTGTAACTCAGTGAAGTCCAACAACTAACACCAAGCAGAGCAGTAACCCGTAAATGCCTACCTCAAGTATTAGTTCAACATATGTATGCCATCTCCATTCAACAGAACCATTGTAGTGTTTCTAGCAAACTGAAAATGCTAACCGAGAACATTATTGTTACCAAATAATAGGGCCAAGCAGCAACTAACCTAGATAACATTCCAAATAAAGATGAAATCCAAATCAAAGCAAACTGTCGAGCAGATGATGGATACTCTATTCCAAACCCCTAAAAAATTGCAACTGAAACCTAGGACTAACGCTAAATTCATACTCTAATTCTGCTCCAAATGCAATACTAATTTGAGCTAGTACCCACTTTCGAAATACAAACCACCAAAGCAGTTTATCAATCACCAAATTCGGTTACTAATTACCAAACAACTTAGCAGCTTATCAACTTCACACATTCGCCACAAAATAGAATGTTCAAATGAAAAGGTTTAGACCTCACTATTCAAACAAAAGAACAAACTCTGAAGTGGAATACATGAGTAGCAATGATCTTCAAATGGACGAGAAGAAGTGAATCGGTCTGTGACGAAAAAGCAGGAAATAAAGATTGATTTAAGAGTAGTAGCAATAACGACTACGATCTGATCATGGATGAACAACAAACGGCAATCGAACAGAAATACCGAAAGGCAATCAAGCAGAAATTGAAAGATGTAAGATCTTCGATCTATTTTAGATCTGAATCTTGAAAGAGCACCAAATCAAGAAAGACCACAAAATCAAAAACCAGGAAGAGAATCTTGAAAGGAGAACGCCATATTCTTCAATCGAAGAGAACAACGGAATGCGATCAGCCACAAAATAACCTGGCTTTGATACCATATGAGAAAACAACCATGGTGGCCAGAGTAGATAACCGGCGACGGAATGCAAGAAAGGAGGAAAACAGTGACTTGAGATTTAGGAATAGAAGAACAATCTGGATTTATTTATTGAACTATAAACTGATTGAATTACTCCCTTTTACAATGACGTGGGTTTTTATAACCCAATCCACTAAGCTAACAAACCCTTAACTAACCCAACTAATTACAACTCATTAGCAAAGACTTAAACTAATTACAGTTAATCTTCTAACAGATCCTAGGAAAAAGACTTACACAATAGTCTATCACCACACCATAAATCCTCCCAGAAAAAGGCTGATTTTTCATCCTCGACCTGCCATACACCAATTATTAATTATTCCTCGCCAAACCTGAGACCACTTTTTTACTACGATAAGCATATTCTCCAGCTCTTCAGAACACCATTGTACTTAGAGCATATTACCCTCCTCTATAACGATCTTTTTTATGGCATAACGCTACCCCCATTTTGTCAATAAAGCAGAATTCGTTGCTTGCAAGTTAAAAACACTGACAGCGCCCTTGCAACGAGGAGTGCAGATACGATTTCAATTTACACGAGCCATTTTCAGATTACCATTAGATTGCCCCTACAAGAAACTTCTTCTAATACTATCTCAGATAAGACTGTCTTCGGCATATCAAATAGTGACATGCAATAGAGAGGGAAGGACGATAAAACTAAATTTATAAGCACTACCCTCCCGTAAAAGATAAAGACTTACTCTTCCAACCGTCAATTTTACTCAAAATCTATCTACCACCGATTCCCATGTCTTCACTTTTCTAGAATCTACTCCCAAAGGAATGCCCAAATACGAAAAATATAGGCTGCCAACATCATAACAACAAACTTGAGCCAATTTATCAACCAATTCTGATTCCAAATTGATTCCAACTAAGTAAAACTTGCCAAAATTTATACTCAACCCCGAACTTGCTTCAAAAACATCTCAAAATTCGTTTCACATTTAAGAGATAGCTTTCCTCGGGTCTTAAGAAAATGACTGTACCATCTGCGAATTGCAAATGAGTGAGCGCTTGATATGTAAAACATTCTGAATGCCTCTAATCTCCCTTCTCGCTTCCGCTTCTGTGATAAAAAAGAATAATGCTTCTATGACCATGATGAATAAAAACGAGGATAGTGGATCCCCTTAGCTTAGTCTCCTTCCCATTTTAAATTCTCAAGTGGCTGAACCATTTACGAGCACATAAACTCTAGCTGATGAGATACACTCCGAAACCTACGTCCTCCATTTGAATCTAAATCTCATTTTGATTAACACTATTTTTAAAAAGTTTCACCTTACACAATCATAGGCTTTGAAGAAATCCAACTTCAAAAGCACACCCCTATTTCCTAGTCCCCTTTTCCCATGGAATGAATGAGCTCGTTGGCAATAATAATAGATCTAGGAAACTTGATCTGAGACCCGAAAACTGAACCGATTTACTTAAACTGAGATCTGAAGCAACCCAAACACGATGACCCGAATTTAATCTGAAATATGAAATAAATCGAACTGAACCAAAATCGAATCGAATTTCAGTTGAAACAAAAATGTCCCCAAACCGATTTCAACCGAACCGAATAGACCCAAACCGAAGACAACCTGAAATAAAAAAATATATTAAAATAAATAAATAAAGATAGGATGCGAATTGTCGCACAACTCACCAAAAAGTCAAATATACAGGCTATATAAAGTCATATATAGAGTGGAAAAACCTAACTCGGCCTAAAAACCCGACTAAAATCGATCGATCTCCCATTCACACGATATTGACCCGACCCGAAATCAACCTAACCGAATGTCAACCAAACCGAAATCACCATAGACCTGAACTAAAACTGAATCAGATTTGAACCGAACTTAAACCGAATGTAGTCAAACTCAAATTGACTCAAACCAAAATAACCTGAACCGAACTCAAACCAAATGACCCGTTTACCACCTCTAAATAATAATGCCGTCAAATATTTGTTGACCCTTCATGAATGCACATTGATTCTCACTAATTAGCCTATCCATCACAACTCTTACTCTCCTTATAAACTCTTGCAATTATCTTGTAGATTGATCCAATTAAACTAATTGGCCTAAAGTCAAAAATATCCGATGAATCCTTTTTTTCTGAATTAACGCTATAAAAGAAGCATTCACAACATATGTGAGTTCACCAGTTTCGTAGAATTCCACCAGCATTTTCATTAAATCACCCTTCACCACCTCCCAATTGAATTTGTAAAATTTTATGTTGAAGCCATCCGGGCCAGGTGCCTTGGATTCGTCGCAACTTCAGACCGCATCTTTTAGTTCTTCTATTGTGAATGGCTCTTTCAATTTTCTTGCTTCTTCCAAAGCCTTCCTCTTGAAGTTCAAATTAAAAACTACCTTCCAGCCTCGGCTCTTGCAACTAAAGTGCTTAAAAGAGTAATAAAAAAATAGTTGTTTCAACTACTTTGGATCCCCGCTCCACTTGTTCCCAATATTGTCACGGGCTGTGAACCAAGGTTCGAGTCATTAGTACCACAAGGTGCACACCAGGGTGTCCATGAGGTTCTGAGGCACACTTTGGGCTTGAAGAGACCACCAGACTGGCTCGATCCGTTAGAAGATCCAAGAAGGCTTATTCATCCACACCTATGTGAACACTCCATGTGAACATAGGAGATTCTTTCCATAGATAGCTAAGGAATATTCTTGGCATTATGCCTTGTGGTTGATAGAGTTGTATCTAGGTCGTTGATGTAAATCAGTAGAGACCGTCGGATTAGAGGAGACTCAACTATAAATAGAGGCCTCCTCACCTCAGTTGTAATCATCCATTCTTTCATCTATTCTTGAGTAATAGAGAGCGCATTCACTTTAAATTCTCTGAGTTGTTCTTCGTGTTCTTTCAGAGTTCTTTGTAGCTGATCTCATAGTTTGCTTCTGCTAAGAACGATCTTGCGTTCTTCGGTGCCTTGGAAGTTTAATCTTCTGGAGTGAGGATTTAGGCTTACTTAGTCGTTTGTCTTAAGGACTCGACTAAGGCCGCACGGTGGGGTGGTTCAAAAGTCTAGCCCCGTGACAAGTGGTATCAGAGCGAGATGAGGGGGCTTGCGTTCGAGCCTACTTGGTATCGTAGTTAAGTTAGGCGAAGGTTACACATGGTGGAAACTATTGGAGAAGACTGGCAATGAACGAGGTAAGAGATTACATTGAGGATTTCAATGATAGAACGTTCCCTCTCAAGTCTCAGGTAGAGGACTTGTTCGAGAAGGTGGATTCCTCCAAGGAAGAAATCACCAAGGACGTCCAAGAAATTCTCAACTCGACGATTGAGCAGATCAAACACCTATCCGAGGGGTTACCGTCATTGACAAAGAGGGTCTTTAGGCTTGAAGAATCCGAAGAGGAAGCCAAGCAAACCCAAGGTGTTTTCGAGTCCTGCCTTGACCAAGTGGAGTCCATAGAGGACTGGTTCAAGGACGAGACGTGACGAGTTCTCAACGAGTTGGTGAATGCTCGAGGTGAATGAGCTCAAGGAAGAGCTACTCAGTTGCAAGAGTGCAATGAGTGAATGGGGTGCGCTTGCCACCATCTTAGAGGGACTTAGGCCTGGGGCGGGGCTTGCATTTGAGCAAGGAGGTGCCCAAATTCGAGAGGCCAAAGATGTGGCTGAGTTGCTGACCGAGCCTGCAGGAGACAAGCCAGTCAGTGCCGAGACGTCCAAGCCCACGACGAGTGACTGTGGGAATGGCGAGGCTAAGTCTGTGCCAAAGAAGAAGGCGAGCAGAAAGATGAAGTGCTACTTCTGTGATGGCCCGCATGTGATAAGGAGTTGTCCCGAGAAGAATCGTCTTGCTGCACTCATAAAGAGAGAAGATGAGCCAAAATGGGGAGTAGCGCGACTTGGCGCAATTGCGAGTGTCAATGAGCCAAGGGAAATCCAAGGTGCGACTACGAGTGCCAGAGTAGTCAAGCCAAGGTCGAGCCCCGGTGCGATAGAAAATGAGAAAGCCGTCAAGCCGAAGGTAGAGAAGAAGCAATTGGAGTGCTACCATTGTAAGGGGCCTCACAAGTTGCGGAGATGCCCAGTTCGAGCCAAGGAGTCCAAGACGAGGGATGAGCCCGAAGGGAGCGAGGCTACAAAGCTTGGTCCGAAGCCGTCTAGTTCTGCCAAGGATAATGGAGACTGAAAGCAGAAAAAGGTGAACATGTCTAAGAAGACTACGAGGGAGCTTGCCGAGGATGTTCGGGGAAAGAACATCACTTTTGAGACCAATGGAGCGTCGAAGAGGGCCAAGCCGGGGGACATTGCAACCGTGGAGACACCACACATGGGCAAGGTGGGAAACGAGCGAAGGACTTCGGGGAAGAAGTGCCAACGCAAGAGGAAGCACCGAACTTCGAGGAAAAAGGGTCGATGCAAGAAGAGTGCACCAAACTTCAAGTCAGAGGGGCGAGTGCAACAAGGGGCAACGGACCTTAGGCAAAAGGGGCCAATGCATGCAAAGAACTTCGACGAGGGAGGTTTGATGCAAAGGGGCCAGACTTCATGGAGACAGAAGGGCTGACCCATTTTAGAGTAAATGCAACCGAGAGAAAGGTACATCTCAAACACAACTCTAGTTTTTTGAGTTTCATTTGCTGAGTTTGATGAGCATAGGTTGAGTTGGACCTAACCATCGGTGCGGGGGAGACGAAGCTTGGAAGGGACCTTTCAGAGTTCTAAGGAACCAAACTAATGGGCTGATGAGTCTGAGAGTTCGTCCGGTGTTCAACGTGGTAACACCCAAGACTTTGCCGCAGGACCAAGGCAAACCAAGGCTCGTAGGAGAAAGCCCTTACAACGGTGATGTATCTAGAGGCGTCATAACACACGACATCACTTGGTGGGAAGAGTCAGAGCGGCCAGTCCTTGTGGGGGACATGAGCAAGCCAAGACGTCGAGAAGCCACCAAGACGATGTAAGTAATGGTGCAAAGGATCAAGGAATTCCATGGCGGCAAGAACCGAGGCGAGTAGTTCATATGGAGGAACCGTACCAAGCCGAGGCAACAAGTAGCAGTATCCAAGGAGGTCCTACCCAGGATCGTTCTAGTGCAGCGACGAGGGCGTCACCAAGTTCAGTGGGGGAGAATGTCACGGCCCAAATATTTTGGTCTGAGACAGTTGCGCAAGGATCCGCCCAAGAGGTTCAAAGTGGGTCATCGGGCTTGCCAAGATCACCAGACTTGGCCCAACACTTGGAGAATGCTAGAGAGCCCAATCACACTGGCTTTTCAGAAATGACAGGAGACAAAGAGTCAAATGAGGATTCTTGCCATATCGGGTGTGATCAGTTATCTAAGGAAAGAAACCTACTAATTGATGTAATTAGGTAGGATTTGATATTCTTTCCTAGATTAGAGATTCTTGTAAGAATTTGGGGTAATCCTAGTCATCCATGTAAATCGATCCGGGCCATTGATTGAGTGGGAGCTCAACTATAAATAGAGAGCCTCCCACCCTCATTGGTATCATCCATCTCATTCCATTCATTCTCTCATTTGAGAAGAGTAATAAGACTCTGAGGCATTTACTCTATTTCTGCCTTGTTCCTTTCGATTGTTCTTGTTTCTTAAGCTCTTTGTTCTAGTTGTCTCTCGAGTGGCCAAGAGTAGCCACCATAGTACTTAAAGCGCTTCCACATCCATCGAAGCCTGGAGGGCTTGTCCGAGCCGTTGTCGAGAAGGAGTACTCGTAAGGCTAGTTGAAGGCTGACTTAGGCACAGGAATCGACCGATTAGCGTTAAAGGATCCGCTAGGGTTGAGCCCTAGGCTTGTGACAAGTGCTATTAGAGCCCACAGTTCGTAGCCACGGTTGGTGAACTGAGTGTTCGTGGAAGGCATTGTTTGAGATGACGACAAAGAAAGGAGGAAACGCTGCAGCACAGAAGGGTGATGAGGCCCAGGCTGTCGAAGGAAGGACCTAGAGGCATAGAGACTTTGTGACGTCGTGTGAGAAGATATGGGCCAAGTTCGAAACCACCAGGTTCCAGAGGAAAAGCCTCGTGATTGCCAAAGAGAGCCTCAAGGTGAAGGGCCAGGAGGAGGGAGTAGAAGGCATATCAAGCATGACAGACAAAGTGGAGGGACAATGTGATGCGGTTGGAGACGAGGTATAGGCTTCGACGAAGATGGATGGGACTTCGCATGGCGAGGAAAAGCCATCGAGGTGGAACAAGCCCAGGATGCTGGCCCGACCATGGGAAAGAAAGCCACAGAGGTGCTTCTATTGTGACGGCAAGCATTGGTCAAATGATTGTTCCAAGAAAGCCGACCTTTCAGCCATCAAGGTAAACGATGGGTATGTGAAAAGGGAAGCTGGAGCTGGCATGATTGTTTCGTCCACAACGATCAAGCCGGAGGTACAGCGAAAGTGTCTTCGTTGCGAGGGGCCATACAGTTGGCTCGATTGCCCTGACAGAGTCAAGTCGAGGGTAGAGAAAGGGCAATGGAATTGTTTTCATTGCATGGAGCCACATCATTGGCGTGAAAGAGCCACCATTGGGCAAGGTGGAAGGTGCATTGAACTTTGTGGGGAAAGAAGTGGCAATGCAAAATTGGGCATTGGACTTCAAGGATGCAGAAGGGCCGATGCATTTTAGAGTGAACGCGAGGGAGTTCATCTCGAACATAATCTTTGTGTTTTTGGTTTTGATTTGTCCGGTTTGTTGGGTGTAGGCAGTAGAAAACCTAACCCATCAGATGGTGAAAGTTTAAAGGCGGCATCCAAACCTTTGTTCGAGGGTCATGGTGATCCAAGTGGAGACAAATCCCAGCTGCTAGGAAAGAGTTCTTGTGGTCGAGATGTGCGAGGTGGTTCGACGAGTGATGTTACATGGTGGCGGCAACCGAAGCGAGGAGTCCATATGGATGGACGACCCAACATGAGTCAGGTGCTCTTTATAGGAAGAGCGGTCCTTATGGAGGGACAACCAAGCCCGATTCAGAGTTGGGAGAAAGCTAAGGTGCCAAAGGAGGTCCCAATATCGTTTTCGACTTCATTCCGGATCAACGACGAGGGCGTCGCCAAGTTTGGTGGGGGAGAGTTGTTCTTCTTTTGTTCTTCGCTTTCTTTCAGAGTTCTTTGTAGCCGATCTCATAGTTTGCTTCTGCTAAGAATGATCTTGCATTCTTCGGTGCCTTGGAAGTTCGATCTTCCGGAGTGAGGATTTAGGCTTACTTAGTCGTTTGTCTTAAGGACTCGACTAAGGCCGCACGGTGGGCTGGTTCAAAAGTCTAGCCCCGTGACAATATGCAGTCCGTATATTGTCTTTTTCTTTTGCACAAATTTTCACAGCCTTGTGAAAAAGCGTAGTATTAGAGTCTCCCAAAGCTAGCCACTGCATCCTTGATTTTTGTTTCCATAAATCTTCTTACAGCTTTAGCGTTTCCTACAACTCCACTCTACAAGAACGCAGTTCCTCCAATTTCTCCTTATCTAGGCTTGGCACATTCCCATGTTCTTCCAATTCATTAATCTTTGATTCTAGGTCTTTAACTCTTGAAACAAAGTCCTCACAAGACTCTGCAATCCAATGTTTCAATGCTTATTTTAGGCGTCTCAATTTTATCGACAAGTTCGATATGTTGGTTGCATTACTCCCAAACACCTCTTCTTTAACCTTCCTGCAGCCAACTTTTGAAAGCCAAGCATCGAAGAACTTGAACGATCTTGGCCCCCAGTTGACAAAATCACTCGACAACAACATTGGAGCGTGATCCAAAACCAATAGCAGCAACCCTGACTGAATCAGGTCCCTGGAGACCAACATCATTCGTCATCCCGTAAGAACCTATCTAATCGGCTCCTCATATTTTGGGGACCAAACCAAGTAGACTTTTTCCCACTATAGGAAGGTTTATGAATTTACAACCTTCAACAAACATATTGAACTCTTTTGAACCTGTCGGCATACTAACACATCCACTCCTCTCACCTATGTTCCTTACCGCATTAAAATCGCCTCCCGCCAACCAAATTGAGGAAATCGACGGTGTCAATCTTTTTCCATAATTCTAACTGCTCCGACACCGAGTAGGGTGCATACACGTTGATACAAACTGAACCCATTTCATTCGAAGACCACTTACCCTTCACCAAGGTATAGTGTGGACTATACAAAGTCCTTTCAGCTTTGAATTTGGACTAGTCCCAAATATTCAGTAGACCACCTGACTTTCCATCGGTGTCCGACGATCTAAACTCAAAATCATCCCAATACCATAACTTTTTAATTTCTTCCTTCGACACCGAAGACTTCTTTGTCTCTTGAATGAATACCATTTCAAATTTTTGCATGCTCAACACTTTTCTAACCTCTGACACCTTAACCTCCGACCCAGGGCCCCAAACATTCCAAGATAAAACATTCATGTTCAAATTGATGTCGAGACCTTTCAATTTCCCCTAATTATTTTTCAATAAGGTAATTTCCTCAATCACTCCCTTCTCGTTACCCTCTATTTGAACGCCCAATTTCTCCTCAACTTTAGTACTCTCCTTGCTTTATTTGTCAACAAAGTCCACCTTATCTTAGATCCTTATCGGATTTATTTATAAATAATATCAGTTTAGTCTTAAATCCTTAAACCTTGACCCGAATTGCCAAAAACCCCAAATCCACAAAATCCAACCAAACCTTAAATGGAACCTCTGCAAGTTCATATTTTTCTCATGTTGAAAATTTATGCAATGAACTTTTGCAAAGGCTTCTTTTCAAAGAAACATAAAAAGAAAGAAAAGAAAATGAAATAATAGTGTAGATGCGTGGGAAGAGAAATTTTTTTTGAGAAAGGTGAGTTGTAAATAAAATCCACACAAAACGTAATTAAAGAGAAAGAGAATTGCGAGAGGAAGAATACCTTTGATTCGCTTGAGGACATCTGAACTACACTAATTCCCTTCAGTCTCACGTCGATGATGCGTAACGCACTGTTTTCAATTTTATTGAAACGATGTCATTTTTCTCTTAGTTTAGGTTTCATATTTTGCTTTAAAATGATACCATATGGTTTCTTCACTTTTAAATTCTTAGATGTGTAAGGTTTGGTTTTGCTGAATATTGAATGAAAATACATTTTCTTTGTTGTTGTCATTTTCTTTCTTTCTCTATAAGCTTGAGATGCCTTCAATCCAATTTCTTTCTTTTGTTCTTGTTTTTTCTGCCCATTCTTAGTTTAATCTGTTACAAAGGTATCAAGAGCCCCAGATTCTTGACAAATATGGTGAGTAAAACTCAACAAGAGCTTCAAAAGGTTCAATCAGATGTTCAACACTTACAATCTGACCTTCACTAGGTGGAAATGATAGTGGTCGATCATTGTTTTCAAGTGGAATACACCATTGAAGGAACTCTTTCATTTGTTCGATTAGAGATTCGGAGGGAGTTTGCAACCTTCAAAACTGACATGCAATCTCAGATTTCTGGCATCGAATCCATGCTTAAGAAATTTTTTGAGGAACCTAAGGTTTCGACGGAGGCTACAATTGAGTCACTCATACCTCCTACCATCATTGCTATTCCTTGATCTTTAATGACAGTGGATATGCTACCAAAAATTACCTCACCACCGTTGTTGTCTTCATCCAAGAAGGACATGCCTGCAAAGTTGAAGGCAAAAATTCAGAATTCCACTGCTCTATCTTGCATGACGTTTTCAAAATAGTGGGGTTGTCTACGAGCGTCCAAGATGCGATTAGGGGAAAGACTAATGTTTGTTGTGAGTTCAAGATCCGGGTTTGAATAGGATAGTGAGCAGATTTGGATGATCTAAACCGAGGATTGTTGGGTCCTATGCCAACTGTCCCAACCAAGTTTGGTAATAAACCAGTTCAAGGAAGTGAGTCGGTCCAAACTTTTTTCAACCAGTCGGTTTAAGACAAGAGGTGCTACTCAGTTCAGACATGTTTAGCTAAACCGTTTCGAGGTAATTTTCTTCAGCCGAATCAATTTAATAATCTTTATTGTGAGTATGCTCAGAACTATGAATGCGGATCAATATATAAATTTCAATAATTTTTGTAAAGTATATGCTAAGTTAAATTTGAATATTAAATGTTGCCTATAAACTGAATGTCCAAAATTTGATGGTACTGCATTGCGAGATTGGTTATATAAATTGGAGTAGTTTTTTGAGGTAGAATGAACTCTCAAATATGTTACAATTAGGTTAGTCATGTTACACATAGAAGGAAAGCATTGTAATGACATCACTTAGTAATTCAGAACTCTGGGAATGAATCGTTTGGGTTAACCTCAGTATTTGAAATTAATGAGAGATAGATTTGCACGGGATGGATTTGAGGATCTAGTGGCTAAATTGTTGGATCTTTAGCAACTCAATTATGTTGAGCAGTATTATGAGAAATTCATTGTATTATGAATCAAATCCAGTTATCGGATGAGTATGCCATCAGTATTTTCATCAATAATTTAAAGTGGTGTTGAGATATTGATTTTGATATAACTTTAATGAAAAATATTTTTGGACTTAAACAAGATTGCAAAAATAATTCTAAGTCCATTTAACTTGAAAAATATGTTTGAAAGGCTTTTGAAGTGTTTTTGACTTGAACAAATGCTTTCAAAATTGTCTAAGTATCAAAAATATGCCTTGAGTACCGATAACCTATCCCCGATATTAAACTCAACAGCCCGTACCGATACGTCTATATCGCGTATCGATATGCAATGCTTTCCAAAATTCAAAAAGGCCAGTCGATATCGATATCGACCAGTCTGTATCGATACCCAGCAAGGCGTACTGATACCCTGAGTAACGATACACTGTAGAGTACATCGATACTCGTCATTTTGCAACGGCTTTTTCTATTTGAAGCAGGTACCGATACGACAAGACATATACCAATACCCACTACACCAAAAGTGCATTTATGGCTGGAAATTAAGTCTCCAGCGACTAGTAGCAGTCATAAACTCATTAGAGGGTTTAAAAGACACCTTCAAGCAGATATGGAACAACAAGAAAGCCAACAACAACATTCTTTGTATAAAGACATTATTTTGCATTTAATTTTGTCATATTTTTTTGTAGAACACACTTGTGAGCTAAATTTTTATATTAGCTCAAGTGTTAGGATTTAGGTGAGTTCTTTTATTGTAAAAACATTCAACATTGTGAGGAATTTTAGTTTGCTTTATTTGTATTCTCTTTGAGAGAGAGGTAGACAAGGTTTTGGGGTATAAACCTTGTGAGATTGTAAGGTTATCTCTTTGTCCTCAAAAGAAAGCAAACCTAGTGAATTTGAGAAATTCTTAATGTGGATAGTTAAGGTAGTGGAGATATACTTGGTTTAGAAGTTGAACCACTATAAATTCTTGTGCAAAATTTTTCCACCACTTTTCATCAAAGGCCAATTCACTCTCTCTTAGCGTTATTCAGTTGAAGATATTCGAGCCCAACAAAAAAAATATCAGTCAACATTTAAAACTGTTAGAGCCTAATGATCTATTGGAAGCCTTTCACATGGCTAGGCATTGGGAAAAAATTGTACCATCCTTCAAAATATCCACAGTTACCATTTTTATGTCCCCAACTAGTACCCAACTTACCTGGCTAGTATTTGAATTATAGTAACCCAACACCGGTTCCTACAGTCGATAAAACATTAGTGGGGTTTGTTAATATCACATTACGAGGTTTGAGGTACAATAGTCCAGTATGGGAAACGTTGTTTCGCCGAGAACAAAGAATTAGTCATGATCTAAAAATTCGAGTAAGCTACCTTCATTATATGAGATCGATAATAGGAGGAAAAAGAGATTATGTGTTTGGTGTGTTGCTAAAAATATACCCTGGGTCATCATTGTAACAATTTTCAGTTGTATCAGATAATGATTGAAGGTCAAGACGACGATAAGGAACACGAAGAGTGTTTGACTTATTATGAGGATACTGGAGAGGGTGAAAAATCGAGTCAAAAAATCTGTCGGACAACATAACTCGGATGGTGGACATGTTCATATGAAATATAGCCCTTGCTTTAATCCTTGAGGACAAGAGTTTTATTGGGGAGGGAGTTTTGTAAAGCATGGTTTCAATTTTATTGAAACAATATCGTTTTGCTCTTAAGTTAGGTTTTATGTTTTGTTTTAAAACGATACCGTATAGTTTTTACACTTTTAAATTTTCAGATGTTTAGGGTTTGGTTATGCTGCAACCGTATCGGTACTCCCAAAACCATTGATATTCGTATTCATTTTCTGTTTTCTTCGTATCAATCCAAACACACATGCTTTCCTCCTCCGTAACCAAAACTAAAGATAAAAAAGCAGTATACCTCTAATCCTCCATAACCCCTATCAATCATTTTTCATTGAGGATAAGAGACATTTATTATAAACCCTAAATAGAACCTCTATAAGTTGATACTTTTCTCCTGGTTGAAATTTATGGGTTTAAGGGTTGTTTGGATTTTGTGGATTTGATTTTTCTTTTATGAATTTAGGGTCTAGGGTTAAATTGATATATAGAATTTATAATTAATAAGTCTAAGTTTATTAACTTTGTTCAAATTAGGACCAAATTGATTGAAGAAATAAATATAGAAGACAAAATGCGCTATTAAACATTTTTATTCATGCAGTTGACTGTTCAGTTACCATTTTATAACAAAAATTAAAATTTAACATTCATCATGTAACTTTTAAAAATTCGGTGACTATTTTATTTTTTAAAAGATAGTTTAATAATCATTTATGTACTTTACCCTTTAAAAATTTCCGTTTCTCATCTACGTCATCAAGCATTATGAACAGATCACATAGCTTGCAACACCTTCCCCTAATGGATGCCATACAGTAGGAATCCACCTTTCCTGTAAATGACAAAAGATATGTAAAGTTTTCTTCACTTAGATTCTTTTAGCCAACTTTTCATCATTGTGATCGACTCATCCTTACTTTATTCTTCTACTTCCCCGACCCATTTTTTTAGCCCCCACCATCGTTTCCTTCTGCCCTTGCATTTGCATATGCATACCCATTTCACCACCATGGTCTCCAATGAATTCAAGGCAAACCCACTCTCCGAATTCATCTATGTTTTCTTTCTTTTGCTCCATGGCGGCCGTTACTGTTCTTCCCAAAGAGCTTGTCCGAGCTGTGGTTCTATGGAGGTCCCTTATCCTCTAAGCACTCACCCTGGTTGTGGTGACCCTAGCTATTCTCTTCGTTGTGATTCTCGGTCTCATAAGCTTTACTTTGATGCCTTGAATGGAAGCTTTTACGTTGTTACTCGAATCATTCCTTCCTTTTACCGCATGGTGGTTCAACCGTCGCCGTGGTTGCCCGGTCGGTGCGAGACTAATGATATGGGTGTAAGTGAAGGCATATGGTTGAATCAAACGCTTCCTTTTAACATCACTTCTTCAAACACTATCTTTCTCTTCAATTGTTCCCCACGCCTCTTGGTGTCTCCTTTAAACTTCTCTCCCACCAGTCTTTGTCACCGTTATTTGGAGAGCTCCGGACATGTAGAGGCTAAACGAGCATTGCAGTGTGCCGGTGATGTCTATCCGTGTTGCACGTTCGTCGCGGGCGGTATGCCGTCGGCTTATAAAATTCGGCTTCACAGTTAAGGTTGTAAGGCTTTCAGAAGCATCCTCCATTTGGAATTTTGGATAACAGAAGGCCGCTTATGAATGGGAAGAAGGGTTGGAGATTCAATGGGAACCTCCACTTGAACCTGTTTGTAGAACCCAACTTGATTGCCTTGGGAATTCAAAGTGTTCACCTACTACTTCCAATGGCCTGTCTCGTTGCCTTTGCAACAAGGGGTACAATTGGGACCCTGTTGTGGGAACTTGCTTGGGAAAGAAGAAAAGTAAAAGAGCTAGTGTTAGGTTAAAGGTTTCCATTGGAATCATCTCCTTTCTCACACTAGCTATGGTGATTGCTGCAATCACTTCAAGGAAACAATGGAGAAATAATTCTAAACAGGCAAAGGAAAAGCTAATAAAGGAAAGGGAGGACATGTTGAAATCAAGCAATGGTGGGAAGCCAGCAAAGATATTTAGCTTAAAAGAGGCGAAGAAGATGACAAATGATTTCTGTAGAGACAGGTTCCTAGGGAGTGGTGGGTTTGGGGAGGTTTACAAAGGTGAGCTTCCATTTGGGGATACTGTGGCGGTTAGATCAGCCAAAGTTGGGAACATTAAAAGCACCCAACAAGTCCTGAATGAAGTTGGGATTCTATCACAAGTCAGCCATAAGAACCTGGTCAGACTCCTAGGCTGTTGTGTGGAAGCTGAGCAGCCATTGATGATCTATGAGTACATCTCAAATGGAACCTTGAGCGATCACTTGCATGGGAAGTATCCCACTGTTTTGGATTGGAAAACCAGGCTGAAAATCGCTTTGCAGACAGCTGAGGCATTGACTTATCTGCATTCAGCAGCATACACCCCTATTTACCACAGGGATGTCAAGTCGGCAAACATACTTTTAGACGACGAGTTCAACGCGGAAGTTTCCGATTTTGGGTTGTCGAGATTGGCTAGCCCGGGTTTGAGCCATGTCTCGACTTGTGCTCAGGGGACACTCGGGTACATGGACCCGGCGTACTATAGGAACTACTAACATTAAAATTTACGATTGAATTAGATAACAACCTATCATTGTAATTTATCTAAACCTTTCCTTTCCTAAATTTACCTTCAATCGTAATAAATTACATGGACCCGGGTTTGAGCCATGTTCCCTCCTTCAATTTTACCTTCAAATTTTACTTTAAAATTTAAAAATTTTAAGGACTAAACTTATAATTAAAATTATTTCAAAAAAAATTAAAATTTAGATTTAATAAAAATTTTATAATATTTTTTTGTTTCTTTATAGAGCACTACTAACATAAAAAAAATCCCACTATTCTGCAAAATTCTCAAAGTTTATGATGATTTGTAATTAGGAAAATTTCCCATTATTCTTTTTGGCAAGTATTTAACTTTCATTAAAACAGTAAGCCTGCACTACATCATTGGCAAAAGCTCTGTTACAAACAAGAACGCAGAACAAGAGAGAAACGTACATTCGAGCAACCAGACAACAAAGAAAGTAGGCTAAAGGGGTTATTTTGCCCCAGTTCGACCCAAATTAGTACTATTGTCCCTCGCGCGAAAACGCGTTCAATTAAGTCCTTCAGTTCGCACATTGTAACAAATTAGCCCATTGACAAACGTTGACCAACGGAATCGTTAATCTAGCTGTTACTTTTTAATGCGCCAGCCGTCTTCGCCACATAGCATGCCATGTCAGTGTTGAAAAGTCAAAATACTGACGTGGAGAAATTATATCATGGGTCATTTCCGTCACATTATCCATGGGACCAACCAATAAAAATCACTAATCTCATTATTTTTTTCTATGTCATATTTTTTACCAAGTGAATCTTCACTCATATTTACTGTAAATCAATTTTAAAAATAGTTTTTACCAAGTGAAGATTCACTTGGTAAAAAATATGACATGAAAAAAATAACGAGATGGGTGATTTTATTGGTTGGTCCCATGAATGACGTGGCGGGAATAACCCATGATATAATTTTTCTCGGCTTAGGTGCTGACATGGCAAATAAATAAAAATATAAAATCTAAAAAAAAATCTTTTTTTTCTTTCTACTAATTAATGCTGAAAAAGTAAACTACTCATGTGCATATAAGTCAATAATTCATCTTCTTCTTCTTGCATATAAGCCAATGATTCAAAGCTTAGTAAACTAACTCTGCGGGCTTTCCTCTTGTTCTTTTTCCCACCACTTTCGATTCATTCATTTTCTTCTTCTTGCATGCATTTGAAAGCTTTGTTAACTATATAGCCTCTGATGTTTTGCAGTCGACAGTCATGGTTCGTAAAAATAAAGGAACCTTATTGTTTTCAAGCCTCGTTCTGATTCTGGTTTTGCTCGTTTAGAGCGATGCAGGTCGCCTGATGCCAACAGAAGATCAGTCGACGACGTCGAAAATGGTGGTGGGGAAGAAAGATGAAGCTAAGAGCAACTACAGAGATATGAAAATTTTGCCATTTTTTCCCTTTTCTCTTTCTGAATATGTCATTTTCGCCACCGCTTCAACTGCCGCCATTGCTGTTTACACCACCCTTTGAAGTTCCAAGCGCTCATTTATTCGCGAGTTTTCCTTTGCCTCCTTTCCCCTTTTCTCTCATCCCTTTCTTTTTCACCTTCCCTATCTAAAAACCCTAATTACTTATAACCATGTCAACTAGTTTATGACATTTTACAATGTTATGAATGATCTATCTGATTAGTGTATTTGTTTCTTCATGCTGTTGAATAGTATGCAATTTATTGACCAATAAAGGGTTCATTCTGTTTCCTTGTATTGGCCAATAGAATTTCGACAACTCAAAGGTTTATTCACATGCAAATTACCATAAAAGGGCACCTTTTTTAATTTTGGCGAGTGGGATTAGTCAAAAGCATAAAATAATTTCTTCCAATATTATTGATGTTCGTTAGGAAAATTTTACAACGGGTGTTGCACATCGCTGAATACTACTAACGTAATACACTGTTGAACCTCATTAAATTTTTAATAAAATTTAAAAATTTTAAGGACTAGACTTATAATTAAAATTATTTCAAAAAAATTAAAAGTTAGATTTAATAAACCTTTTATATTTTTTTCTAGCATTTTTATATTTCTTTATAGAGCACTACTAACATCAAAAAAATTCCCATTATTCTGCAAAATTCTCAAAGTTCATGATGATTTGTAATTAGGAAAATTTCCCATTATTCTTTTTGGCAAGTATTTAACTTTCATTAAAACAGTAATCCTGCATTACATCAGTGGCAAAAGCTCTGTTACAAACAAGAACGCAGAACATGAGAGAAACGTACATTCGAGCAACCAGACATCAAAGAAAATATATATTATCAGCGACAGCATTGAACTCCCGATTTGTATTGCCGATGAATAAGGTAGCGGCGGCGGCGGAAGAAATAAAATAAAGGGGTTGGGTTTAGAGTTTTTTGATATTAAGAAAATTTTGAAATTTAATTTTAATATATCAATTAAAAATACTATAAAAATATAAATAATTTATTAAATTTTATTTTTAATTTTTCTTTTGAAATAATTTTAATTATAAGTATAACCCTTAATATTTTTTATTTTATTAAAAAATTTAATAATATTCAAGTGTATATTGTGTTAGTAGTGTTTAGCGGTATACTAAGCATGCGACAGACTCATGTTCCTTATCTTATATTTTTCACCGCTCGCAACTTGTGTTCATTAGCAATCAACGCTTAATTAAACATTAATTCTATTGTAACTAAAGCGTTAAGTCAACTCAACATAATTTTTTCTTACTAGTTTATTTTCAAAATTAATTATAAATATTAAAAATTCAAGATTAATAAAACCCCTCGCAGTACAATTTTTTTTTATTGACTAACCAAATTTTTGAAAAATTATTAGATGGATCCAACTCACCACATTATTTATGGTCCATATATACTAAAAATCAACCAATTAATCTTTGTTTTTTATGTATTTTTTTCATTCATAATTAATTTCTATGTAACCACCCACTACCTATGTATATGGCAAAAAATAAAGATTCAACGTTGGAAAAAATGACATAGAAAATATAAAAATTAATTAACTGATTTTTAGTAAATGGGACAACGGATGACGTGGTGAGCCGGGATCATATAATAACTTTTTCAAATCCTTTGCTAAAAAAGCTCATCTTTTCTTTTCTTTTTTAACCATGGCATCTTGATTTTATTAAATCTCATGAAATATATTATAAATACAATACGTCAAAAAGAGAGAAAAAAAGAACTAGTTCACTAAAAATCTCATGCAAAGGTGCAAAGAAAAGCTAACCCTTCCATGAAGATTGACATATCATCAAAACCCATAAACCTTCATGAATCTCCTTGTCTCTAATCAAATGAGACACTTTAGGGATAAAAAAAGAGTGGTGAGCGAAACAAACTATCAGACAGATTGCTCCGCTACACAGTTCTGATTACATCGGCTAACAAACCATCAAACGAGTAGGGATCGATATTTCCTATGATCACCAACATAATCAAATTAGAAAGCTAACATCGTGAGGATCTCTACACGAGCACCAAACGACCGCTAAAACATGCTGAAATCGTGTTAAACTGATGAAACAAAACACAAAAGTCAATGAAAAGCGTGCCACAAAGACAGAGGAAACACATGTCACAAGAGCAGAAATTTTTATTAAAATTGAGAAAACAAAAACATAAAAGAGCAAGAAAATAATAAATCTCGGTGGTCGACAACCAGTACTAAGATTAATTGCCACTATCGATTAAGCAAAAAGGAGATAAGAAAAACTTTTAGTTGCTATTTAATTTCTTTTAAGAAAAAAGAAAATTAAGTTTTTTTTTTCAAAGAAAACTAGGCTTAAAAAAGGCTCATCCTTTTGAAAATGCACTAACGGTTTTTAATTGACAACCCTTGTTCATTAACAAGAATCGAATTTAATAAATTGGCTTAAGGGTTCAGAAGCCCCTGAACTTTTTTGAAAGAATCAATTAAACTGTTAAAGTTGTTTTGCACTCAATGTCATCCTCAAATCCAAAAAATTAATTAATCCGACCTTTTGACTAACATAATTCGTCGTTAACCGTGACAGTGTCGACGTGACAGTCCGCGTTAAAAAATGATGATGTGGCAGAGGGTTTAATTGATTTTCTTTAAAGTTCGAGGGTTTAATTGATTTTTTTTATAAAGTTTGAGGCTTATTTAATCTTTAACCAAAAATAAATTTATTAAAATATTCTAAAAATAAATATTAAAATTACTAAAAGTAAAAATACTATTAAAAAATAAAAAAATATATGGCCGTTATAATAACAAAATAAGATTAAAACTATGGTTTAACCTAATCAGTTGTGTAAAATCTAAAGTACATCTCAATACATATGATGCAAACTCATATCACAATATATTTGCATACATTTTATTTGATTAAATAAGCTTTCAGGAAATTTAAGTTAGAAGATAATAACAATTAAGAAACACTCTTGTAGCATACAATGACTTTATGAAGCTCGACATTACTAAAGAGTTTTTTCCATCCGATTAAACAATGAACTTAATCTTGCTCGATGCATTTCAGCAGTAGTATCATAGGAAGATCGAAGCATTTTTTTTTATAGTGAGATCACTTTATTGGTCAAAGAAGAATTCTTTTTATATTATAAAATATAACTTTATATTTCTTAAAATTCATTGATAGTGTTTTTTATTTTTAGTAATTTTAAATATTTTTTATAATATTTTTATATTTTAAAGATTTTCAATTTTAGTTCAAATAATTTTTTAATTCTAATTTTTTTCTTAAAGATTAAATAAGCCCTCAAACTTTCTAAAAAATCTATTAAGCCCTTAAAATTTTTAAATAAAACAATTAAGCCCCTCTAGACACGTAAGTAAAAAAGTCGAATTAGTTAATTTTTTGAGTTTGAGGCTGACATAGAATGAAAAAAAACTTTTAAAACTTCATTAATTTATTTAAGTTTTAAGGACTTTTTGAGCCTTAAGCCTAATTAACAGCCTAATAAATTTAGTAGGCAAAATTCATGAAACAAAAGACAAGACATAAGCGTGACATCCCTAAAGTCGCAACTTTTTGCTTGGATGTTCTAATATTTATTTATTACAAACTATACAAATTTATATATTTATTTTTGGATGAGTCTACTACGTGCGACGAATACCGTTGAATACCATTAACGCTAAACACCATTAAATTGATTAATAAAGATTAAAAATTTTAAGGATTAAACATACAATTAATACTTATTTTTAAAAAAAATCAATTAAATTATTTTCATATATATTAAATTTTTGAATTTTTTGGGGTAAAGTATCTGAATGGTCACTAAACTATTCCCGAAAAAACAAAATAGTAATCAAACTTTCAAATGTTACAGAATGATAATTAAACTTTAAGTTTTGTTACAAAATGGTAACTATGTCGTTAACCTCCGTGAAAGAGGTGAGGTGGTTGTTAAATATTTTTGTATAATAACAATATTTAGTCTTCTATAGTTACACATTTAATCAATTCAGTCATAATTTTAGGAAATTCAATAAATTTAACCCTCAATTTTTACACATTGTTATAATTTAGTCCTAATTCTAAAAAGTAACTCCTGATCTTTTAAAATTACTTCAATTTAGTCTTCTTCATCCTTTCATAGTTCCATTATATCTCTTACCTTTTCATCTTTTTCTCCATTTATTTCTCTGGTAAATCGACATGAAAAATAACCTCGGTCAGAAAGGTATCTGTTGCAGTCAGTAGGCAAAACAATACGTGCATGTCTTTGATCCTTCAATCCAATTTATATCCAATCACATTGCTTTGATTCATATATTCTTAAAGGCACCGTTCAACTTAGCAAGAACATGGAACGTATGGAACTGGTGTTCTCTTTTTCTTTGTACCGAACTCAGAAATCGAATGTTTGATTCGAAGTCATTTGCATAGTAATATATATTAACGACTAAATCCCAATTTTTTATTCTAGTTTTTGCACACTTGCCACGAGTAAACTAATTGATGCTAGAAACATAACAGAAATCCAACATGATCAGCCCTCATCCGAAATTGTTTCATATTCATATAAATCATACCAAAAATATAAGGAAACTGTTGTTCTACATTGACATGGATCCAGATTAAAACTTGAGCGACTACAAATGTTCCATGGAACTTGTCTCTTTCTAATGCCTCCCGAGGAGAACAACATTACAGTAACTGAACAATAAACAGAGAAGTACCTACACGGTTGCAGTTATATCCTTGAAACCGGAATGCAACTCCTCGGACATTGTGTGCCAACCAAGCACTTTGAGCCCTTGATTACTACGAACCAATGAATATCTGCAATGAATATAGGAAGAATGCTTCAGGGAACAAACTACAAAAAAAAAAAAAATACAGTTGTTGCTTACTTGCTTATCGAGTAACACGTACCCTAGCAAGAATATCTTTGGAGAGTCTTGGTTTGCCTTGAGATGAATGAACTGCAACTAATTTCTTCTGCAGGAATTGACCAACTGCCTTCTTCTGGGAAAGAGATATAATGGAAATATGAAGGGATTAAGCAAGACTAAATTGAAGTAATTTTGAAATATCAAAGGTTAATTTTTTAGAATTAGGATTAAATTATAACAATGTGTAAAAAATGTGGGTTAAATTTATTCGAATTATGACTAAATTGATTGAATGTGTAACTATAGAGGACTAAATGTGTTATTATACAAAAAATTTAACAGCCACGTCGCCTCTTTCACGAAGGTTAATGACACAGCTACCATTTTTTAATAAAACATAAAATTTAATTGTCATTCTGTAACATTTGAAAGTTTGATTATCATTTTATTTTTTCGGAGATAGTTTAGTGACCACTTTGGTACTTTATCTTTTTTAATAAAAAAATTCAAAAATTTAATATTTATATATATGAAAAATAATTTAATTAATTTTTTAAAAATAATTATTAATTGTATGTTGAGTCCTTAAATTTTTTAATCTTTATTAATTAATTTAATGGTATTCAACGGTGTTCAGTGTTAGTGGTGTTCGGCGATGTTTGTCGCACGTTGTAGAATTTTTCTTTATTTTTTTCTATCTATGACAAAACTCTAGCAACGGTCCTATTTCTCTCTCTAGCAGTCGTAATTTTTTCTTTCTATTTTATCTTTGTAAGGCGGTTGATGACATCAATTTTGATGCTAGTTATTGACCGTCAATAATTTTTTTTTCTTTTGTTTCGTATTTTATATTTTTAGTTTTTAAATTTAATAACTACGTCATTATGATACACTTTTCTTTACCTTTTGGTATGTTTCATCTATTTTTTGGCAAACTTTTCTTCTTTTAATCGGTCATTTAGTTGCTTTCTTTTTTATTTGATTTTTTCATCAAGGTTAGATTTGACGTCGCCACAACTGATCAAGATGACACTCTTTCGGATATCTCGCTGATTTTCCTGTTTTGAACCCTCAAACTAGATTTGGATACGATCTCACAGTCACCGATTTTGTTCGCGATTGAGCTGTGGTAATGACCGTATTGTCAACATGTCTTATTGTAATATCGTTGGTTTTTACCTTTCATCCTTGAGCTTTGGTGGTGTTTATATCTATTTTTTTTTCAATTCTTTGAGTTAAGGTTTTTATTTTTTTTCTTTGCATGGTCTTATTTATGATCTAGAGAAAGTTTTCGTGTTTCTTTGTTATAGTAATATGTCCAAATCAAATTAGTTTATCCTAATTGTAAACTTTCATTGTATTTTTTATTTTTTTCTTCTAATAAAACTAGCATATTCATATTGATAAAAAAACAAATTCATATACGTATATAACTATATATTATAAAAATATTTTAAACATAATTATGACACGAACAATAACTGTTATTCCTGATGATTGAGAGAAGCTAATAGCATGCAATCTTTTCCTTTTTTTTATAAATCTTAATTTTAATCATAATACTATTTAGAGGGTAGGGAAAAAAAGATTCTAGGAGAAAGAAGAGGTGCTCTTAGTAGGTCTAAAACACATAACCAAAGGGAATATGAAGGAATAAAGATGAGCAGCTTGACCAACCGGTCAAATGTGCTTGCTCAAGCAATCTTTTTCTTAAATTGGGAAAATTTTGAGGAAGTAGTAGAATAAGAACAAAATTCGTCTTCTTTTTTGTACCTTTTATATGTATCATCAATGTCTTTGTGTTACATGTATTAATGATTTTTTTTTTATTTTATATTTTTTTCTATTTTATTGATAATGCATGTGACATAAAATTATTAATAGAACATATAAAGGATACAAAAAAAAAAAAGTAGACAAATTCTACTCGTTGTATATATCTAAAACTTTATTTTGTTATTCCAAACCTATCTAACTCTAGGCTATAATTGTATAGCTTACTAGGAAATGGGGTATTGTATTCTGCGAAATGATTTGTCTCCCCCATGGAATCTACCATGAATACTAGTAATTATCATATGTAAGAAATTCGACTGTTTTTCCAGCTTTGGAGTTAGAATTGAAATCAAGCATCAAAATTGATCGAAACTGAGCTCGACACGAGGAATCAGATTAACTTGGATATTGAAATCATGCATCATTTAATCAAGCTGTTCGTTTGCCTATGATCTCGAATCCCCTTACTCGAATTTATTAATAACGGTTCTGGGAGAACCACTTGCTTTACGCTTGGAATGCAGTCATCCCAAATCGAGAGCTCCTCAAGCACTTCTAGAGAATTGGCTATTCATGTTTACGTTGTGGGGATTTTGGATTTTCGATGTTTTTAAATGAAATCTGGGTTTTGGTTTTGATGGACTTTGAGTTATTGTTTTTTGCAGAATTTGGAAGATGAGGAAACACACTGGGATAACTTCAGAATGTGCTGTTCCATTGGATAGTACTAATCATCAGAATTCCATATATAAAAGTCCCCCTATTATGGCTCAAGTAGTGTTTGGCACTGAAATGGATTTCAGCCAAGAAATTGGGTGTGAGTTTTGTGAAGATTCTTGCGTTTGACGAGGCTGATCACATGCTTGCAACTTAATATTATAAGAATGTTGTTTCTTGTGGAAAAATTATATTTATGCTTAAGATTATATGTAAAATTAATGTTCCATCAATTCAGGTGATAAGTTACATAATTTGTTTCAAAGTTAGAATTCAGTTGCATGTGCATCATCCTGATACTGTATCTTTCTGCAGGTTAATTTGGTGATCAAGTATGAAACATGTCCAGCGTATGGAGCGAGGTTTACTTGCATAGAACTCAACTGCCAGAGCAGGGCGATTCGAACGCAAGGGTAAGTTACCGAGTTGTTGAAATAAAAATGTGATTTCCCTTTAAAAAGCTAATATATATGTGAACTGAACATCCCCTATGTTTTACTGTTTGTTAGACAGCACGTACATTGTTGAAACTAGTATTAATACTGGTTATGTTACTACATCACTATTGTTTAGATATTGAATCAGGTATAAGGAAATGATTACGAATCTGTGAGGAAACAGTTTTCCTTAACCAACTTGGAAGATATTACGACATTTTATCAATAAAATCAAACAGAGAGTTCAGAGTACCGTCTTTATTTCTTCACTTTCTTTGCTTTTAGTTCTTAAATTATTTTTTGATTCAAAATAAGTATCTAAACTATTATTTCTATCCATTTTAAGTCCATTCGTATCTAAATTAAAAAAAAATTATTTTGGTTAATAAGACGTTGACATATCACAAAGATTTAGATACTTGTTTTGATATAAAACAAAGATAGTTTAGGGACTAAATGCAAAAAACCATAGTTTATGTTTTTTAAACCAAAAAAAGTTTAAATATTTAAAGTGTCAGAAATAATAGTTTAGGTACTTATTTCAATCATAAAATAATTTTGAAATTAAAATTAAAAAGGAAAATAACATAAGGATTATTTTTTCATTTAAACATGATAAAATCAATTTTTAAAGGTTTTTGGGTTTGGATTTGGCCCGTTCATCCATTTTAGCACTATAGTAGCTCAAGTCTGAAATGATCTGCCAACTATATTTGTGGTTTAATTTAAGTTTGTTTAGATTTTCCAATATATATTTTTAAAAAATATTTTTTTAATACATTGTAATATTATATATTTTTATTAAAATTTTTAACATAAAAAATAAAATATATGCTTAACTTTCGTATGATGTAAATTTGAGTTTGAATATCTATAATTTGAGTATCTTTTTATAATGTGTTAGGAATTTGGTATGCGACAAAATAACCAAAACGATATCGACATAGACCAAGACATGCACAGGAGACAAGATTTAACGTGGTTCAGCATAGCCTACCTCCACGGACGAGAGAAATCAATCCACTATCAACGTAGAGAACCCGAAGAGTACAAATACATGATAACCCATGTAATCCCAAAACTCGGTGTACAAATCCCATGACCCGGTGGAACCAAAACACTCTTCCCAACGTCCCTCAATACCCATCTCTATAACGTAGGCACAATAGTTGTAGAGAACTTAAAAGTGGTTACATCTCTAGGGTAATTCTCCATCAACCTCATTCTCTCATTCTCTCATAATTCAAAAGGTTAAACCTAGTCTATATTTATAGACCCAAATACTTGGTCACCAAGAACCTTATTCAATAAGATCTCTACCTAAAATGGATATTTACTCATTAAAGTAAATTCTAATTACCAAGTAAGTTTCAACCACTAGAATTATAATAAAATCCAACTTAATTACCAATTTGAATTTGAGTCAGAATATAACAAATCTCTCACTTGACATAAATTCTATTCGAGCATTGGTCTACAAGTCTTTAACAGCCTCAATTTTTACGTAAGCCAAATATCCGTTGAAGCACCGCTGCCAAGTCTTCAACAACTCCAATTCTTACGTAGTATCCGTTGAAGCACTGTTGAATTTTTAGAATTACCTCCTGCAACTGAAAGCTCGTAGCAGCAATACTCCTCTGGCGTGTCTCCAACATCGCACCGCAAAATCCACAGCAAAAATTCATCCACAATCGCGCAGCTCGAACCATAGCTCTGATACCATATGTTGGAAATTTGGTATGCGGCAAAATAACCAAAGCAATAACGACATAGACCAAGACATGCACATGAGACAAGATTTAACGTGGTTCAACATAACCTACCTCCACGGACGAGAGAAATCAATCCACTATCAACGTAGAGAACCCAAAAAGTACAAATACATGATAACCCATGTAATCCCATAACCCGGTGTACAAATCCCATGATCCGGTGGAACCAAAACACTCTTCCCAACATCCATACAATATTCATCTCTACAACGTAGACACAATAGTTGTAGAGAACCTAAAAGTTGTTACATCTCTCCAGAGTAATTCCCCCTCTCTTGTTCTCTCATTCTCTTATAATTCAAAAGATTAAACATAGTCTATATTTACAGACCCAAATACTTGGTCACCAAGAAGCCTTATTCAATAAGATCTCTACGTAAAATAGATATTTACTCATTAAAGTAAATCCTAAATTACCAAGTAATTTTCAACCACTAGAATTACAATAAAATCCAACTTAATTACCAATTAGAATTTGAGTCAAAATATAACATAATGCTTTGACAATCTATTAAAAATATAATTGTATAGAGATTTACAAATTGATCTAGTGATCATGGATGTTTATCCGCTTCACTCTTTGTGTGGGTTCGAATTCCAACATTTATCTTAGAATATTATTATAACACTGCTTAATCAAAAAACATATAATTTTATACTAAAAAATAATGAATAAAGTAAATAAAAAAAATCATATTAGATTAATTATTTTTAAAATAGTTTTACGTTTCGAATTTGGCAAATTAAATTGAAACTTTACGATTGTTAATATATTATCAAAATAACAATAATTACGTCAATTATCAGTTGATCATGAGATTTTAGATTTTTAAATAAGGTTGAAATTTTAAATTGTGAGGTTATAAGTGGAACTAATTAAATTGGCAGAATTATCTTGTAACGACTTTTTGTAATATTTGATTTAAATTTGTCTATCAATGAGTCTGAGGCAAATGATCGTATAAAAACAATAATTTCATATGATATACTCTTATGTTCCACTAAAACTGTCACATGTTGACATTGTTTTGTCAAATATTTTTAACTTAAAGTATAATTTATTTAAATATTTTAATTAATTAAAATATTTAAAATAAATATTTAAAAATTACTTGGTTGAAGGTTTTTAAAATATATTTTTCATATTTTTATCAATAATAACTTTTAAATTAAAAGAAGTCAAAGTTGAAAAGAATTTATAAAAATTATCAACATATGACAATTTTAGTGGAATAGAGAGTACAATTAAAGCATATTTCGATAATTGAAATGGAATGTTGGAAAAATTATTTTTTAAAGAAATTTTAGGAAAATTTTAAGGATAAAAATTAAAAATTCTGTCTTTTTTTATTCTTTATCTGTGGTGAGGGTTTGTCTGTTCTATTGCGAATGGGGTCACAACGTGAAACTATTCAGGGCATACGTATCACTTGTGGGGGGCCCCTGTTCACGCACCTTCTTTTTTATGATAGCATAATCTTTGGAGATGTAACGACTGATGAGGCTAATAGTTTGAAGAATATTCTTCATACTTATTCTCAATGTTCGGGCCAGCTTATCAATTTTGAAAAATTTAGTGTGTTTTTCAACACTAATGTAATCTCTGCAAACATACAAGAGGTGTGTCGAATCCTTGTTGTCTCTGGCCAATCTTGTCTGGATATGTATCTTTACCTTCCCTCCATGGTGGATCGAAATAAGAAAAAATCTTTGAATTTGACTTTTTTGAGAGACAAATGTGCAGCAAGTCTATCTAGTTGGACTACTCGTTCTCTATCTATGGGAGGCAAAGAAATTTATATTAAGTCTATTTTCCAGGCTATACCTTTATATCCTATGTCTTGTTTCTTGCTGCCCTGAACCCTATGTAAAGAGTTGGAAGCTATGTTTGTAAAATTCTGGTGGTAAAACTCGAAGATAAAGAAAGGCATGCATTGGTGTACATGGCAACTATTATGCCTACCTAATGAGAATGGGGGCATGGGCTTCAGTTATATGGGGTGTTTCAACATTGCCTTATTAGTTAAACAGGGTTGGAGGATCATTTTTAATTCAGATTTTTTTTTTTGTTGCGACAATCCTCAAAGCAAGATATTTCCCCACCTGTGATTTTCTCCATGCTAATCTTGGTTCTAGACCTTCTGACATATGGAAAAATATATGGTGTTCGACGAAAACACTTGAACTTAGGTTATAATGGAAGGTTGATTTCCATTTGGAATGATTACTAGCTCCCTTCTCAGCCAGTACATTTGATCACATCCCCAAGAGTTGCTGGGTTACATTGGGTTTATGACTTGATAATTCCAGAAACACGAGAATGAAATTTTAATCTCATTACTGCGAGCTTCACTGTGGAAGATTCAACAACAATTCTTTATATTCGTTTGTCCACTGTTGCAAACGAGGACATAATAGTCTGGGGAGAAAAACACACGGGGTCATACTCAGTTCCCAGTGGCTACAGGCTTCTCATTAAAGATCTTTTCCCAGATGCCTACACAGGTCAGTTCTATACTTGTATCTCGAAAATACCTTATCCTGCTAAAGTTCGGATTACACTATGGAAGTTTGCTTCTAATTATATCCTTCATATGCATAATTTGTTTACAAAAAAATATCTACTCATAGCTTTTTCCTAAATGTTCTAATCGGGTAGAAACCACAAATCATGTAAGTAGACAATGTTAATATGATAAATAGATTTGAGATGCTTTCTTTTTTCAATGGCCAATTGTCATTGATCAGTTATCTTTTTGTGAGTGGTTAGAATGGATCTTTCACAAATATAATACTAGCAAGCATATTAAGATAGGAATTATAATCTGGGCAATCTGGTTTTTGAGGAATAAACTTGTTCATGAAGCAGTACAACAAAGCCCCATCTCTCTGATTACCTTTTTGGGAGGCTATCTGGCTGAATTGAAGGCCTTGACGATCCATCTAGCTCACCCTCAGACTCAATCTGAAGCTCAATGGTCTCCACCATCAGCCCCGGTTGTAAAGTTGAACTTCGATATTAGTTTTTCCCTGCAAACATCCTGGTAAGATTTCATTATTCATGACTCGATGAGACAGATTTTAGGATCGGTTTACCGTTTTAATCCAAACATCCTATAATGACCTGGATTTCAGAATTCGAGGGTCAGTTTAACCTGAAGCATGGACTTCGTGTTTGGGCTTCGAGAGCCTTGGTGGGCTTCTCACTTATTGTTGGGCTAAGGGTTTTGGGCTCATAGGTGAATGGAAACATGAGAGAGGGGCAATAAGGTAAAATCCTAAATTTTAAAAGAGGAATGGTTAGTTTTATTTATAGTTCTACAGAAAAGTTTGGAGGATGATCTCATTTTGTCCCCAATCTCATCCCATCTCTCTCTTCTTCATTCTTCCTTGTGACTCAAGAACAAAGATCAAATCTTTGTTATTTTGAGTAGAAATCCCAAAAATCAAGGTTTAGGGAGTGTTGTTCATCACCTAGTGATATATCTTTCAAGGTAAGCATTGTGAGTTACGGTGGTTGTTGGAAAAATGAGTATTTTGTGGGGGTTGAAGAGGAAGAACGGGAATGAGGGTTGTTGGCTCTATTTCTTATTGTAGAATCATTTCTTCTTTAAACACGATCCCTTCTTATTTCAGAAAAAAACAAGATAAAAATCTTATGTTTCATGAAAACCGAAACTGATTTTTGAAAACAAAGTGCCCCTTTTTGTACTTTTAAACACGAACTCCTCCACCGATTCACCCCCTAGAGGCTTATCATCGGAGCAAGGAAGTCCGAACGGCAGAAGGGTAAACAGCTCCCCTCTTTTCCTCTTTTTTTATGTATTTGATATTATTTTTTGGTTCGAATAAACATGTAAAGAAAAATGAAGAATATGTTGTTTCTGGAAAGTCTCTCTTTTTTATTGGTTTTTTTGAATGTTGTTGAGTACTTTAATGGTAGATTACATATATATGCTTGATTTCTTCTCTGACATAGTTTACAAAATAAGCAAACATTAATTGAATTTGCTATAGATGATGGTTTGGATTTGACACTGTATTTTTTTTTATTTTTGCATGTTCGGTTTGGTGAGAGCCGGTAAGGGCGGCATACGGCGGTTGTGGGAACTTCGATGATGCAACCACGTGGCGAGGAAGACGAACGGGTGTCTCGGCCAGATTTATTCTTGGCCGTTGGATCATATTTGATCCAACAGCTAAGATGGCTTGAAGATTGGATGGCCCGGATACGATCTGTGGAAGCACTGAATTGTGCCACGTGGCGGGTGGCAGCTGAGCGGTCTATTGTGTGCAATGCATGCGCGAGTGAGAATGCAGACAACCAGAGCGTGACTCCACGCGGTAGTTGAAGGGTCGATCTTCCTTTGATCTGGGCCGTTGGATCAAATCTGATCCAACGGCTTAGATGGGGCTGCACAAAGAAGAAAAGATAAAATTAGGTTATCAGATATGGATATTAGGGTTTTTGTTGTTAAATGGGTCTGGTTTGGGCTTGGCCGAAATGGGCCATATAATTATTTAGTACTTGGGTTTTAATATGTAATGGACTGGACTCTTAATGTATTTGGGTTTTATATTTACAGATCCATTTTTAGTTCTAACCCAATAATAATGCTACTAATAATAACTAATATTGCTAATAATAATACATATACATACAAATAATGGCAACAATGGCATTAAGCTACATACATACGAATTAACATACGTGTATGTAAATTAACATACATACATGCAAACATATATACATATACATACAAACATACCTATTCATATACGGACGTACACATAAT
Organism: Hibiscus mutabilis; assembly: GCA_019671005.1. NCBI lineage: Eukaryota > Viridiplantae > Streptophyta > Magnoliopsida > Malvales > Malvaceae > Hibiscus > Hibiscus mutabilis. The sequence continues at coordinate 9,707,971 of CM033751.1, read as the reverse complement.
ATATTACTATACTCATATTGTAATCACTCATTTTTACTTAAATATATTAATATTGCATGTATATTTATTATATGAATGTTACTAATATAAGGTGATGTGTGCATGCATAAGCTATGTATACGTATTAGGGGTGTATGTATGTCACGTATGTATCTAGGGTATAAGCGTATATAGATGTTATGTTAATTATATGTATGATTATACGTACGTATACTAGAATATTATATTAATTAATGATCGTATAATATAAGTATATATTTTCGTATGTATATGTATTGCTGTTATAATTATACTATTATTGGGCTGACAAAATGAAAAAATTAAATACATTAAACCCAAATAAAAAATTACAGTCCAATTACAAATCCAATTACAAGGCCCGTTTGGCCCAAATCTGAATCCCATTTAATTACAATGTGCAGGTAACTGTGGGCCGTTGGATCAAGATCTGATCCAACGGCCACGATGCAACCAAGGTCAAAAATATACGCGCGGCGCGTGCTCACGCGTATGGACCGTTCGAGTGCGCGCGCGCGTGTGGTCCACGCGGCGACGCTTTAATATCCCCACGCGCGTAAGATCAACGCGTTCGACTCCTCATTGCGGAGCTCCACGTGGCGAAATCTCAAGCCGTCTCATCAGATCGAGGCTTCATCCAGGCCGATCGTTCTTCAAGCCATCTCGACCGTTAGATCAGATCTGATCTAACGGCCGAAAATGCGTCTGGCCTCTGGCAGAATGACCACCGCCGCCACGCGCGCCGATATTGATCCCAGCGTTGATTATGCCAAAGACAACAAGCAAATGTCAGATCTGGAAAAGAAGATACAAGTTGCAACAAAAGCAAGAGGTATTGTGATATATATGAAACGGGCTGTTGAAGCGGGATAATTTTTAGCTAGCGAGCAAAAAGATTAGCAAAAAAAAAGAGAGAGAGTAGTAAAAAAAAAAAAAGAGAGCTTGTAAAACCAAAAACTTGTAACCGGTCGAGATAATCGAAAAAGGGGTCCATTGGTAAACACTTATCTCTTTTTCTTACTTGTTTCTTTACATGCATATCTGAAAAATGAAAAAAAAAAACGAAAAAAAAAAAGAAGTAGTCTTTAGGCGTTATCTGTGGGTCTTCCTTCTCTCGGTGACAAACCTCTCGGCTTCTACAAGCGGATCAGTGAACTAAAGGGAAGAAGACCCTTTGTAGTTGTATTTTGGTCTAAAAAATATTTTTTTGGGTTCATATTTCTTAGATCTAGAGTAAAAGAAAGGGTATCCTCTGAATCCAACCACGGATTCGTATTGAGGACGACAAGGGGAATGTTTTGGTGTATTTTGGGAGCCTACAGGCGCGGTTAGCGGCGGCGGCGGCGGAGAGAATACGGCCGACGGCGCGGATTCTAGGTTTCTCAAGAACATTTGAGAGAAAACGAAGAACAGAAATTTTCTGAAAAACCGAAAAATGAAATAAAGAAGGGGAAAATGGGTTTCGGTCTAAAAATGAGCCTTTTATAGTTATTATTATTTTTCAAATGGGTAAATTACACACTTAATCCCACCGCGTTTTCAATATTTTCATTTTTGTCTTGCCGCATGGTATAATCACATTGATCCCCCGATTTTTCAAAGGATTACAATTTCGTCCCTAAATTACACCGAATCAGTTTCTGAATGGTAAAATTACGTCCTTAATCATCCCGCATTTTTGGATTTTTCACTTTGGGTCTGCCCCTTGGTCTAATTACAATTCTGGTCCTTTTAGGTTTTGTTTGTTTCGCAATTTCGTCCCCAAATTACATATTATTGCTCTTTAATTTCTGCCACTGACTTTCGTTTTCCTTTCTTTTCAGTCCTGTTTTCTTTGTAAATATTATTGTTCGTATTATAATCGTATATGTTGATATTATTTTATTTTATGTCTCTCGTATATGACTCGTTTTATGTTTATATGTATATATATGTGTCAAGTATGATATTCGTTTTTTATCCGGTTATTCATATTAAGTATGTTATGTTTTGATTGATTCGTACATGGGGATTTTGTATTTTTATATGTGTGTGTTTTTCTTATTTTTAGGGCTACATGTTAGTATATTTACCCTTTTTTATACGATATGTTGACCCGTATATGTTGAAATATGTTTTATTACTAGTATGCATTTTTAATATACTTTTCGTCTATATATACTTATTCTGCCTTTTTTTTTTGACATATTATAATTGTTTTTTATCTATTATTTAGAATAATATGTATATATATACATGTTTTAGTCTAAAATATCATTCATGTTAAATTAGTATTCTGGTATGCCAATATTTATTATGCTAAGTATTTTGCCATGTTTTACGTTTTTGCCACTAAGATTGCATATCGAGATATAACTTGTTAATGCGAGTCCTTTTATCCGAGCGTAAACGGGGCGATATCAAGCGTAGTGATAGTGGTTGGCGTTTATTCTCGGATAACGGGGGACTTAAAATATATTCGCAATTATGATTGAAATTTAAAATAATCGTCACTCTAATCCGGAAAATCCAATATTAATAAAGCGGTAATTATTAAAGTACCAATTTTGGGCGGTGTGGGGGTGCTAATCCTTCCCCATCCGTAACCGACTCCCGAACCCTGTCTTTTTGAATCTCTGGTTTTGTGGTGTCCGGCCTACCTAAGTGGCCGGTGGCGACTCCATTTTTTATGAGGTTTTTTGTAAACCCCACGGAATAAATATTTTATATCCTAACACCTTTCAAAAAACATTTCAAAAATCATCGTTTTTATTTTAGCGATATCATGGAAAAAAGACCTTCGCTACAGATGGCGACTCCGCTGGGGACATTTTTTGTTTTTTTTTAAAAAAAAAACAAATGAGAGTCAAGCTTTTGAAATAATTACCGCTTTACTAATATTGGAAGTTCCGGATTAAAGTAACTATTAAATTAACATTCGGTCATAATTGCGCGTTTATTTTAACGCATTTAAAATATGGCATATAAACCCGTCTTTTTAAGTGGGGGGAAAACGCTAATGCTTTCGTGGAGATATCGTTCTCCCGTATGGGCCTAGCAAGTACCTTGGGGCTCAGTACCTTATGCTTTTCGTAAGGATATCGTTCCTTAAATGCGGGCATAGCGAATGGGTCCCCCAGATTGAACCCGGTTGAAATGAGCCTATAATGGGTGATGATCGGGGGCCTTGCTACTCTTAGTAGAGGACAGCAAGGACAATTCGGGTACCTCCTAACACCAACACTGCATGTAGAGAACATAGAGACCTACCCTGTTAGAGCCATGCGGATAACCTTAGGTTTTAGGCGGGATAAATAGGGTTGTTTTGTGTGTTTTATTTACATTTAATTTTGTCATTTTATTTATATATTTATCAATTTTATCTAAATCTTGACTTGTTTTCTTTTTCGCTTTTGTTCTTTTTCTCATACATCATTGCATTTGCATCGCATAAAGGTACTGAATCAAGTGGTTTGCCTGATCAGAAAGTCTTTCACTATGGAAAAAAGGTGTCTTAGGAAAGAAGAGCTTAATTTGTCAGTGAGACATTGGTCAGAGGTCAACCAGAAAATCCAAGGGACGATGCGCTAACGAACGCGTAATAGCTGGATACACCTATGTGAGTCTCCAACAGAACGACTTGTGGGATCTTCAAAGCATTTGGGAAAGATGGGACCGAAGGCTACAAGACTTATTTAGCGATAGTTATGGCGACATCGCGCAGCTATTATATGTTCGGATTAACCACCCCCTACTCCGAGCTATAGTCGATTTACGGAATCCGGCTTTTTTTGCTTCACCTTCAATGGGCAAGACATGATGCCTACGGTAGAAGAGTACACTTTGTTTTACTTAACCAGAAAAATATTCGGGGAAGATTGGATCTCGCGAAGCCTCAAGGAATCAGAATTACAACTGCTAAACTCAAAACCTTTGCGGGAATGAGTGGCGATTGGGTTAAGTGGCCTCCTTCAAATCCGGGAGATAATCTGATCTTTGCATGGGAAGTATTCGGGACATCATATCGACACATCAGACGAGGCAAAGAAAATGGACTTATTCGCTTTAGGAATATATGGCTTGGTGATCTTTCCCAGTACTCGGGAACATTGACATAGCCATTCGGATTTGTTTGAGCGGGTGAAAGCGGAGAGCAAACCGGTACCAGCAATCTTGGTCGAGACTTTCATTTCTTTAAACGCTAGCGGAAGCATGAAGAAGGGCGTTTTGAGGATGCGCACAACTATTACAAGTATGGATCCAGTCACATGTGGAAGAAGCGCGACTTGGGTCTGCCGGGATATCCTTCCAAGGTTTTTTCGCCTTTACGAGAATACTTAGCAAAGGAATGGCGAGAAGATTTGAAAACAAAAATGTGGACCAGTTTCTTGAGAACATTCAAGATGAGGACATAGCATGGAGGGTCCCATGGCTCGGTAAAGTTAATTATTTTTCTGATTGTGGTGACTTCAACTGGCTGATGATGTTAGGATTACATGGAGGATCGCTTGTGCTCCACTTTTAGTGTCTCGGCGATTCGGATCACGGCAGTTCATTCCCAAACCCGCGGATTAAGCCAAACTGAATTTCTTTTCAAAGGAGAATTCAAAGGAAAAATTCAGACCATCATGAGGGCCTGGGATCATTGTTATCGGATCAGGGTGGAAGGAGATACCAAACACATGACTACCCCAGATTACGATCTTTGGAGACATTTGAGGGTTAATAATGTGATTCTGAATCGATCAAGGACTAACGTGTGTCACTCGAAGAGCTTACAAGGGTGGTACCGTCGAAGCCGACATCTTAAGGAGTGAACTCGAAGAAGTTAAAAGGAAAATGGACATTCAACAGACCCAACATGCGAGCGAACTCTATAAGGCAAGCTTAGAAGTTGATGAGCGGGACGGGATCATTAGGCAATTGAAGAAATTGAATGCAGATTTAAGTGACAAAAATACTCTTTATCAAAAAGATGCCCTCTATTACGGGCAAAAATACAAAAGGCGGCGAGTCGGTTCATAGCTGTGGAAAGAGAAAGAATGAGCGGCATCCGTTTGGTGGAAGAAGAACGAGAAATTAACAAAAAGCGATCGAGAAAGAGATTGAAAGCTGCCGTTTGGCTATGGAGGAAGAAAAGCGCGGTCCGCCAAGAAGGCCATTGATCAAGAGAGAAAGATTCGGACAAGAAATCAGCAAAGGAAAACAAGCTGTTCATCACGAGAGAGAAAGTGTCGCCGTATGGAAAAGAAAATCCATAAGTAGTCGAAAATAGACTATTAGAGATGCAGAAACTATCACGATGACACTATTCAAAGTTTGGGGCAAAGCCAAAGTCAAAATGATGAATTAAAAGGAAAGATGGCGGAAGTCGAACACTCACTTGAATGTCTTGCCCACGGGAATAATTTATTTGAGCTGCAAGAAAGAGAACGCGAAGTGGGTGTGTTACAAGCACGAATCGGGTCCCTCGAAGCAGTTGTGGAGGATTACAAGGAAAGAATTAATGTGTTCGAAGAAGCTGCAGCCGGAGGGGACACCTATTGGCAGAAGAGATTACGCGACGCTGCTCGAATGGTACAAGACAGAGACCAGTACTACGCAAATCTAATGGTGGACATACAACGAGTCGCCGTGGACACGTAAATGATTTATTTGTCGAGGTGAGACACTCCGACCTTTTATATAGCCGGGAATGGAAGAAGCTCCTAGGTTCCTCAAGCTGCTCAAGGCAATTGGAAAGTTAGGAGATAGAGCTAGAATCTATCTATAGGACTACGTGTTATAATTAGATCTTTTGTACTAGGGATCTTTACTTTGTAACACAATTTTTGTTGTAATCAAGACCCTTTAATTCCGTGGAAGTAATTCAAAAGGGTGATTACCAGCGGAATCGAGTACCTTGTATGCATGCATTCTTGCATTTGCATCATAACATTTGCATCATTGTACATGCATTTATTTTTTTTGCAACCATATTAACAATATGAATATTGTGGCATTCTATGTAGTGTTAACCCGCAATCATTCATCACCTATACTTTACCCGGCTACAAAGAAAGCTCATGGAAGAAAGAATAATCAGTCTAGAAAAAGGGCAAGAGAGAGCTTGAGACAAGGCTTGAAGAGGCCCGAGAGAAGAAGCCTTAGTGATCAGATTGCCTGAGTCACAAACATCAATAGTATCGACATACGGCATTCTTTGGCAAAAAGTCTTGGAAAAGCAGTAGAAGGAGAAAATATCCCAGAGCGAGGAAGGTACCCGGCTCACTACAAGGTTCAACCAACTGCACCAAACCAGGCTAGGAAGGTGTATATTGACCCTACAAGAATGTCTTCCAGCTTTCAAGTAGGGGCACACGAGACTCAACCCCTTGACACGAAGCACTTTATGAAGAAGAAGTGCGGACCTAAACATGGTCGAAAAGATCCGGAATGAGGTAGAAAGAAAGTGGGAAGAAAGATTTCGCCTCATGGAAGAAAAATTTAAAGCGTTACAATCAAATGAAGAATCGGAAGCGATGCTAGTGATCTAAGTTTGGTGTACGATCTTGTCTTGCCGCCAAAATTCAAAAACACGAGTTCGATAAATATGGCGGAACCACATGTCCTTCTGCACACATAACGATGTATTGTAGAAAAATGGCGGCTTACCATAAAGATGAAAAGCTCTTGATCCTTTGTTTCGAGGATAGTCTAAGCTGGAGCGGCGTTACGTTGGTATACTCGGTTAAGCAAAGCAAATGTCAAGACATGGAAAGATTTGTCTAAAGCATTTTCCGAGCAATACAAACATGTAATAACGAGACATGATCCCTAGCGAGAATCATGTTAGAAAAATATGGGGCGAAGTCAATGAAAGCTTGCGACAATATGCCCAAAGGTGGTGAGAAAGTGGCGCCCAAATCCAGCCACCTATCCCGGAGCATGAAATCACGCCATTATTTGTCAACACTGCGAAAGGGCACTCTTTGACCGCCTCATCAATAACACAACACAGTGTTTTGCCGACTTAATCGGGGTGGGAGTCTCTCGGCTGGCAATTAAAAGCGGCGAGAATTGATGGTGGGAAGGGTCTCGAAAGTATAACAAGAGAAATGAAGTAAACACCACCAGCACCTATACACGCTTGAAGAACTTCACAGTCTCACAGCCACAAGCACTTGTGGGAAAAACACAAAATTCGAATCAAAGAGATGAGAGAGTCACGAGAAAGGATAAAGAGAGGAGAACTTTCACTCCCTACTGTTTCATACTCGAGCTTTATTCCCAATTGTATGAAGCGGACTTGGTCCGACCATACATTGTTAATCTGTCAATCCACCATTTCCGCCTTGGTATAATCCAAGCGCACATTGCGACTATCACGGCGGTACCCTGGACATCCCGCGAGAAAGCGTCTTGCCTTCAAAAAAAGCATGCAGAACTTAATCGATTCGGGATATTGAAGTTTGAAGAGCCTAGAGTGTAGCCAACAACCCGCTACCTAATCATGGGAGCGAGAGGGTTAATGCGTCATAGAAAAATGCTTTACGGGAGGATAAAGGATGGCGTGTCGAAGTCAAGTCTCTCCTTTACGGTGGGTATTTCAACAATTATGCATGGCTCGTATGATCAACAAAGGCATGATAATAAGGCGAAAAAAGAATGTGGAAAGTATTGCAAATTCTATCAGACTGAAGGGCATGATATCCAAGAATGTGACGAGTTCAAGAAATTGGTGCGAGAAGTTGATGAATGAAAAACAAATTGAATTCTTTGAGGAACCCATGGGGAAGGGATCGAGGCGTGCACATGACGAGATAGCCCTAAAACTAGATACGGGAAGGATAGACCTTTTATCATCTCTCCCAGGACAGGAAATACAGGTGTCTCCCAAGGAGAAACCAGCAAGATAAATCCCAAGATCGTCATTTCAGCACCATCTCCATTCCCATTCAAAAGATATCGACAAATTCCGGAATTATCTTTGCGAATGTGACCATGCGAGAAAAATCAGAACACGAACAAGTAAAAAGAGTCTGTTTGGAAGACCAACAAAGCGAACAATGTGAGCGTTGGTGAAGCAGGCCATTTCACAGGGAGCGCCGATGTTATTCCTCCGAGGCTTTGAGAGCGGCTGAAAAAGATAGGGGAAAAAATACAGTGATTAGCCCTCTAGGAGATATTTGGAGAAGAACCTCCCAAAAGATAAATGAGCCGTGGCGAGGCCCGGGCCAAAGAATTTCTAAAGTTCTTGAGACATAGCGAGTATAGCGTAGTGGAACAACTACGGAAACAACCGGCCAGGATCACAGTCTTTGGAATTACTCTTGAGTTGAGAGAAACATCGGGAGGCGCTATTGAAAGTGCTAAATCAAACTTTTGTGCCCCAGGACATTTCGTAACAAACACTGGACATGATAGTAGGGCATATTACACGCCTATAATCATATCACATTCAGTGATGATGAGATCCGGAGGGAGGAATGGGGTCTACCAAAGCCCTTAACATCACTACCCTTTGCAAAGGTATGTATTACACAGCGTCTTGATCGACAACGGGTCAGCATTGAATGTCTTGCCTATGGTAACCCTGCAAAAATTGCCAATAGATGGTTCACACCTAAAGCCTTGCTACAACTCGGTAAGAGCCTTTGATGGTACAAAAAAAGGAACAATGGGGAAAAATTGAGGTGCCCCTATTGATCGGACCAAGCCCGAATATGTGATCGATTTTGTGGTGATGGACATAAAACCATCTTACAGTACTGCTTATTGGGAAGACCTTGGATCCCACTCGGGAGTTGTCCCATCATCATTGCATCAGAAATTAAAATTTGTAGTTGAAGGCAAATTGGTCACGTAGAGAAGCGAGCATGAATTTGTTGCTTAGTGACATCGGACACCCCTACATTCAAAATGATGAAGATCTTTGCAGAATGCTCGTTCGAGCATTAGAACTAGTAAATGCCACATTCGTTTTTGAGAGGGAAGCGGATCCCTTACCTAGGTTATCTAATTGTACCAAGATGACCGTCGCGAAACTCTGGGCGAGGAGCCAAAATAGGAAAAGGGTGGGAAAGAAATTACAAGGAAACACGAGACCCAAGAATATGATAACCAAGAAGGATCGTTTGGGCTGGGTTACCAACCAAGTGTCAACAGAAGAAAGAAGAATATAAGAGAAAAGAGGAGCAAAGAAAAGCCGGATCTAAAGGAGAAGACATTCCGTGGAGGTCGATGTCCTTTCCTAGTTTGAAAGCCACTTTCATCTCGGAGGGTTCTACCCGGCCAGTCAAGATATTGGAGAGGCAATGAAGAAAAATGATGAACTTAACGAGGAGGAAATATTGAGTAAATCATTTGAAGGGATGTACATCAACATGATATTTGAAAAGGACCAAGGTAGCAAAATGTTGACCAACATCCGCCCTTGCCATCCCGGGGAGACTTTCGATAGCTGGGGCTGCATTGATCTACTGTAGTTTTTAGGAATAGATCGGAGTAATGCTCGAATCAACCTTTTGTTTTTGCCCATAGACAATGGGGATCTCTTGTATGGGGCACCTATGTTAATTTTTGATTGAAATGAAAATATCCCCACTTTCTTAAAAATGACCAAAGTCTCATTTATTCCATTCATGCATTCTTCATATTCATTCCCTTCATGTAAAGCCGTCCCTTTCCCAATACAATTCATTCTCATTTAATGCAGGTCGCTCATGATTGTGATATGAATGATACGGATCAATCTGGAGTAAATTTTGAATGCCACGAGGTCTTAGAGGAAATTGAGGAGGATATGATGAAATAGAAATTGAGGTCCCGGAAGAGTTAAAGAGAATGGTGGACGACGAAGAAAGGCGATTATGCCCCCACCAAGAAGAAGCGCGAAATTGTCAACAGGGATTTGAAGAAGCGAGAAAAGAAATAAAAATAGGAGCGACTATTTCCTCAAAAACCAAGCATGAACTGATAGCCCTGCTTGGGAATTCAAGGATGTCTTCGCTGGACTTATCAAGATATGCGGGATTGAATACCGACATAGTGGTGCACAAATTGCCAACAAAATCGGAGTGCAACCCAGTACAACAAAAACTTGGAGAATGAGGCGGATATGTTGTTAAAGATCCGAGAAGAGGTGAAGAAGCAATTTGATCTTTGGATTCTTGGAGGTAGCCAAATACCCGAGTGGGTTGCAAACATTTGTACGAGTACCAAAAAGAAAGGCGGGAAAGTTCGTATGTGTGTAGATTATAGGGATCTGAATCGAGCTAGCCCTAAAGACAACTTCCCTTTGCCACATATTGACACATGTTGGTTGACAACACGCGGGGACATTCATGGTTTTTTCCTTCATGGGCGGCTTCTCGGGTACAACCGGATAAAGATGGATCCTAACGACATGGAAAACCACATTCATAACCATGTGGGGCACTTTTTGTTATCAAGTGATGCCGTTTGGGTAAAAAACGCGAGGGCAACATACCAAAGAGCAATGGTGACTCTTTTCCATGACATGATGCACAAAGAAATAGAAGTATCGTGGGCGATATGATTGCCAAGTCTCGAGCAGGAGGAAGAGCACCTCTGAGAACTTGAGAAAACTATTCCAAAGACTACGGAAGTACCAAGCGAGGCTCAATCACGCCAAGTGTACCTTCGCCGTTACTACGGAAAACTCCTAGGGTTCGTAGTAAGCGAGAAGAGGATTGAGATTGATCCCGATAAAGTGAAAGCCATCAGGACCTTTCACCACCCCCGCATGCAAAAGGAAGTTCGCGGTTTCAGGGGGAGGCTGAATTATATCTCTCGTTTCATTTCCCAATTAACCAATCAATGCGACCCGGTCTTGGACTTCTTAGAAAGAATAATCTGGCGTGTGGGATGAAGAATGTCAAAAAGCCCTAGAAAAGATCAAAAAGTACGACAAATGCTCCAATTTTAGTCGCACGATGCACAGTCGACCACTAATTCTCTACTTATGGTCTTGAGAATTCAATGGGATGTGTCTTGGGGCAACACGATGAGTCAAGAAAAAGGAGCAAGCCATCTATTACCTAAGCGGAAATTCAATGATTGCGAAACACGGTACCCCTTGATCTGAAGGCTGTGTTGTGCTCTAGTTTGGGCTACCAAGCGGCTCGAGGCAGTACATGTTGTACCATACTACCTGGTTGATATCCAAGCTAGACCCATTAAAGTTCCTAATGGAAGCACCGGCGCTAACGGGGAAGGATGGCCCGATGGCGGATGCTCTTATCCGAATTCGACATCGTATATGTTAATCGAAAGCCGTAAAGGGAGTGCCGTAGCGGATTTCCTAGCTAGTCGTGCCGGATGACTATGAGACATTGAACTTTAGTTTTCCAGGCGAAGACTTGATGTGCATTACAACCGAAGAAGAGATTTGAGATGATAAGTCATGGAAACTTTACTTGATGGAGCCTCAACGCCCTCGGACATGGGATAGGGGCGGTGCTAATTTCACCGAGGGCGTCTATTATCCTTTCACCAGCAGATTGGAATTCTTCTGCACAAACAATATAGCTGAATCTGAAGCTTGCATCATGGGACTGAACTCAGCCATCGAAAGAAAGGTTAAGGAACTTTGAGTGTTGGGAGATTCGTCCTAGTCATTTACCAATTCTTGCGGGAGTGGGAAACCGAGAGACCCGAAGTTGGTCAAATATCACGAATGGATTCAAGAGCTCGTCAAAAAGAGTTCGAAAAGGTCAGCTTCAATTACCTACCCCGAGAAGAAAATCGGATGGCGGATCATTGGCAACCTTGGCATCCATGTTTAAAACAAACACACAGGCAGAAATGAAACCCATTGAGATGCGGACGTTTGAAAAAACCTGCTCATTGTTGTAGTATCTGGGGAAGAGATTGACGGAAATCCATGGTACTATGATATCTGCAATATGTCAAGCTTCAAAAGTATCGAGAAGGGCAAGCGACAATGACAAAAAGTGCTCGAGAAAAATGGCAACAAAATATATCCTAGATGGGAAATCCTATATAGGAAAAGTCATGATCAAACATTCTTTGAGATGTGTGGATGCCGGGAGGCGAAAGAAATCTTAGCGAAGTACATGATGGGATCGTGGAGCGCGCCAGCGGGCTGTCTATAGCCCAAAAAATTATGAGATACGGTTATTTACGGTTGACCATGGAGGAGATTGCATCGATTACGCGGAAATGCCACAAATGCCAAATTCTTCTGACAAAATTCATGCACCCCATCGCCTCTACACACCATGAATTCTCGTGGCCTTTCGCGGCGTGGGGCATGGGCGTTATCGGGCGAGATCCATCCGAAAGCTTCCAATGGGCATCGTTTCATTTTGGTCGCCATAGACTACTTCACTAAATGGGTAGAGGCAGCGTCTTACGCCAATATCACAGGACTACGATTTGTAAGTTCTTAAAGAAAGAAATTATTTGTCGATACGGGTTGCGAGAGAGGATCATCACCGACAATGCTTCCATCCCGAACAACAAAATGATAAAGGGCGTGTGCACTCAATTCAAAATAACACACCATAATTCCACGAGTCTATCGTCCTAAAATGAATGGAGCGGTGGAAGCGGCAAACAAAAATATAAAGAAGATCATAGCAAAGACTACGGATACCTACAAGGATTGGCATGAGAAGTTGCCTTTTGCCCTTTTCGCCTATAGGGCGTCCATTCGTACATCAACAGGGGGCAACACCCTACTCCTTGGTGTATGGTACGAAGCGAGTACTCCCAATTGAGGTAGAGATTCCGTCTCTCCGAGTCTTAAACGAAGTAAAATTGGAAGAAGCTGAATGGGTGCAGGCGGACTCGACCAGCTAAATCTCATTGTGAAAAAAAAGACTAAAGGCCATTTGTCATGGTCGGATGTACCAAAAGCGGATGGTGCGGGCATACAACAAAAAAGTGCGCCCAAGAGAATTCAAAGAAGGGGATCTGGTACTCAAGAAAATCCTCCCTATCCAAAAAGATTCTCGGGAAAATGGATGCCCAATTGGGAAGGAGGACCGTGCGTCGTAAAAAAGGCCTTCTCGGGAGGAGCCACGATCCTAATGAGAAATGGATGGGGACGAGCTTAAAAATCCCGTAAATTCGATGCCGTCAAGAAATACTATCTAAAAAAAAATGGAGAGCTCGGGGCGAAAACCGAAATCAGGCGTCTTGAAGCAAAGGAAGGACTCGAGTTGAAAACCCGTAAAAGGCGGCTCGGGTAAATTGAAAAGTTGAATATCGAGGAGAAGGGTATCCCCATGCAGCATCATGAAGAGGAAGCTTTAGGCAAAAAATTCTACACCGGTTTGCGAGGATCATGTATCATTCATATCAAAGATAATGAGAGATCTTGTATTTAACTTATACGTGTCATACCTTTCTTTTTAAGATATCTCAAAGCCCTTAATCATAATAAAACCGTGTTTTGAGCATCCATTCTAGCCTTCTTGTCAATTTCAGTCAAATAAGATAACATAGGCTTATAATGAAACAAGAGATTTGAAGCATTACTATGATTTAACCTTGAAAATGTAGGTGATCAAAAAAGCGATGTTAACTCCATCCTCTAGTTCCCTACATAATAATGGCTATCGATAGAAGGCGGGAAGCTTCAAACAACCTGGTAGAATAACCAATGGCACATGTCATATCTATTCAAGAAAGGCATACGAGATAACAAAAAAATCTTTGGGTGAAAACCAGAAGGGCACCCCTCTCAAAAAAATCTCTAAAGTGAAAACCCGAAAGGGCACTCTAGAATTCAAGTCGGAATTGAAAAAAAGAAAGATCGAGATGGTTGAACTTGGCGGTGAAGCGGGGTATCGATGCCGTAAGAAAGGATAAAGCGACGTCAAGACCAAATAAGGACCAAAACAAGCCCACCAAGATATTGAATCTCATGCATCATGAATAGTCGGACATCACTAGGATTAGGAGCATGTCAATTCATTCATTTGTCATAGCATTTTGTTTTCATCTCGGACAGGTATCTCTGCAGATCCAAAGAGACATCGAGGTCATCACGATGTGAATCCCAAATGAGAAGACAATGTTTTTACATAAAGGCACATGTTTTCAAGCTCTAGAGAGAGGTTCTATATAGGAAGAATCCTCCTCTCTCGAGGTTTGAAGCTGAAAGTTCTATATAGGAAGATTTGTGAGTTCGGGGTGAAGACTAGCAGATTCTATATAGGAAGGACTCGGTCAAAGAATTCACCCATGACACGCAAGATTATATAGGAAATCTCTTTGTGTCGAAAGCAAAAAGTTCTATATAGGAAGGGCTCTCTAGCTTCAATGTCTTAGAGTGAAAGATTCTATATAGGAAGAATCCGTAACTCCAAGATTTCAAGGCGAAAAGTTCTATATAGGAAGGACCGCAAGTGGCTCCAAGGTGAAGACTCATGATTCTATATAGGAAGAACTCCTGTCAAAGAAATTCACCTATGACACACGGGGTTATATAGGAAACCTGTTGTTGTGTCGATAGCAAAGAGTCTTATATAGGAAAGGCTCGAGCTTCATTGTCTTAGGGTGAAAAGGTTCTATATAGGAAGAACACTGTAGCTCTAAGATTTCGAGACATAAAAAGTTCTATATAGGAAGGATCGGTGGCTCGAGATTGAAGACTAGCGAGTTCTATATAGGAGGAACTCCCGGTCGGAAGAATCCATCGGTGGGCGAAAGGTTTTATATAGGAGCGCGTGAAAAAGGTTTTATATAGGAGAAACCAGCGTCGAAAGCAAAAAGTTCTATATAGGAAGAACTCTCCAAGCTTTATTGTCTCAAAGTGAAAGGAATGACTCATAATTCGGGATGTCGAGGCGAAGGGTTCAATGTCGAAAGAGCACTGTAGCTCCAAGATCGGAAGGTGACGAAGCTCTATATAGGAAGAACTTACGAGCCTGAAGATTCAGCCAAGGAAGAAGCGGAGATGTCCAAAAGAATTCGTTTTCCAAAGCTACAAACAGGAAGTCGATAAAAATGAGAGCGAAGGGTTCAATGTCGAAAGAGCCTGTAGCTCCAAGATCGGAAGGTGTGAAAGCTCTATATAGGAAGAACTTACGAGCCTGAAGATTCAACCAAGGAAGAGCGGAGATGTCCAAAAAAATTCGCTTTTTCAAGGATGCAAACCAAGCAGGAAGTCGATAAAAATGAGAGCGAAAGGTTCTATGTCGAAAAGAGCACTGTAGCTCCAAGATCGGAAGGTGACGAAGCTCTATATAGGAAGAACTTACGAGCTGAAGATTCAGCCAAGGAAGAACGAAAATGTTCAAAAGAATTCGTTTTCCAAGGCTACAAACAGGGAAGTCTGATAAAATGAGTGCTTATGAATCTTTGCTTTGTTTCCCATTTCATGAGAACAAGCAAAGAGGGGCAACTATAATCACTCATTTTTACTTAAATATATTAATATTGCATGTATATTTATTATATGAATGTTACTAATATAAGGTGATGTGTGCATGTATAAGCTATGTATACGTATTAGGGGATGTATGTATGTCACGTATGTATCTAGGGTATAAGCGTATATAGATGTTATGTTAATTATATGTATGATTATACGTACGTATACTAGAATATTATATTAATTAATGATCGTATAATATAAGTATATATTTTCGTATGTATATGTATTCTTTATTTATAATTATACTATTATTGGGCTGACAAAATGAAAAAATTAAATACATTAAACCCAAATAAAAAATTACAGTCCAATTACAAATCCAATTACAAGGCCCGTTTGGCCCAAATCTGAATCCCATTTAATTACAATGTGTGCGGTAGCGTGGGCGTTGGATCAAGATCGATCCAACGGCCCGCGATGCAACCAAGGTCAAAAAATATCGCGCGGCGCGCGTGCTCACGCGTATGGACCGTTCGAGTGCCCGCGCGCGTGTGGTCCACGCGCGGACGCTTTAATATCCCGCGCGCGTAAGATCCACGCGTTTCGACTCCTCATTGCGGAGCTCCACGTGGCGAAATCTCAAGCCGTCTCATCGGATCGAGGCTTCATCCGGCCGATCGTTCTTCAAGCCATCTCGACCGTTAGATCGGATCGATCTAACGGCCGAAAAATCGTCGGCCTCTGGCGCGAATGACCCACACCGCCACGCGCCCGATATTGATTCCCGCGTTGATTATGCCAAAGACAACAAGCAAATGTCGGATCTGGAAAAGAAGATACAAGTTGCAACAAAAGCGAGAGCGAGGATATATATGAAAGCGGGGATGTTTAGCGGGATATTTTTAGCTAGCGAGCAAAAAGATTAAAAAAAAAAAAAGAGAGTAGTAAAAAAAAAAAAAAGAGAGAGCTTGTAAAACCAAAAACTTGTAACGGTCGAGATAATCAAAAAAAGGGTCCATTGGTAAACACTTATCTCTTTTTCTTACTTGTTTCTTTACATGCATATGAAAAAAGAAATAAAAAAAAAAAAACAAAAAAAAGTAGTCTTACAGGCGTTGTCTGTGGGTCTTCCTTCTCTCGGTGACAAACCTCTCGGCTTCTACAAGCGGATCAGTGAACTAAAGGGAAGAAGACCCTTTGTAGTTGTATTTTGGTCTAAAAAAATATTTTTTTGGGTTCGTATTTCTTAGATCTAGAGTAAAAGAAAGGGTATCCTCTGAATCCAACCACGGATTCGTATTGAGGACGACAAGGGGAATGTTTTGGTGTATTTTGGGAGCCTACCGGCGCCGGTTAGCGGCGGCCGGCGGCGGAGAATACGGCGGCCGGATTCTGGGTTTCTCAAGAACATTTGAGAGAAAACGAAGAATAGAAATTTTCTGAAAAACCGAAAAATGAAATAAAGAAGGGGAAAATGGGTTTCGATCTAAAAATGGGCCTTTTATAGTTATTATTATTTTTCAAATGGGTAAATTACACACTTAATCCCACCGCGTTTTCAATATTTTCATTTTTGTCTTGATGCATGGTATAATCACAGCCCCAGTCCCCCTGATTTTTCAAAGGATTACAATTTCGTCCCTAAATTACACCGAATCAGTTTCTGAATGGTAAAATTACGTCCTTAATCATCCCGCGTTTTTGGATTTTTCACTTTGGAGTGCCCCTTGGTCTAATTACAATTCTGGTCCTTTTAGGTTTTGTTTGTTTCGCAATTTCGTCCCCAAATTACATATTATTGTTCTTTAATTTACGCTTTGACTTTTCGTTTTCCTTTCATTTGATCCTATTTTCTTTGTAAATATTATTGTTCGTATTATAATCGTATATGTTGATATTATTTTATTTTATGTCTCTCGTATATGACTCGTTTTATGTTTATATGTATATATATGTGTCAAGTATGATATTCGTTTTTTATCCGGTTATTCATATTAAGTATGTTATGTTTTGATTGATTCGTACATGGGGATTTTGTATTTTTATATGTGTGCGCTTTCTTATTTTTTTAGGGCTACATGTTAGTATATTTACCCTTTTATACGATATGTTGACCCGTATATGTTGAAATATGTTTTATTACTAGTATGCATTTTTTAATATTTGTTCGTCTATATATACTTATTCTGCCTTGTTTTTTTGACATATTATAATTGTTTTTTATCTATTATTTAGAATAATATGTATATATATACATGTTTTAGTCTAAAATATCATTCATGTTAAATTAGTATTCTGGTATGCCAATATTTATTATGCTAAGTATTTTGCCATGTTTTACGTTTTTGCCACTAAGATTGCATATCGAGATATAACTTGTTAATGCGGAGTCCTTTTATCCGAAGCGTAAGCGGGGCGAGTATCAAGCGTAGTGATAGTGGTTGGGCGTTTATTCTCGGATAACAGGACCCTTAAAATATATTCGCAATTATGACCGAAATTTAAAATAATCGTCACTCTAATCCGGAAAATCCAATATTAATAAAGCGGTAATTATTAAAGTACCAATTTTGGGCGGTGTGGGGGTGCTAATCCTTCCCCATCCGTAACCGACTCCCGAACCCTATCTTTTTGAATCTCTGGTTTTGTGGTGTCCGGCCTACCTAAGTGGCCGGTGGCGACTCCATTTTTTATGAGGTTTTTTGTAAACCCCACGGAATAAATATTTTATATCCCAACACCTTTCAAAAAACATTTCAAAAATCATCGTTTTTATTTTATACATACATATGCGCACACATATATTACATATATATTAATAACACACATGCACTTATATATACGTAATCATGCAACAGTAATATTAATTAATTATTATATTAACTCAATATTTAGAAACCAGATAAAAATGAGTGATTATAGTTGCCCCTCTTTGCTTGTTCTCGTGGAATGAGAACAAAGCAAAGATCATAAGCACTTATTTTATCCGAATTCCCTATTTATAGCTTCAGAATCACGTGTTCTTCTGGAACTCCCTGTTCTTCTTCGACCACCTCTTCAAGCTTTATTCCTTTCTATGCCCCGATTCATACTTCGTCTCGATATTCAAAAGGAAAGCTTGACATCATGCCTGAAGGTCTTACTAACGGCCTGAAGGTCTTATCACCATACCCGAAGGACTTACCGGTAGCCTGAAAGACTTATCATTATGCCCGAAAGACTTACTGATGGCCCGAAGGACTTAATATCTGGCTTTACGCTACTATGGCTACCGTCATCTGGCCTCTCGCTACTATGGCTGTCGTCACCTGGCCTCACGTTACTATGGCTATCGCATCATGCCCGAATGACTTATTGATGGCCTGAAGGACTTATCACCATGCTCGAAAGACTTACTGGTTGCCCGAAGGTCTTATTATCATGCCCGAAGGACTTACTGATGGCCTGAAAGACTTAATATCTAGCTTTACGCTACTATAGCTACTGTCACCTGGCCTCACGCTACTATGGCTGCCGTCATCTGGCCTCACGCTACTATGGTTGTCGCATCATGCCCGAAAGACTTATTAATGGCCCAAAGGACTTATCACCATGCTCGAAAGACTTACTAGTGGCCCAAAGGTCTTATCATTATGCCCGAAGGTCTTACTGATGGCCCGAAAGACTTAATATCTGGCTTTACGCTACTATGGCTACTGTCATCTGGCCTCACGCTACTATGACTGCCGCATCATGCCCGAAGGATTTATTGATGGCCCGAATGACTTATCACCATGCTCGAAAGACTTATTGGTGGCCCGGAGGTCTTATCATCATGCCCGAAGGACTTACTGATGGCCCGAAGGACTTAATATCTGGCTTTACACTACTATGGCTACCGTCACTTGGCCTCACACTACTATGGCTGCCGCCATCTAGCCTCACGCTACTATGATTGTCGTATCATGCCCGAAGGACTTATTGATGGCTCGAAGGACTTATCACCATGCTCGAAAGACTTACTAGTGGCCCGAAGGTCTTATCATCAAGCCCGAAGGACTTACAAATGGCCCGAAGGACTTAATATATAGATTTACGCTACCGTCATCTGGCCTCATGCTACTATGGTTGCCGTCACCTTTCTTTCTTTAATAAAATCTACTTCTTAAAACTCTTTGATAATTCTTCAAATACCTGTCTAAAACAAGCAAAAATTTACATGCTTCTATCTATATGATGCATGCAATGTAAGGCTTTCTTTTTCTTTTTCTTTTTCTTCTTTTTTTATTCTTCTTCTTCTTCTTCTTCTTCTTCTGTTTCTTCTTCTTCTTCTTCTTCTTTTCTTTTTTTCTTTTTCTCTTATTTTCTCTTATTTTATTTTTCTCTTCTTTTCTTTTCTTTCTTTCTTCTTTTCTCTCTCTTCTTTACTCTTTTTTTTTCTCTTTCCCCCATCTCTTTTAAATATGTTTTAAAGTCATATGCCCTGAAAAGTCATTTTTTGGATTTCTTTATTTCCTTTGTTTTTGAAATATGCTCAGTTTTGATCTTCATTTTCATCAATCTTTCATTTATCAATTGAATACCAGCTCTTGCTCTCTTGCACAAACAACTCTCCTTCTTCTTCGGGGTCTCTACCCATTTCACAAATAAGCTCATTCTATTCTCTATATCATTTTTGTGTAGGGATTCTTACTATTCTTCATGTTCTGCATTGCCCCACTCGACCATGGGCTCAGCTATCTTCCAATTCTTTGACCTAACATTCAGAGTATTTGTCAGTTTCATCATCGGGGCGAGAAAAATGCTTCCATGCTCTGAACTTTATTTCTAAATTCACTCTTCTTGCTGCTTCTTGACGGGAACCATCTCTCGATCCCTATGCTCTGACTCTTTGGAGAATCAATGTTTATCCCTTACCTTTCAACATATTTTGCGACCTCATTCTTGTCCCCGTTCGTTCTTCATTTCCTTGAAAAAACCAAGGCATCGTAGCTGAAACCCGCTTCCTACTCTTGAGCTTTCTGACACATATATTCTTTTCATCATCTTTATCTTATACATTAAGGGGTCGTTTCTCTGGTTAAGTGCCCAATAATATCCGCGACCTTGTGTTCTGGATCTTATCTCTGAAGCAATACATAGAAATCTTTGTTGCTTTAAATTGTCAATTTGTTGATTGGCATTCCACTGAAGAATGTTATTTAGGTTAACATACGCGATCTTGAAATCAAAACAGAATATAAACTCTGGATATCAAGTGCAAGAGTGTCTTAGATTCAACCGTTCAACGATCATTTCAAGCATAGCTTGAGTTCATAAGGATTTTGGATGTTGCGGTGATTCAAGGTTGTGAAGTCTTCCCAGATGACTCGGTACATCCTCATAATTACCGCGTTGCTGCAGAATACTACTCTTTCTCAATTCTCATTATTTGCTCTGCCCTAAAAAGGGTGGACTTGTTTGACCATTCGAGCGCAGAAATATCATTCTAAGAATAAAGTTCTAAGTGGTTGTATGTATTTTTAATTATACTTATGCTATTGTTCATTTTTCTCCCTTTTTTTCTCTTTTTTCTTTTTTCTTTTTCTCTCTTTTTTGTGCGTTTATCATTATTTTTGAGGAAATCAACTCATCACAGTCCTTTGTCTTGAAGACAACGATGGAGCAAACAACATTACCCCAATTTACTCGGCATAGTCACGATTTGAAAATATTACCATCACTCATGAAGCTAAGGTTTCTTGACTTGGATGGTGTATTGCAACCTTATTACTTCAGCGGAGTGCCCCAAAATTTCCACTCTATCCGAACAAGCCTATTACCAGGCTTCGAACATAGTAGTGCTTTTTATTTAATCCACCTAATATTGTTATTTTCTTTTATTTCACACACACGTGTCCTGTTTTGATTGTTAACTCTTTAGTGCATAGAAGATTACGCTTAGAGTTTCAATTTCAAGCAACTTCACATGGTTAACATTTGAAGCTTTTTCGTCCTTGAACGTCATCGAAAGAGTAGTAGTCTTGCTTTGCTGACTAGAGTTTGTTGGGAAGATCACACCTCATCGTTATCACAACATCCAACTAATGTCACATCTTGCAATTGATATCCAGTGACCTACGACGGCGAGAAAAGATACCCATCTATGTGCTTTCAATAACATTGTGTGTTAAGCGAAATAGGTTATTCATTGGAATAAAAAACAACAAACATGACGCATGCCCCATCACAAAAGACCTTTACCACGTGTGGGCCACAAGTAGTAAAGTTGATTCCACATATTACTTCAAGAAAGTCTTCTAATGCAGAGACATCTCTGGCTTTCCTAGAACTATGTAAACTTGCCCCTCATCCTTGGTTCTCCACTGCTGGATCAGTTCTTGTATCAAGGTCCCATTATTGATCAGCCTTTTGATCTCCTCCAATAAAGGTCTACACTTTTTGGTGGGATGCCCTGGTGCCCCCATGCGGAATTCACATGTGCTACTTGAGTCGAAGCTATGGGCAGATGGATCAGGTGTAATCTTAATCGGTTTGGGAGCAAGATAGCGACCTTCTACCAAATGAGGCCATATGTCTAAGATGGATACACCGAACACTTCCAAATTTGCACTCGTCCGAGGAATTTTCCTTGATGACCACGAAGTGTCAGCATGTTTTCTTCTTTTACAGCCATGAGAACTTTGGAGGTGACACTCATTTGCTTCTTTGTCTTCATCTACCCTCTCTTCAGTTTGGTCCTTAGACTTAGACCCTAATTTCCTTCTTGGATTGCGTATTCTATCATCTCTCCAATAATCATAAAATCCTCGAATCTACTTCTTGATTTCTCTAACATCATATCGAAGAAAGGAAAGGGAAGCGTTGCATGGAACATGGGAGTCAACTCTTTTTCTGCTATAGAAGGCTGAACTTGGGTTGCCGAACATCGCCACCTTAGTGCATACTCCCTGAAGCTTTTATTTGGTCTCATTTTCTCGTTCTGAAGAAACTGTCGACATGGCGCTAAGTCTAAAGCAAATCTGTACTAACTCAAGAAGGCATTAGCAAGGTCACCCCATGAACGAACTTGGTTTCTGCTCAAACGGTTATACCACACTACTGCAGGTCCCGTCAGGCTATCGTGGAAGTAGTGGATCAACAACTCTTCATTCTTCATGTATCCCTCTATTTTTCTGCAAAACATGGTCAAGTAGACCTTCGGGCAGCTAGTTCCGTCATACTGCGCAAATCTGGGAATCTTGAAATTCGGAGGAATGACCAAATCAGGGACTAGGTAGAGTATCCTCGTATTGAAAACATCTATTTTTTCTTTCTTCTTTAGCTATTTCTCGATTCTTTTTTCTAGCAGGTCAAGCCTCGACTCCTTAGTTCGTTCTATTTTCTCAACTAGTTCTGCCATCGAACCCCAAAATTAAATGATGAAGTGCCATGCAATGATAAAATCATTAAACAATGCAAAGGATGTGATGCCAATGCAATGCATGAATGCAATAAGGTATTGATTCCGCAAGTGATTTGTCCTCATAGAACATTTTTCATTCAGACCAAAAGCTTTCATTACATCAGGTATTAGGAGTTTACAAATAATGGTGAGCTCTAGCTCCCAATTTCTTGACCTCATTTAATAGTCTTGTCAACTTTTCTTCGCGGTCCAACGCTGGATCCATATTTTGGCTTATCAGCGTTGCTGCATCAGCTAAGTCTGCTACCTGTTGGGCCACTTGTCGCGCTTGAGTCATAACAATCTTCATGTCTTGGTCTTTCTCCAGTATTTTCTGCTCGACCTTTTGTAGCTTGACAGTTACTTCTTTGAAACTTTCATACCCGACTCGCTTGTACGCTTCAATACGAATCTCCCTGGTACGTAAAGAAGTCTTGAGCCTTTCTATCTATTCTTTGAGTGCTGCGTTTTCTCTTTGAAGGGCTTGAGATTTCTCCATTTTCTGCTGCAGACTTGATTTCAGGATCTCGTCCATAGCCAGACTGCTTTCCAACTCACCTTGGAGGATGTCGCGTTGGCTCTCAGCTTCTTTCAGCTTTGATATGGTTTTATTTTTACTAGTCTTGTATTTCTTCTTCCAACGTTCTAAATCGTTCTTCAGCTGAATCATGCCATTAACCCATTCTTCAGAGGTGTCACCCAGACCGGCATTCTTGAATTCAAAGTGCAACTTCTGGTTCTCGTCTTGTATACTCTTTGGTTTTTTGCTCAAATCATACCTCTCCTGCTTGAGCTGGCCGTACTCGAATACGAGTTCATCTTTTAAGATTCTTTTACTTTTGACTCCTGAATTTGCCTCACTTGAGTGCCCCTCTTCTGTGTTACCCGAACCTTGGACTGGGGTTTGACCGCTCTTCGACTTTGCCCCTCGGGCAATGGCTGGCTCATTGTAGAACCGGGGTTGTCCGTCTTCGAAACCCAAAACTCCCATCCTGATAAGATCTTGAACTATGTTCTTCAGGGCTCTACAGTAATCAGTGTAATAACCCGAACCCCCTATGTGGTAGCTGCACCAGGTACGACTATTGTAACCCTTCAGATAAGGAGGTCTCTTTGGTACAGACTTCACTGGTATGATAAGATTCCTTTTAATGAGCAACGGAAGCAGCTCGGTGTATCTGATAGGTATAGGACAATGCCTCTTTACGTCATTTGATTTTCAGGCTTCTTATAGTCTTGCCTCTGTTTCCTAGGTATCTGCCCCAGATATGCCACATGCTTGTTTCTTGAGATTGATCACAAAAGGATTCAACTTGTCGTATTTAATGGTGTTGTTTATCTTAACATTCTGACCATTCCGTTCTACATTCTGATCATTGATCGATTATTCTCTAAGTTCGACATGTTGCTTACCTTTCATCATAGAATTTATCTGGTTCATCATCTCGGCCATTTGCTTCTTTAACTCTTGTACTCCACCTCGCTCGTTACCAGGACTGACACTGCTTGCCGAATCTGACATGAAGTTTCTGAACGATCCTTCTTCTACTGTCCCCGATCTAGCCTTGGGATTGAACTCTGGAACCGAACCCCCTATCGTCAGGTCAAAGAACCCTTGGTCCATCATGAACAATCTCTATTATGGGAGAAACCACTCAGGAATCAATACCCTATGTAATGCGAATGTGATGATATATACAAAAACAAAACAAAAAGGAAATGAGTTAGTACTGAATAAAATAAATAAATACATAAATAAAGGGCAAATTAAATAAGATAAACACACAAAAAACCCTATTTACATCCCGTCTAAAACACCTAAGTTATCTGCATGGCTCTAAAATGGTGGGCTTTTTATGTTCTCTACATGCAATGTTGGTGCTAGGAGGTACCCGAATTGTCTTCGTTGTCCCCTACTAAAGGTAGCAAGGCCCCCGATCATCATATAGGCTCCTTTCAACCGGGCTCAATTCAGGGGGACCCATTCGCTCATGCCCCTACGAAGGAACGATTTCCATACGAAAACATAAGGTACTCGATCCCCGAAGGTACTTTCCTAGGCCCATACAAAGGAACGGTATCCTAATGAAAGCACTAGCGTTTTCCCCCACTTAAAAAAGGACGGGTTTATATGTCGAATTTTAAATGCGTTAAAATAAACGCGCAATTATAACTGAATGTTAATTTAATGGTTACTTTAATCAGGAACTTTCGATATTAATAAAACGGTAATTATTTAAAAAGCTTGACTCTCTTTTATTTTTGAAAAAAATGGTCCCCAGCGGAGTCACCATCTGTAGCGATATCATTTTCTTCCTACGTGTGTTTCGCTAAAAAAACGGGTTTTGAGGTGTTTGTGGTTTTTTTGGGTATTTTAAAAATCTCTTCCGTGGGGTTTTAGAAAAACTGAGTTTTATTTAAAATTAGAGTCGCCACCGGCCACTAAGATAGGCCGGACACCATAAAACCAGAGATTTAGAAAAATGTTGGGTTCGGGAGTCGGTTACAGATAGGGAAGGATTAGCACCCCCACACCGCCCAAAATTGGTACTTTAATAACTACCGCTTTATTAATATTAAACTTTCCGAATTAAAGTGACGATTAAATTAAAATTTGGTAATAAGTGCGAGTAAATTTTAAGAGCCCCGTTATTCGAGAGTAAACCGATATACCACCATCACTGCGTTTAATACTGGCCACGTTTACGCTCGAAAAAAAAGGGCACCGCATTGACAAATAATATTCCGTTATACAATCTTAGAAAATAATTAAAAAAACATACATTCACAATGACATGGTACTAAAACATAAAAACATGAATATCATAATATTAAACAAAGATAGTAAAATGTATGAACATGAATGGCATGACACATCATAATAAAAACAAGGCATAGACATAAACATGGAAAAAGAAGAAAAAAAACATGCTTCCCAAAATTAAATTAACAAAACATAACGGGCCTAAACATATAAAAGAACCACAAATGCAACATATGCATGACATATAAAATATGTTACCAGGCAAGCAAAGCAAAATACCAAAATATTACACTAAAAACTTTATCATGCGACACATTAAATATCTATATTATAAATACTCCCAAATGATCATGGCAAGAATCATACATGGAACAAAAACACATAAATTACTTTATAAATACTTACATGCTATTTAAAAAAAAAGTGAAAACATGCATAAACTAAAGAACATAATAAAAGCAAAAAGAACATAATACATACTAAAACAATGCTAAACAAACATACCATAACACATGCTAAACAAATTACCCAAAATTAACATATGACCAAAAATGCAAAAACGATCATAAAATTCAAGTAAACATATAAACATGATATGCAAACTAAACTAAAACATATTATATAAAACAAACATGAATACAACAAGACCAAATAAATCAAAACATAAAAACATAATAAAATACATATTACATAAAAAAACATAAATAAATATGATATAAGGACATGTATAAAAACATGGAGAGCAAAATAAACATATTTCAAAACCTAATAATAAACAAATAACATAATTATTTGACATAAAAAAGGACTGAAATGAAGTAAAAACAAAACTAGAATGCTCGAAACAAAAGAAAAAAAGCACAATTTAGGACCTAATTATAAACCTGCAGGGACTAGAGATGTAAATAAGCCAAGGGGCAAGCTCTAAGTTAAAATATCAAAAAATCGGAAGGACTAAGTGGGTGATTTCACCATTTAAAAACTGATTTCGGTTAATTTAGGGGCTAAATTGAAATGTTTTAAAAAGAAAGGGGGACTGGGTTGTAATTGGACCCAGGGGGAGACTCGAAATGAAAAATCCAGAAACGTAGGGGTCCTTAAATTTTAATTAGACCATTCTCAAAAATTTAAAATCTATAAATAGACCTCATTAGGTCTGATTTCAAAGTTTGGCCATTTAAAATTTTTGTTTTATAAAAACAAACCCTCTCCCCTTTTGTTAGCCCTCAACCCAAAAACCCAAAATCCAAGAAAACCCTCTCCGGCCTCCACCATCCCCAGAAGCCGGCGGTGATCCGGCTACTCCGGCCACCGCCAAAAAATCCCAGCCACCGCTAATCGATGTCGGGAAGATGAAAAGCTGCCCCTTTTAAAGATTTAAACATGATCCCTTCTTATTTAAAAAAACAAGATAAAAATCTTATGTTTCATGAAAACCGAAACTGGTTTTTGAAAACAAAGTACCCTTTTTTTTATTTTTAAATGCGAGCTCCTCCACCGATTCACCCCCTAGAGGCTTATCATCGGAGAAAGGAAGTTCGAATGGCAGAAGGGTAAACATCTCCTCTCTTCTCCTCTTTTTTTATGTATTTGATATTATTTTTTGGTTCGAATAAACATGTAAAGAAAATGAAGAATACCTTGTTTCTGAAAAGTCTCTCTTTTTTTATTGGTTTTTCTGAATGTTGTTGAGTACATTAATGGTAGATTACATATATATGCTTGATTTCTTCTCTGACATAGTTTAAAAAATAAGCAAACATTAATTAAATTTGCTGTAGATGATGGTTTGGATCTGACACTATATTTTTTTATTTTTGCATGTTCGATTTAGTAAGAGCCGATGAGGGCGGCGTACGGCGTGCGAGAACTTCGATGATGCAGCAACGTGGCGGGGAAGACGAACGAGTGTCTCAGCCAGATTCATTCTTGGTCGTTGGATCAGATCTGATCCAACGGCTAAGATGGCATGAAGATTGGACGACCCAGATACGATCTGTGGAAGCACTGGATTGTGCCACGTGGTGGGTGGCAGCTGAGCGGTATGCAGCCAACCAGCTCGTGACTCCACGCGGCAGATGAAAGGTCAATCTTCCTTTGATCTGGGTCGTTGGATCAAATCTGATCCAACGGCTCAGATGGGGCTGCACAAAGAAGAAAAGATAAAATTAGGTTATCAAATATGGGTATTAGGGTTTTTGTTGTTAAATGGTTCTGGTTTGAGCTTGGCCGAAATGGGCCATGTAATTATTTAGTACTTGGGTTTTAATATGTAATGGACTGGACTCTTAATGTATTTTGGTTTTATATTTACAGATCCATTTTTAGTTCTAACCCAATAATAATACTACTAATAATAACTAATATTGCTAATAATAATACATATACATACAAATAGTAGCAACAATGGCATTAAGCTACATACATACGAATTAATATACATGCATGCAAATTAACATACATACATGCAAACATATATACGTATACATACATATACATACAAACATACCTATTCATATACAGACGTACACATAATATATTAATATACTCATATATAACACAATTCATACAATCACACATACATACATACATATGCGCACACATATATTACATATATATTAATAACAAAAATGCACGTATATATACGTAATCATGAAACAATAATATTAATTAATTATTATATTAGTATATTAACACAATATTTACAAACCAGATAAAAATGAGTGATTACAGTGGACGGCAGCACACGACGACGCTAAACCAAGTCCTGGGTAATTGCTGCAGTTTCTTAGCAATGGGGAAGAACACCACGGCGGTGTTCTTCAGAGGATGAGAGCATTTTTGGTTTGAAATGTTAGAATGATTTTTTTTAAAAAAAAGTGAGTTTTATATCAGCTCAGTTTTATAAAATGGGTTAATTAAATTTTTAAATTCCGCCGCCCTTAAAAAATTTGCTCCGAATTCCTCTATGTTTTTCATTTTTCCATTTTGGTCACCATTTTCAAACCAGTCTTATTTCTCTTTTAATTTAATCCTTAAACTCTTGTTTTTGTTTCATTTCAATCCGAAAACCAGGTGAATAATCCTCCGTTTAGTCCCTCTTGTTTTCATTATTCCATGTTGTTTAATTTATGTGTTCTTAATGTATTTTCCTTTTTATATATTACATTATTATATTTCTTATCATATATATTATATAAGTATATTATTATTATTTTTATATCATGTTTTTATTATATGTAAACCTATATGTATAGCCAGTTGTCCTTTTTATTTCGTATGTGTTAGGTGTTCTATTATACCTAGACGTTGTTGTTCTCTTTATATTCGTATATGTATACGTGTATATCTTGTTTTATTATATTGTTGCTATGTGTTTTTAATATGTATGTACTTTATTCTATTATGTTGATTGTTCGTATGTTTTCCGTATTTTATATTATTATATAATTTGTATGTATTGAGTATTTAACTTGTGTAGATATTGTTCTTTTTATTTGTTTGCGTTCTATATGTTTATAAAGATTTGTTTTCGGTTTCTTATGTTACTTGCCCTTGTAATTTAATATTTATGTTTTGGTATGAATTGTTTGTGTAAATATTTGATGCATATAGTATTAGACCTTCTTATTCCGATATTCTATTGGGAGTGGCATCCCGGTCTCTGGGTGTCATCTCCTTTGACTGTCGTGAATATTAAGGCGAATTTTAAATTGTCATGCATACATGCATTTAGGAACTAAAATTTAAATTAACTCTAATTTTTATTTTCCTTAATAATTACTATGCGAACCTTTAGGTACCAATTTTGGGCGTTGTGGGGTGTTAATCCTTCCCCGTACGTAACTAATTCCTGGACCTAAATTTTTCTCTGGTTTTGTTTTTTCGGTGTCCGATGTACCCCTTTTTGAAATGATCGGTGGTGACTCCCTAATTTTCACAAAAAGCAAATTTTTGCCAGATTCCCCTTTTTAAATTGAATATTTTATGAAAAGCGGGAAGCAACTTTTAATTTTGAAAAAAAGTCGCTACAACATGACGACTCCACTGGAGAGAATTTTTATTTTAAAAATAAAAAAAGGAGTTAAGCCTTAATTAAGTTCGCATTATAATTATTAAAGAAAATTTAAATTTAAATTTTTTAATTTCTAAACCTTGTTTGTTAATTGCATAATGTTTGATACAAATTGTCATCATGTATTAGGTTTAGAACCGTTAAATGGGAGTGATTACTTCGCTTCGTGAGGTGTTCACCTCCGTATGTTGTTGTAATTCACTTCCGAAATCTGGTCCTTATATTTCGTGGGGTGTTCACCTCCGTATAGTATAAAAGTCGTATTCCCTCGAATCGATGTCCTGTTATCTTAATAGGTAATAGCGACAGTTCGAGTACCCTTAGTACTTTAGAACCTAACCACATATAGTAAACCATAGAGCTCACCCTTTAGAGCCATGCTGGAATGCTGTCCGTTTAGCGATGACCCTTTTAGACCTTGTTTGATTTATATATGTCTTTGTTTGATATTTGCATGCTTTGCATGTATTTTAAATTGCTTCGATTTATTGCATTATTTATTTTTTTCATTTAATTTATTTGATCTATTTATTATATTACCGTACTAACTTGTTTTTGTCGATGTTTTTTTTGCTTTTTCCCCTTTTAGCTCTTTTCTTCGCATTTATTTTTGCTTCACATCATAACGTTTTGTTGATTCAAGAACAATCCAATTTAGAGGGCATTCAAGATGAGAGAGAAGTCTATGATGACAAGAGCTATAATGCTACAGTATCGAGTTGGGTTGAACAAAGACCAATCGAGGAAAGAAAAATTGGCGAGGAGACACGTGTCGAAGGCAGAGATGGCATATATTGGATGCAGAGGCAGATCCTCATTGAAACTAGTGGGGGCCACAGCCTCTAAAGTTTGAAAATTGTACATTTAGCCCCTTAAAATTTTCAAAAATTTTAATTTGGCACTTCCAAAATTTTAAAAATTATTATTGTATTTCAAAAAATTTAAATAATTTCAATTAAATCCCTTTCTATTTTTTTAAAAGGGTCTTGATAAGTTTTAATTTTTTTTTGAAAATTTTAGTTAAACTCCTACATTTTATGAAAATTTTGAATTAAAGGGTTAGCTTTTCTTTAGAGAACGTCAAACTTTGAGTGCCTGTTCGACACTTAAATGAGGGAAGGACGAGGCATAGTGAGTTAGTGAGGTCAAGAGAGCCACTTAAATGGGATATAAATTAGGTATGAGAAATGTTCCTTTCAGAAGCCTAATAGCACAGAAAGGACTTCACATGTACATGAGTCACCGCAACCCTCGCGGTCCTTTAAACATAAGCTTTACTTGGGATAAGCTTTGTCAATTTGAAATGAAAGCGCTCTTGCACTTAATATTTGGATGTCTAATTTTGATCTCATTTTTAAAGGTTCACTTTTTTTTTCAAATTTAATTATTTTCTCTAGCTCATATTTATATGTTTTTAAATTGAAATGAGCTTAAAGCCTTTTTTGCCTTACAATTTTGAAAATATGGCAGAGTTTACATGATATTTTTGCATTAAAATAAGATTTTTAAACTCATATCCATAGTTTTTGCATTAAAGTGAGTTTAAAGCATTTCTTTGCCCTAAGAGTTGAAAAAGAGGTTAAACTTTGCATCATGGATTCAAGAGCGAGAATTAGTGGGACACCATTATCCACGTGATAAGATTGTTTATACATAGGAGTCCAAATCAGTATGGACCAAAGAGGGTGCGGAGCCTAAAATTTTTGACTATTGAACAAGCTGAAAATTAGTTCAAAGAGAACAAAGGTGAACAATAAATTTTGGGGCAAATTTTGTTGGGGCAAGAAGATGGCCAATCCATTTTGTGGCAGAGACATTTTAGAACCATAACTCACAAACATGAAGTTGAGCAAGATATGAAGAGTAATCCGAAGTAGGAGCCTGAAAAGCTTTGGAGAAAAAGAGATGCAAAGATTATGATGGGTTATATTAGCTACAGAAAGAGCTTTATTACAAGAAACCTTGAGCTTCCTCGAAGATGAGCTCACCCCTAGTGGTCCTTAGTTTGCATCATTCATGCATCATGAGTAGTTAGATATCCTTAAGTAGGGGCATGCTAACCCACAACATTAGTTTATTTTGTCTATTTTTAGAAAAATCATTAAAGACATCAATTGAGGAATGAAGAATTTCGTAATGGGAAGAACAACTTCAGTCCTCAGAGAATGAAGAATTTCAAATGAGAAGAACAACTGCAGACTTCAAACATTGGTAAAAGATTGAAGGATTTCTTAATCAGAAGAACAACTTCAAGCTTTGGGCAACTAGTAAGACCTCCAGTGTATGGATTTAATATAGATTGAGCATCTGTAAGACCTCCAGTGCAGGGTGATTCGGGCAACCAGTAAGA
Source organism: Hibiscus mutabilis (assembly GCA_019671005.1). NCBI lineage: Eukaryota > Viridiplantae > Streptophyta > Magnoliopsida > Malvales > Malvaceae > Hibiscus > Hibiscus mutabilis. The sequence continues at coordinate 9,676,010 of CM033751.1, read as the reverse complement.
CTTTCAGTGCAGGGTATTAAAATAGTTCAGGCATCTATAAGACCTCTAGTGCAGGGTGATTCGAGCAACCAGTAAGACCTTCAGTACATGGTATTTAGACCTTCAAACCATTAGTAAGACCTCTACTGCGTGATGATTTGGGCCAATTAGTATCGTTCGGGCATCAATAAGACCTCTAGTGCGTGGTAATCCAGGCAATTAGCAAGACTTCCAGTGCATAACTCCAAGATTTCCAAGCCATCAGTAGGACCTTCAGTTCATGGTGATTCGGGATCTAAACAGGGAAGTAGGACAAAATTAGTGATTTTTTTGTCTTTGCTCTATTCTTGTGTTACAAGAATGAGCAAAGAGGGGCAGCTATAATCACTAATTTTGTCTGAGTTTTGTCATTATTTATTTATATTCGGATATTATTATTACTATTAATTATTATTATGAAGTATTACTATTAAATATTAAGAAATAATAGATTACAAATAAAATAAATAATCAAAACAATATTATTAATAACCAGTCCATTTAATTATAAACCCAAAAAAAACATATATTACATAGCTAGCCCAATCGGCCCAAATCAAATCTAATAACCATAATATCTTATATATATATCTAATCTAACCCTAATTTTTTTTGCAGCCGCCTCAAATCTGGTCGTTGGATCAGATCTGATCCAACAGTCCATATTAAACCAAAAAACCGTTCAGCTGCCCTCTATTTGCTAGTGTCGTCAACTGCCGCAGCTGTTCAACTTTGCCACGCACCAAGCCTTTTATCTTCCCCGTCCATGTATCGCCATCGTCGGTGATCGTGCTGCCACCGGTCCTTTCCCCAACCACGAGCATGCACAAGATAATAAAAAAATAGATTTTAGATCAAAGTATGGGCAAACATCACCAACAACAGATTAAGTTATTTATTTTATTTTTATGTTACATGTACAAGACCAGATATAAATCCAGACAAATTCGTTGTAAGGATCAGAGAGAGTTTACAGGAAGCAATCAATAAAAACAAAAAAATCCTCAAACTTTTGAGGTAAAAAATCATCTCTTCATCTTTTTCAGTTTGAATCCAAAATAAATAGAAAAAGTAAAAATACAAGAAAATAACAGAGTTTAGAATTTACCCGTTGGTCTCGGGGCCACCGTTATTTCGAACGGTTGAGGAAGGTGCGTTGATCAACATGAACCGGTTCGTCTTCTTCGTTCATTTTCAGGTATATGGTTAGTTTTTTTTTGAAGTTTTAGCTTCTAATACAAGTTTTTTTCCTTAAAGTTTGGGTTCGATTTTTATAAGGATTTGACAAAAATAGAGGTTTTTTTGAGAAATCACAGCGGGTTTGGCTTTGAAAAAAAGAAAAGTTTTTTGGTTAAAATTACCCAGATTCTGGCGCCAGTGGACGGCGGCGCACGACAGCGCTTGGCCAAAACCTGGGTGCTACAATTTCTTGGCAATGGGGAAGAACACCATGGCGGTGTTCTTCAGAGGATGAGAGCATTTTTGGAGTTTTTTTTTGTTTGAAATGTTAAAATGATTTAAAAAAATAAAGTGAGTTTTATATCAGCTAAGTTTTATAAAATGGGTTAATTAAATTTTTAAATCCCTCCGCCCTTAAAAAGCTTGCTCCACATTCCTCTATGTTTTTCGTTTTTCCATTTTGGTCACCATTTTCAAACCAGTCTTATTTCTCTTTTAATTTAATCCTTAAACTTTTGTTTTTGTTTCATTTCAATCCGAAAACCAAGTGAATAATCTGCCGTTTAGTCCCTCTTGTTTTCATTATTCCATGTTATTTAATTTATGTGTTCTTAATGTATTTCCCTTTTTATATATTACATTATTATATTTCTTATCATATATATTATATAAGTATATTATTATTTTTTATATCATGTTTTTATTATATGTACACCTATATGTATAGCCAGTTGTCCTTTTAATTTTGTATGTGTTAGGTGTTCTATTATACGTAGACGTTGTTGTTCTCTTTATATTCGTATATGTATAAGTGCATATCTTGTTATATTATATTGTTGCTATGTGTTTTTAATATGTATGTACTTTATTCTATTATGTTGATTGTTCGTATGTTTGTCGTATTTTATATTATTATATAATTTGTATGTATTGTGTATTTAACTTGTGTAGATACCGTTCTTTTTATATGTATGTGTTCTATATGTTTATACGGGTTGTTTTCGGTTTCTTATATTTCTTTCCCTTGTAATTTATTATTTATGTTTTGGTATTAATTGTTTGTGTAAATATTTGATGCATATAGTATTAGGCCTTCTTATTATGGTATTCTATTGGGAGTGACATCTCGGTCTCCGGGTGTCATCTCCTTTGACTGTCGTGAATATTAAGGCCGATTTTAAATTGTCATGCATACATGCATTTGGGAATTAAAATTTAAATTAACTCTCATTTTTATTTTCCTTAATAATTACTATGCGAACCTTTAGGTACCAATTTTGGGCGTTGTGGGGGTGTTAATCTTTCCCCATACGTAACCAACTCCCGGACCAAAATTTTTCTCTGGTTTTGTTTTTCTCGGTTTCCGGTCTACATCTTTTTGAAATGATCGGTGGCGACTCCCTAATTTTCACAAAAAATAATTTCTTGCCAGATTCTTCTTTTTAAATTGAATCTTTTATGAAAATCAAGAAACATCTTTCGATTTTGAAAAAAAATCGCTACATGTTGGTATCATAAACAACATACTTGGGATGACTTCTTGAAGGAATTTGAGAAGAAGTATGTGGGAGAAGCCCACATTGATAGTTTGAGGGATCGGTTCAATCACTTGGTCCAGGGAATCCGGTCAGTCTTTGAGTATGAACAAGAGTTCTTACAGTTAAGTAGCTATGCTCATGAGTTGGTTGCTATCGAGAAAATAAGATGTAAGATATTCTTAAAGGGTTTGAGAAAGAAAATTAAGACCTACTTAACTGCTGCCCCATCGAAAGTGTTTTTAAAATTGACTGCTAGTGCCATGTCGCTTGATCAAGTGCAAGGGTTGACCTATAGCCCACCTGGTAGGCAAGAGAGCTCGAGTGAGAGAACTTAAAACTTTTTCAACAACTCACAGTCTTATTCTAAAAGGAATAGGAACTATTAGAATCAAGGTAGAGGAGCTTCGAATCAAAATTCAAGATCAGACCGTAGGTCTAACCAGAGAAGGCCTTCATCGTCTTCAGTCATGATGAGTCTAAAGGGTTCACAGAGAAGTACAGGTGCACCAGTTTGTGATCAGTATGGGCATAGGTATAGAGACGAGTGTTGAGTGACATCTAGGGTTTATTTTGAGTGTGGATCAATCGGACCATTTTGTGAGAGGTTGTCCAGTAACTGCTAACACTACCCCGGTTCAGACTTAGATGACCTCTTATCTAGCTTAGAGGGGTTGGGTTTTTGCTAGAGAAAGAGCGAGCCATGTGTCTTGGCATAAGAGTGGGGGTACTTTCTAGTTTACCGCGAGAGCACTAGTGAGACAGTACACAGTTAAGGCTCAAGAGAACTGTGAGGCTACATATGTTATTTCAGGTACATTTACCTTATTTTCTGTTTTTATTGTTACTCTTATGGATTCGGGGTCTACCCACTCCTACATTCGTAGTAGAATATCTCAACAATAGGGTATTCTAGCCGAGGATCTTGAGATAGAAGTTTGTGTAACTAGTCATTGGGGTATGATATTTTGGTGGATAAGGTGTATCGAAGGTGTCTGCTTGAAATTTAGGGTTCAATCTTTCTGACTGATTTGATGATGTTACCGTTTTAAGAATTTGATGCAATCCTAGGGATGAATTGGTTGTTTGAGCATGATGCACGTTTGGGTTATAGAGCGAAAAGTCTTAAGCTTCGTGGTTTGGATGGGGCAAAGTTGGTAGTGAAAGGTAAGAAGAATATTTGCCTTTTTAATATTATGTCAGCCTTGGCGGCACAAAGAATGATCTAATAAGGATGCAAGGCCTTTTTGGATCACGTGGTTGACACAAGTGTTGAGAGTTTGACACTTGAGAGCTTTTGAACTGTTAGAGAATTCGCCGATGTGTTTTTGAAAGAGTTACCTGAACTTTCTCCAAATTGTAAGTTAGAGTTTTAGATATATGTGATACCGGGCATAAAACCAGTGTCTATTGCACCGACAGAATTGAGGGAGCTAAAGAATTAGATCCAAGAGTTATTAGAAAAAGTTTTTATCTGACCAAGCATTTTACCTTGGGGTGTACAGATCTTGTTTGTTAAGAATAAGAATGGGTCGATGAGGATGTTTATTGACTACCGGTAGCTCAACAAGGTAAAGTTGAAGAACCGGTATCCCCTACCAAGGATAGATGACATGTTTGATTAGTTAAGAGGTGCTCGTGTATTCTCAAAGATCGACTTGAGGTTAGGTTATTACCAGTTGAAAGTAGTAGAAAAGGATATTGAGAATGCCACTTTCAGGATGCGGTAAGGACATTATGAGTTATTGGTAATGCCATTTGGTCTTACCAATGCACCGATGGCTTTTATGGATTTGATGAACCAAATTTTCTAGCCCTACTTAGATCAGTTTGTAATGGTTTTTATGATGATATCTTCGTCTATTTGAGCTGGGAAGAGAAGCACGATTATCATCTCCGAGTTGTTTTTCAGACCTTGAGGGAGAGGCAACTTTTTGCTAAGTACAGTAAGTGTAAGTTTTGGCTCTCTGAGGTGGCTTTTTTAGGCCACATTGTTGCGGTTGATGAGATCCAAGTTGATCCCCAAAAGATTCAAGCTGTGGTGGAGTGGAAACCACCTAGAAATATCGCGAAGTCTGTAGTTTTCTTGGGCTTACCGAATATTATTGTCATTTTGTTCAAGGTTTTTCCATCATAGCGACACCTATGACCAAGCTATTACAAAAAGGAGTTTCGTTTGAATAGAATGCTTTGAGTAGTTGAAGGTTTACCTTGTGGAGGCCCCGGTGTTAATGTAACCCTAACCGAGAAAAGATTATGTTGTGTTTAGTGATGCTATCTTGAGTGAGCTCGGTTGTGTTCTCATACAAGAAGGTAATGTGGTTACTTATGCCTCAAGACAACTTAAGCCCCATGAACGGAATTACCATACGTATAATTTAGAGCTTATCGCGGTTATCTTCACTTTGAAGATTTAGAGACATTATCTGTATGGGGAAAAGTGCTACATTTACACCAATTATAAGAGTTTAAAGTACCTGTTCACCCTGAAATAGTTGAATTTGAGGCAAAGTCGATGAATTAAGCTATTAAAAGACTATGATTACATCATAGATTATCATTCCAGTAAAGCTAATGTGGTGGCTGATGCTTTGAGCTAGAAGTCCATGTCAGATTTGAGGGCAATGTTTGCCCGGTTGAGGATAATCGAGGATAGTGGGTTGTTAACTGAGCTTTGTGTGGAGCCTACCTTGGTGCAAGAGATCAAAATGACACATGTGTTAGACAGAGAGTTGATGGAAATGATAGAGATAGTTCAGAGATGTGAGACATCTAATTTTGAGGTGCGAGATAGTGAGATCTTGTACTTCAAGGATTGATTATGTGTTCCATCTTTGGAGGATCTACGAGATAGTATCCTGTGAGAGGTACATCAGAGTTTGTTTTATGTGTACCTGGGAAACAACAAGATGTATCAAGACCTTCGTCCTTTTTATTGGTAGTCTAGTATAAAAATAGATTTATCTAAGTTTGTGATGAGATGTTTTGCCTGTCAGCAAGTTAAGGCCAAATATCAGGTTTCTTGGGGCTTGCTTCAGCCCAATAAAATTCTACAATAGAAGAGGGATCGAGTGATCATAGATTTTGTGATGGGTTGGCCGTTGACACAAAAGAAGCATGATACTATATGGGTGATAGTAGATCGTTTAACCAAATCCACTCATTCTTACCTGTGCTTATGGATTTTAAGCTTGAGAGATTGGCGCAATTGTACATCCAAGAGATAGTAAGATTGCATGGAGTGACATCATTGATCATATCAGATAGAGATTTGTGTTTCACGGCAAGGTTGTGGAAGAAGATACATGAGCCTTTGGATACCAAGTTGTACTTCAGTACAGCTTTCCACCCTCAGACCGATGTTTAGTCTGAGTGAGTTATCCAAATCTTAGAGGATATGCTCTGATATTGTATCATTGACTTCGAGAAGAGTTAAGAAGATCAGATACCGCTTGTTGAATTTACCTATAATAACAGTTTCTAATCAAGCATCAAGATGGCTCTCTTTGAAGTCTTATATGGGCGTAAGTGTAGAACATCCTTGTGTTGGATCGAGCTTAGTGAGAAGAAGGTAGTAAGGTTAAACTTGATTAGACAAACCGAGAAAAAGGTTCAGATAATTAAGGAAAGGTTGCAAGTAGCCTTTGATCGTCAGAAAGCTTATGTGGACTGGAGGCATAAACACATCGAGTATGATATTTGTGACAAAGTTTTCCTCAAGGTGTTACCATGGAAAAGAGTAATTCGCTTTGGGCGGAAGGGCAAGTTGAGCCCGAGGTTTATAGGTCCATATGAGATTCTTGAAAGGGTTGAACCAGTAGCTTACCGATTATCCTTACCTCCAGAGATGACATACATCCACAATGTGTTTTATGTGTCTATGTTGAGACGTTATCGTTCTAATCCTTCCCATATTATACCTCTTGAGGAGATTAAGATAAACTTCGATTGACTTATGAGGAGGAACCAATAATATTTTTGGACAAAAAAGTAAAGGAACTTCGTAACAAATGTATACCACTTGTGAAGATGTTGTGCAGGAACCACAGAGTCAAAAAAGCTACGTGAGAAGTCGAGAAGGTTATGAAGTTGCTTGAGGACAAAATTTCTTTAAGGGTGGGAGAGTTGTAATGACCCAAATTTCAAAATCTGAAGGTCGGTTAAACCTGAAGCATGGACTTCATGTTTGGGCTTAGATGTTTAGGCCTCGAGAGCCTTGGTGGGCTTCCCACTTGTTGTTGGGATAAGGGTTTCCGGCTTATAGGTGAATGAGAATATGAGAGAGGGGCAAAGAGGTAAAATCCTAAATTTTAAAAGAGGAAGGGTTAGTTTTATTTATGGTTCTGCAGAAAAGTTTGGAGGATGATCTCATTTTGTCCCTAACCTCATCCCATCTCTCTCCTTTTTATTCTTCCTTGTGACTCAAGAACAAAGATCAAATCTTTGTTGTTTTGAGTAGAAATCCCGAAATTAAGGTTTAGGGAGTGTTGTTCATCACCTAATGATCTATCTTTCAAGGTAAGCATTGTGAGTTTCGGTGGTGGTTGGAAAAATGAGTGTTTTGTGGGAGTTAAAGAGGAAAATGAGAATTAGGGTTGTTGGCTCTATTTCTTGTTGTAGAATCTTTCCTTCTTCATATCATAAGTTTCCAGCAGCGTGGTAACTAGTTTTTCAACATCTCTTGTAGTGAAAGAGGTAAGAGAAGCTTCCAAAGCTCAAGAGAAGAGGAGGGCTTGGGGAGCTTGGCTAAGGGCTTCTTCTCCAGCTTAGAATCAAGGTTAGTACACTACTAACTCATTTGTATTCCTAGAAATCATAAAATTAGATTGATTGTTGCTTGGTTTGGTGTTTTGCTTATGTAGGAGCTTGAGACATCCTTTAATGGCTAAATTTGAATTGAGTGTTAAAATGGTATAAAATGGTAAGAAACCACTTAAACTATCCTTCATAACTTGTAGGCTCGATTTGGGGTTTTACCATAGAGGTTTGGGGGTTTTGGGGTAACTTTCGTACTCTAAAAAATAAATTCTAGGTTTAAGTACCGATACGAGTTGAACACGTATCGGTACCCCGTGGTAAATTTGATGAATTAAAGCCAAATTGCAAGGGCGTATCGGTACTCTTAGGGGGTATTGGTACCCTCATATTCTATTAAATTCCAGTAGCAACTTTGGGTATCGGTACGTTTGGAGACGTATCGGTACTGATGGCGTATCGATACACGGCCCCGTGTATCGGTACAAGGTTTTGGTTAAACCCTTCTAGAAGCCAAAACGAGTATCGATACACATATGTGGGTATCGGTACCCACTGGAGCGTATCGATACTCTTAAGTGGTATTAGTACCCACTGGGAATTTGCTTAGAAATTATATTTTGAGTTCGGGAAACCTATAATTAGTGGACTAAGGCCCAATGGGCCTCTAATATGGTAAAATAAATAGTAAAATTGAGAAACCGAGATTTGAACCTCTTATTCGAGCATAATGAGTAATAACTTAGTAAAACCTTGGGTGACTTATTTGTAATAGCAAACCGTAGGGATCCTTGGTGGATCGTGTGTTGTTACGTGCCAAGTAAGGACACTTGTGTGATTGGGTCACTTTGATTGGTGGGATCTGGATACCCAGTGAGGGTGTTGCAACACCAAGAGACGGGCTTTCGGATGTATATTCCCGAGACTGTGCGACACACGAGTACGAGTGTACGTTCCCGAGGTTGTGTGACACGGGGCCTCACTCTGAGTGTATGTTCTCGAGCTTGTGTGACACCGGGGCTCACTCTAGGTTTGTTGGTATAGAGCCTATGTGCTGTGTGATATTTTTGTATCTTTTGCTTGTTATGTGTTTTGGCGGCTAGAGGTAGCGCCAATGTTGCTATGTTATGCCTTGATGTCATTCTTTTAGCTACATGTACTTATTTATGATTTGCGTAAAGCATGGTTGAGTGAAAGTGTATCCACTGAGCTTCATTAGCTCAGCGTTCGAAATTGTTGTTTCTGTTCGCAGGTTAGTAGGTTGGCGTGCATCGCTGGAGCACTACCGAAGTAGGACATCAACATCAACTTGTGTCTGAGTACAACACTTAGACTTATTTGGGCTATGTGTTCATAGGACCCTATGTTGTATTGTAACTCTCATTTTGGGATTTTAACTTATGAGTTAAATGCTTTAATTATGTATTTTAATTGGAGCTCTCATGTAACGCTTTAACTATTTTATTCATGTCTAACATTTGAACTTAATGGATTTTATGAAATGTTTGTGTTTGGGCTAAATCTAGTGGCAAGCTTTATGGTTTAGTGTTTGGGCTTGAGGCCCAATTGTGACATTCGAGTTGGGGTGTTACACATCCATTCCGCTTTTGAGGCAGAAGCCTTATCAGCAACTCAAGGTCTCGAGTTCGCCCATGATTTGAGCCTTCAGGATCTCATAGTGGAAGGTGATTCTCGAGTTGTTATCAACAAATTAGCCCTTCCTGAGATTGATAGATCAAACATTTGATCTCTCATATCTGATGCAAAACATCTCTCCATAAGCTTTAGAAGCTGTCGTTTCACCTTCATCGGTCGTAACGGAAACAAAGCGGTACATGCACTTGCATCCCTTGGTCGCCGATTTACTGAAGACCGATTCTGGATTGAGGAAGCACTTGGTGAAGCAACATCAGCAGCTGACTTCGACCGTCGTTTCATAGATCCGCCATAGAAGACCCTGTCTATTCCAATTTCGTGGGCACCCAGCTCAATTAGCCCACTCCGATTTGGTTTTCATGCTCTATCGTCTTGCCTCTAAATCCTGCCGATCGATTTCGTGGGCACCCAGTTCAATTTCCCTTTGTGTTTTGTCTTTTTTTCTTGTTATCGTTTGTGGCTTTTAGGTATGTTTTGTTTGTCTTGAACTTTTTGTTTATTGAACCTTCTGGTTTGAATAAATTATCAGATGTACACCTTAAAAAAAAATTGACAAAAGTGAAATAATGAAAGCCACTGCGCCCCTATTAAGATATAAAGAAAATTTGTACTTGGGTGCAAGCTAAACCGCTCCATAATCTCCACCCCGTCCGCTCCATAATCTCCACCCCGCACGCCATAAAAACATAACAAGTATAAAATGATGATTAAATTAAATTAATTATTTTTAAAAATAGTTTTACGTTTCAAATTTGGCAAATTTAATTGAAACTTTTTTATTATTAATATATGATTAAAATAACAATAATTTATACTAATTATTAAATTTTAATATTATAAATATAGCAAAATGAATTGAAAAAAATCGTCTTATAATAAGTATCTCTGATATTTGATTAAAATAGTTGATCAATTTATTTAATACATATAATTATTATACTAAAAATAAGAATATTTTATATTTTATGCATACAATTAAACCATATTTCGATAATTGAAATATAATGTTAGGCAAATTTCCCCTTTTTTATATGGTAAAAATTATTTAAAAAATATAATCACTTTTAAATTATTTATAAAACTTTAAAAAAGTCTAATGATAAAAATTTTAAAAAAATAAAAATCTTTTTAGTACTATTTAACATTTTGGGTTAAATTTCCCGTTGAAAATCACTGCGTCCGTATTAAGCTATAAAGAAAATTTTTGCTTGGGCGTCAAGCTAAACCGCTATATAATCTCCACTCCATCCGCCATAAAAACATAATTACCTTTCCCCGATTTGTTCCTTGATTTCCAAGATTTCATGGCTGACACTGCCGTAGACTCTGCCACGTCCACCGTAGCCGCCGCTGAGGCGCCACCACCACAAGAAACCAAAAAGACTGCCGACGCGCCAGAACGATTGGTCGATGTAGAAGACGATGCTCCGGAGGAATCGAGCGGTTCCTTAATATCAGAAGGAAAAGTCCCATCCGAAATCGACATTGGAAACCTTACAATAGACGAGAAATAAAATATCAAGTTCCTCAATGAACCTGAAGACTCCAATATCGCTGAGGCGCCACCGCCACAAGAAACCAAAATGACTTCCGACGCGCCAAAACGATTGGTCGATGTAGAAGACGCTGCTCCGGAGGAATCGAGAGGTTCCTTACTATCTGAAGGAAAAGTCGCTTCCGTTATCGACATTGGAAACCTTACAATAGACGAGAACAAAAATATCAACAAGTTCCTCGATGAACCTGAAGACTCCAATATCGAAGCCGTAAAAATTCACGAAACTTTTTTTTTAGCTTTTTTCTTTGTAGTTTGATTGATGATTTTGGTTTTGACATGTAAGCTTTTTTTAGGTGACATCAGGGGATACTCCTTACACATCAGCATTTACGTTTGAGGAATTGAACCTGTCACCGGAACTGTTGAAGGGACTATACGTTGAGATGAAATTTGAAAAGCCTAGTAAAATTCAAGCTATTAGTTTGCCTGTGATCTTGAATGCCTCTTACAAGGATTTAATTGCTCAAGCTCATAACGGGTCTGGGAAAACCACTTGCTTTACGCTTGGAATGCTATCTCGTGTAGATCCCAAATTAAAAGCTCCCCAAGCATTGTGTATTTGTCCCACTAGAGAATTGGCTATTCAGGTTTAAGTCTTGGGAATTTTGAATTTTTTTAATGAAATTTGGGTTTTGTTTCAATGCTGGACCATGTGTTCTTTTTTGCAGAATGTGGAAGTGCTTAGGAAGATGGGGAGGCATACTGGGATAATTTCAGAATGTGCCATTCGATCCGATGGTACTAATCGGAATACCATGTATAGTCGGCAACCTATTATGGCTCAAGTAGTTATTGGTACTCCTGGCACTATTTTGAAATTGATGTCCTACAAGAAACTGGGTGCGAGTTTTGTGAAGATTCTTGTGTCTGATGAGGCTGACCAAATGCTTGCTGAGGTAACCTTTGTTTTTATGGTTTAATTTGATTGTGGTTTTGGTGGACTTTATAATTTATTTAGTTCTCTTGTTTTTTGATATTAGGAAAAGAAAAAAAAAAGTTTTCATTGAATACTAGAAGAATGCTGTACTGTGACTACCTAGTTTGGTTGGTTAAAATGTATAGGCAGAAATAATAAAGTTTTATATGTTTTTATTAGTTTAGTTTTGTTTTTTTGTTTATTAGAGAAGTCTGGAGACTTTATCTTTCTAATGGTATCTAGTATTAATAGATGCCTTAGCTATTTATTTTCATCTTCTGATTTTGCAACATCCGTTGTGGATGGATGGGGTGTTAGGGGGCAGTCACCCCCTGGAAATTTCAAATTCCTATATATTTTAGAAAATTTCTTTGTATTTTATATTGATGATCTAATCTCTCTTCCCATGGAATTTCAAATTCCCATATAGTTTTATTAAATATAAAAGTTCGTATCCCTAACATAAATTCCCATATAGCCTTTGAGCATGGTTCTAGGAGTTTGTTCCGGTAGGTTTTTGAGTGAATGGTAGGACTGATGTGCTATTAAGGGATTGTTTCCTCTCTGCTATCAAGAAATTCTCTGTTTTGGGTTGGATGGAATGGACTGTTTTTGTTGTAAATGATTTATTCTGGGAGGATATGATCTAACAGGTTGAGTAAATTTCATGGTTAGATGAACTAATTGTGTGATCGATTTCCTCGTGTACATTTGTTTGCTGAAGGATGGATTTAAAGATGACTCTTTAAGAATTATGAAGGATATTCAAAGGAGAAGTTCCCATTGCCAGGTTTGTATTAAAGATGTGTTCTAAATGTTTCTTATTCAGTCTATGATGTGGTGTGTTCTTTATTTGTATGCCGACTTAACATTTAATTATATTAAGATTGCTGAATAGATTGTATGTTATTCAATATTCTGAAGAATGCCAATGCGTTGGAATTGCTAATATCTTGATCTTATCGAGCTTGAGTATCTACTTTTCTGTCTATAAAGGATAATAAAGCAGCGGCTATAGTTACAATTTAGTTGGATGCATGGTTTTGTAGAACAGTGATTTGATTGAATGCTTGATTTTTAATTAATTTCTAGGTTCTCCTGTTTTCTGCTACTTTTAATGACATTGTCAAGAACTTCATAACAAAGATAGTGAAGGGTGATCATAATCAATTATTCGTCAAGAAGGAAGAACTATCATTGGACTCGGTGAAGCAGTATAAAGTGAATGTCCCAGATGAACTTTCCAAGGTTATGGTGATCAAGGACAAAATTTTTGAATTTGGAGAGCGCCTGGGGCAGGCAATCATATTTGTCCGTACAAGGAACAGTGCAATGATGTTGCATAAGTCCCTTGCCGACCTTGGTTATGATTGTACTACAATACAAGGTGGTCTCCGGGAAGAAGACCAAGACAAGATAGTCAAAGAGTTTAAAGATGGCTTGACCCAGGTCCTCATTTCGACCGATCTTCTTGCCCGGGGTTTCAACCAGCAACAGGTATCACTTCCCTTCTTCTTTCCGGGTTGCCTAGCTACCTGCAAAGTGCAGCATCCTGATATTGTTTCTGCAGGTCAATTTGGTGATCAATTATGACCTTCCGGTGAAGCATGACTGTCGTGAGCCCAATTATGAGGTTTACTTGCATAGAATTGGCAGAGCAGGGAGATTTGGCCGCAAGGGTAAGTTACTAAGTTCATGAAATGAAAATGCAATTTAACATCTCTCCCTATGTTTCTACTTTTGTTAGGCATCTGGATTCCATTCAACAATTGTTTTATGATTATAAATTGTTGAAGACTTGTTCCCGTCTTGATTTACAGGAGCTGTGTTCAACTTGCTATGTGGTGACTCGGACGAAATGATAATGTCCAAAATCGAGTATCATTTTGGCACGAAAGTAGCAGAGGTAAGCCCTCCTATGCCTCTTATATTGGGTGCATTTCCTAGTTATTTGTTCTTTTTATGCTTTTGATTTTCATCCGATTGGTTTTCATATGTGATGTCGGATGCAGGTTCGTGACTGGAGTGATGAGGACGGCTTCAAAGCCGCCCTCGGATCAGCTCGTTTACTGTAGAACGAACCTTGGTTTAGAAGCCAAGTGGGAGGAATTTGATAGTTTACAGACTTTATCTGAATAGATAGGCTCGCGTGAATTGCCCCCGTAAAACGAGAAAAAACAAAAACACGAAGGATTTCATCTTTATTATTGCTTCATTGACGATCTCTCTTACAATTTGTTATCGCTTCATATTATTATATGGTATTAGTTGTTCAAATCTGGTTTGGTCTGTGTTAAATTTCAAACAAAGATAGTTTTATCATATTATTAAATGTTTTCATAATAATGTGTTTAATTTGAAAATGATTTTGTAATATTAAATTTTTAATCATTATGAGTTGCCAATCAGAAGCAAATCTATGATTTTTTAATGGGATATAATGAGTTCATAAAATTTTGGGTACAAAATGTATATTTCGTTGAACGAAATTAAATTTTGGGATTTGTAAGATTATAAAATAATTATTTTTGTTTTAGGGGTTGAGGTCACCGCCTCGATTTTTTTATGGTGTCAATCTTCGAGATTTAGGCTTTGCATGTCGATTACGTGGGTGTGGTTACTATAGCGTCTGATAGTGTTTATTTCCAAATTAGTTTGGAGACTTCGATAATATTAATTTCCGAAAGGATGGAACTTTGAAAAAATTACTGTCGAGAGTTATTTTCGGAGCGTACCAAATATGAAAGTGTTGAGGGGATACTTTCAAGAGTATACGGAGGCAAAAAAATTGAGTGTAACAATTCTATATGTTATGTGAATAAATAATTTAAAATTATAAAAAATAATATATACACTTTAAAATAGTTATAGAAAGATTCAAATAAAAATCATATGAAATATACAGGACAACACAACAACAAATGCGTTTTTGGATTATTTTATTGTTCATCTTTTCACAAGCCTCAACCTCTTCATATTATATTGTTTTATACAGTATAAAAAACACTTAAATAGGTCGTAATATAATATATATATGTATATGTATCATGAATTAAACAATTCATCCTATTTGACTTATATACATACGTGCATATATATTAAAAACTAACGCAAATAATCTATAATGAAAAATGGATTGCACGTCTCAAGTAGTGCCCTTCCACCCCTACTCTACCCCTAAACCCTATATATGTGTGTGCGTCATTTCTTCAAAAGAAAATACGTAGAAAAGAAAGCAAAAGGAATTAAAATGGCAACCAAGGTGGTGATGATGTTAATTGCGGCCTCAGTTCTGATGGGATGCGCCACTAATGAAGCAGTAGCCACGGCGGTTCCTGATCTCCAACTTACACATCTGGGCGGCAAAGTTATGTGCCGGGACTGCACCAAAAGCTATGCAGATTGGACTCAAGGCACCCTTCCCATTAAAGGTTCTTCCCTTTCCTCTATTAACAATAACACTTTTATTATATTCTCGGCTGCTTTTTATTTTAAATCATTAAACTTAACTTCAAATGAGTGATAATGTTTTGGTTTTTCATATTTTTAATTCTAAAGGGTCAAATGAATATGATTGGCAGGCGGTAAAGTATCAGTGACATGCAAGGACGACCGAAGCAGAGTCGTATATTATGGTAGTGATGAAACCGACGGAGAAGGGAACTTCAATATGGCTGTCAACAAATACGTTAATGGCAAAGAATTGCAACCAAAGTCATGCTTGGTTAGGTTAGTGTCTTCTCCACATGATACTTGCATCATTCCGACCAACTTTGCTGGAGGACTTACCGGCGTCAATCTCCCAAACCGACCTACCGTTATATACCGTGATTTAGTTCAATATCAACTCGGCACCTTCTTCTACACTACTCAAAGGTGTGCTAAACCAGCTGACGGCCACAACCATGATTCCTCTGGTTGCCTAGCAAATAATTATTATTAATGTTCTTTCCCGGGGAGACATCAATTTTCCCATTTTGATCCATTTCCTTTTTGTTGTTGTCTTCAAAGATTTTAATTTTATGAATATGTGATATATTGGGTTGAGATTGAAGTCAAATTCATTACTGTAATGTGAATTAATGTTAAAGTTTATATTACATTGGCTTAAGGGTATCATAAGCCCTTAAACTTTTGGGGAAAAAATAAATTAAGCCTTTGAATTTTTTATTTTTTTTTTGCACCTAATTAAGTCTTTATACTTCAAAATTTCATCAATTCTCATTTAACCAATATTGACCGTTAAATCTAACAATTTTTTATGGATCATTTGGTACAACATATTGTGTTACTGTGTTGTCACTTGACATTTTCAGAAATTTCAATTTTATTTAAATTTTTTTTTAAAGTTCTAAAAAAACTTAAAAAATTATAAAAAAAATAATTTATAAAAAAATCTGTAAATAACATATGACAAAACTATGGTGGATCGCGTGACAATAATATCTCAAGAAAAAAGCATTAAAAATTGATGGTTAGAATTACTCAAAATGCTTAATTGATTTAATTTATTGGTTACAGGGTTTGATTGGGTGCAAAAAAAATAGAGGTTTAATTGATTTTTTTAAAAGTTCAAGGGCTTCTAGCACCCTTAAACCTATATTTTATTATATTTTAATTGTTCATATTTATAGTCTATTCTTTAAAATTTATTCTTGGTCGACATTAGAATAAAATTATGTCCCTTTTGATGTTTCTACGTACTAAAACTTAAACTATACCTTCTAACCCTAAATCTTAAAAACTAAATCCTAAACCTAACTTAAAATTTAATACTAAACTCTAAATCTAATTGTTAAGTTGAGACATATACAGAGACACATTTTTATTTTAACGTTCGGCTTGATTTCATCTATTGTCGGTGACACCGCTATTCTTCTTACATTGTATTCGCATTACACGTTCGTGTTCGTACAGAATGCTTTACTAAAACTTGATTTAAACTTTAATGCGATGCTACAGGGAATTGTCTCACTAATGAAGATCGAACCTTTTGAAGCTGATTTTTTTTTTATAAATAAGGAGATATTATTACGTGTTTCGTTAAAAATTTCTCTAAATCTAACTGGAGAAAAAAAGTACATGTGATAATATTATGAAAGTCAACTTACAGGTAATAAACCTGAACAAGCCTCAACTACAACGAAACTATTAAATAGAACCATCCACGGCCAAGAGCTCGGACACCCCTAACAGAGGAGTAACCAACTTATGCGCGGCATAATCTCCCGGACTTGCAAGCTTTGCCAGCCAATCCGCAACACAGTTGCCCGATCGCACAACGTGCTGCACCTTCACCTCCCAATCGTGGTTCCACAACTCCAAGATATGCAGGAGCAACAAGGGCCCATTTGATCGAACCAATGCACTTTGTATCATCCGCTCAACGTCCTTGTTATCAACCTCAACAATCACACGGCATAACCCCATCTCCCAAGCACACAAAAGGTCAACATATACCCCCCACAATTCAGCCTCAATAACAAAACAACATCCAATAAATTTATAAAAACTCAGCTTCCACTGACCAAGATGATTACGTACAACACCCCCGCAGGCTGTACGACCATCGGCAACATCCCGAGCACCATCAGTATTGACTTTGTGCTAACTAGGAGGGGGACACCACCACAAGCTGGGGCTAGGGAGCAAAGCTTCAACAGGCAACAAGGCTTGCCCTAGAGAGTGCACCTGGCACGTTAATCCTTTGAGCCGGCAACTCCTTTCCAACACCGTGTCAATATCCTCCAAAGGGTTATCGAACGTTATGGCGTTACGCGAGAGCCATAGATTCCGGACCACATATCCAAAGATAAGTCCCAATCCTCACTATCAATAGCAAACTAGGACGAATTCGTGAAGTTCAACAGCACCCACTCACTAACATCCATCGATAGAAACTCTGTCAGCTTATCAGGCTTCACCACCCTTTTCTATACTGCTATGGCAGGCGGGCACGACCGCAGCAAATGAGCAATGGACCCAACGCTGTGACCACAAACCGGACAACTAGCATTCGATGTGAAATGTCGCCGCACACGCTCCGCGTTGGTCATCACTCTATTGAGGCAAATAAGCCAAAGGAAGGTTTTCACCCTTTGCAACCCTCTAAACTTATTAATCGTCTTCCATAATCCCTCATGAACCCCCGCAGTTGGTTCACAACGAACTTTATACGCCGATGCAACTGAAAATTGTCGATCTTTGCCAACAATCCAACCCACAGAATTCGATCCCAAGAAAGGTCGTGGTCCTCTAATTGCCGCAATCCGATTAAGCACATGTGCCGGCAACAGGGACGAAAACTTGTCCCATGCCCACTGCCATTCTCGATAACCATATCTGCCACCTTAGGTCAATCCAACATCGTGCGCATGGCAGTAGGAACCAGGGATTTAAACCGCGGAACGAAACTGAGATTTCAGACGAGATATTATGATATTGCCGCTGTCCGAAACAGGTATTAACGGAATCACACCTATCGCGGCGGATTGCGGTCAAAATCACGGTTGTAACTGTTAAAAACGGCGATAACAGGCCGTTATATCCGATATTTACTGAAAATGAAAAACAAAGACTGAATAGAGCAGGGCCGGCGCAAGGAAGAAGGAAGAACAGGTTTTATAAAATTTTGAGAAAATTGGGTAAATTACATGCTGTGACATTGAACATTTTAAAGTTCTCGGTTTGGCCTCAATACTTTAACCTGTATTCAAATTGATCCCTTAAACTTTCAAAACTTTTTGATTAAGCCTTTAAATTTCTATTTTATCTCAATTAAGTCCTTAAAGATTTGATTTTTTGTTCAACCTAGCCCTTAAACATTATATTAATTTTATTTTCTTTTTACTTAATAATAAAATTAGAGTATATATTGAATATAATTATTGGAAAAGAAAATCAAATAAATGAGAATAATGACTTATATTTAATGTGGTATAATTGTTTATTAATAATATTATAATTATTTAATTTTTATAATATGTTTATTGTTTATTATTAGTTTTTATAATATGTTTATTTAATTTTTATTATTTATTAATATTATTAATTATTTTTATTATACTAATATTTTTTATTTTTTTGTTTAGGTTTATTCACATGTTTAGTCCTTTTATTGGCGCACATTGTTTATTTAGACATATTTATATGATTTTATTATCCAAACTAAACCAAACAAAAGCACAATACAATCTAGAATTCTTTAAACAAAATCACTTTCACTTTCAAATTCATATTAATAAAATTTCATAAGTGTTAAAAAATACTCTAAAAATTATTAAAATTGATTTTTTATAATTATAATTATAATTAGTATGTTTTACAATAAATTGTGTAAAATTTAAAAAAATTCACGACCGTGACCCCCGCAGTGACCGCAATAGCCTCCGTTATATTTAAAAATGCGATAACCGCGACGTGACCGAAAACGTGATCGCGACCAAAATTTAAATCGCTGGTAGGAACATAAGCTATCAAAGATCGATTCCCTCGATCCTCCCTAATATTCCAACAAATACACTGTCGAACATCCTGTCAAACCCAACTTAACCCTTTCCACAAGCGGGAACAAGTTCCGCTGCGCAATTTCTCTGGCACAACGTCAGGGCACTTATATTTTGCTCTGAGCACACGAACCCAAAGCGCCTCACGCTTAGCAACCAAATTGAACGCAAGCTTCAAGAGGAACGCCTCATTCTGAACATCGAGTTTACGAAATCCTAACCCCCTTGAGCAACAGGTCGACAAATATTATCCCATGATTCTAAATGAACACTCTTGCCAACACCTGTACCACCCCAAACAAAGTTACGAATCAGCTTCTCCAACTCCATACAAACATGTTTTGGAAGAACCGCAGACTGCATAGTATAGGATGGTATAGCAACTAGAACCGCTTTAGCAAGCGTTATACGTCCTGTTAAAGACAAATTATTCGTCGTCCACCCATTCAACTTAGTCTGAACCATGCGAATCAAATACGAGTAAGAAGCTTTAGTAACTCGATTCTGAAGCAAGAAAACTCTAAAATATCTCTCCAGATCATCCACTTCCCGGAAACCAAGACAAAAAACAATATCCGACCGTACATTCAAAGGTAGAAGCTGATTTTTCTGTATCATAATCCAATTAACGGGCTACAAGAGATTTCATCTGTTGGAATGATTTTACAGACAAACTGGTTATGATCGTCAGTGTTGGTTGTATAGACTGTTATATAGTATCAGTTTAATTTTAAATTGGAATCATTCCATTCATATTATTTTGATTTTGAACTAATATTAAATAATTTAGGTTAACATAGACATGCTTATTAAATTTATACAAGCTTATTATTTCAGAGTTTATTCCATGCTTTGACGTCTTACTTTTTAAAGTTTATGAATTCAGTTTAGGGTTTAAGAGTTTAAGTTCGAAGGTTAGAACTAAAATGCTTGTGGGAGTTTTTATTTTCACCGTCAGTGCATTAAATATAAATCCTTTGTGTAATAATTTTTTGTCCGCCTTCAGGCAGGGGCGAATCTATTAAGGGTCATGATGGGTCACGTGACCCACCAATAATTTTTTTGGCTAAACTGCACGGAAGTCACTCAATTATGGGTAAGGTTATATTAGGTCACCCAATTTTTAAAAATTATATTTGAGTCACTCAAAAATGGATAAGGTTACATTTGGGTCACTCAATTACGGGTAATGTTACATTTGAGTCACCCTTCATATTTAAAAAAAAATACATTTTGGTCAATCCTCAAATGTTCGAACTTTTGATACCCTTTGTCTTTAAAACTCAGAAGAACTTTCACGATATCACACTTATCTCTTTAAAAGGTTCTATTTGACAAGAAAAAATTGTTGATCCCAAATTTGTCTACTCATCTCTCTATCAATTCAACTTTCTTGTTATTTTTACCAATTGGGGATTGTTTTAATTCTTTTTTTTAATGAGATTTCTTTAACAAAATGATTTTTTTGATGTTATTTAATCTGTTGTAGTCAAATTGATTGTCTGAAAAGTAGGGCTGTAAACGAACCGAACGAACACAAACAAGGGTATGTTCATGTTTGTTCATTTAATTTTAACTGAACAAATGAACGAACACGAACAACTAAATGAACATAATTTTTTTTTGTGTTCTTTCGTTAAAAGAATAAACGAAGGCAAGCGAACATAATCGAGTATTCTTTAATTTTCTTTTTATTTCATATTTTTAATATATGTTTTTAAATTTTTTTAATATAATACTTTTTTATGAAAAATAATAAATATAAATGGGCATATGTGAATAAATTTAATCAAAAATAAACGAACGGATTATCGAACGTTCACGAACATAAATGAACGAACAAGCTAAATCCTTAAGGATCATTGAAAATGTTTGATATTTAACTTGTTCGGAGGCGCTAAATAGATCTATGTGGTTTAAAAAACGCAACAAGTGATCTTGGGGGTCGACTCTTTCGTTAAACATTAACTTTGGGACCTTGAAAGATGTAGACACATGATGTTCTAAGATGTCTATAGCCAATGGTTCGTTTTTGTACCTTCAAGGATTCTTAGAAGAATCGTCATGCTGAATGCTCAGAAAATTCTTCTCTAACAGCTCTATCTTTGCCCTTAACGCCTGCTGCTCATCGTCCTCCGTGGGACTATAGTCCATATCCTCTAAATCTTTATAATCCTTATTTTGTTCTTGGGGTTGCTCCTCTCTGATTTTTTGTTGAAGAAGAGCTTGCTCCTCCTGAACCGCCTTACCATTTGATTATTTTCTCACTCTTCTCCTCTGCGATTCTATGTTGTTCAGCCCGATCTTGGATAAAATTTTACTGTTGCTCGTATTGTTATTTTGAGAGCACTAAAGCTTCCTCTATGCTCTTTTTTTTATATTTCTAAAAGTTGTTTGGTTGATGCCTTCTGACGGTGATGCCCTTCTCGTTTACCGTGTGCCTTGCCCTGCCATGAACCACATGGGGCTAATCCCAAAACTGTTGTCAAAAATCCTGCTAGAATTATCATAGTTGCTGCATGGTTGCCGTCACTAGCTGATCTATCAAGATATCACCCTTTGCTGCCTTTTTGCTAGCCGTCGCGGGTGGCTGGGCTGTTAAAACATCATCCTCTTTTGCTTTCTCCTTGGAATTGCCTTGGTTGCCTCCATCCATCTTAAGGATTCCCAGGCTTACTGAAGAATCTAAAGGTCACGCGCTCACTCCACGATCACCGCACCAATTGTTGATGGTCAAAATAGATAGGGGTCGAAGACGGTAGTCCATGCAGGTCTAGAAAACCATTTTGGGTTGAAGTTCATATATTGTTCTTATTTTTTGTGGGCAATGGTGTCTGGACTGGAAGATCCTGGTGCTCTCCTGTTTCATGTCCTGTTTTATACTACTCGAACATGTGTCATGGTCGAATTGTCGTGGCGCGTTGATTGGATTGGCTATGACTTGACGTCCTAGGTACCCCTCGTCATCCATAGTGGGTATGTGTGTAGCCACGTGGCCACCAAATAAAACACGATGTTGCTCGTAATCTTGTTTGTTTGCCACAGATGACGAAGGGTATCGCATAGTTTTGTGGGTGATCCCATGCGTTGTGATCCCCGTGCATCCGTTACATTTATCACTGGACATCCTTTGCGTTACACTGTTCGCAGTCTTACTCTTTTTGGTCTCGATACATGGCAATAGGTGTTTATAGGTGCTAACAGAAATATTATATTATCAAAAAGTATTAATAAATTATTATTTATTTAATATATTTTTAATATTATAAATTTTAATAATATAATATTTTTATTTTTAATAATATTATATTTTTATATAATAAAATATTAATATAATTAATCATATTTATTATTTTATTAATTGCTATTAAATTCATATATTGTATGTAGTCAAATTTTCATAAGTGATAAGGTAGATTTAGAGGTTTAACATTTTAATTTTATACAATTAGTCCCGAGTTTAAATCCCATTAATTCCCTTTTATTCTCTATAATTTTCACCAACAAAGTAACCCTTTTAATAAAAACAAGTTATCATCTCATATCATATAATTTGAATTATCCCAGCTGTTGGTGTTTTAGCCTTTCATGATTTGGGTGTGGGATTGATTCCCATTACTTACATTTGTCTCCCATTTTACTTGTTTCATTTGATTATTTCCAATCAGATGGTGACACATCACCATATGGTTGGTTGGTTAATTTTATTTAATTAAATTAAAATTATGACTAAATTGATATAATAAGTAAATAAGAAGGACCATATGTATAATTATACCAATTTTTGTTAACTGCCACGTCACCTTTTCAGCTAGATTTTAACTGTTAGTGGTCAAAATGAGAGCACTTTAAAAATTTGGTGGTCTGATTGACGAGTTGCATAGTTGGGTGGTCAAAATAAGACCGCCCTCATAGTTCGGTGGTCACCTGGTAGTTTACCCTTAATATTATTATAAAAATATTTCTATTTTTATATAATATTTAATAAAATGACTAAAAATTACTATTTAGCATTTAATCTCGAGACTAATAGATCTATACAAATCTTTTATCACTTCACCTACAATAATTTATTCAATAATTTAAAAAATATTTATGGAAGATATTTTTGTATACTTATATTTAAATACTACATTGTAGTTAAAACAATTAGTTGGTAATCCAAATAAAAAGGTAAAATACAAAAGCAGTTAATAAGTTATGAAAAATGATCATTTTGGTCATTGGCATTTCAAAACTTACAAAATGGTCATTTAAATTTATCAAATTATTATAAAATAGTCATTCAATTTATCAAACTATTACGAAAGGATCATTTAAATTTATCAAATCGTTACAAAATGATCATTCAATTTATCAAAATGTTACAAAATGATCATTAAATTAATTGAATTATTACATTATTTTATACCGTCCAATGACCGTTTAGTAACATTTCGATAAACATAATGACTATTTTGTAACTTTTGAAAGAGTAGTGATTAAAATGATCGTTTTTTATAGTTTAGGGACTAAAGGTGTACTTTATCCATAAAAAAACAGTAAGGTGGGCCTACTAGGCCTTAACAAACAAACTAACAGGCTTGGACCACACTCCTTTTAAATTAAATGATGACTACATTGTAAACGAGGAAATCAAATAGGGCTAAAATCGACAATACATGACCTTTCCAACTTTGTAGATCTTGCCATTTGCCTCCTCCCCATGAAGAAAACCCATGATCTCATTTTACTCTCTCTATCTGGTCGGTTTCATCTCCCAACGACAACCCCGAAAAAAATCTCCCACAAATATTTCAAATTCCCTTTTAAATCCCCGAAGACTAAATCGGAAACCATAAATCTCTTCGAATCCGATCTTCAATTCCTGACTAAAAACCTATCTGTCATGGCTTTTATCTGAGCATATTTGGTAAAATCCTTCAGGCTTCACTCCATTGCTGCTGAATTTCTCGAAATTTTCTGATTTTTATTTATTTATTATAATTTTTTTCTTTTTTTTCGCAGAATTTAAGTGGATTTTGACAGTGAAGTGAGTGAGGCATGAAGCGGGAGTTGGATTACGGATTGAAGGTTTCAGTCCTTCCAACTCGGGACTCAGTGATCCAGACTCAAGTTCAGGACAGTTCTGCTACTAGTTGTAAAAGAGTTAAAGGTACTCAAGTGAATGGTTACATTGTTTACACTCGAGTTAAAAAGTCAAGAATTAATTGCCGTCATGAATTTTCGGAGAACTTAGGAAACGTAAAGCTAAAGGACTTTAATAAGCAGATTAATGGTGGTAAAGAGTGTTTAATTGATGAGGATCAGAAGAATAAAGCTTTGAATGAAGCCATTGGTGCGAAGAATAATGTAATCGAAGGTGTGATTGGAGTTAGAAAGGGAAAGGAAAATGTAGTGGGGGATAATGTTTTTGATAATAGCTTAGTTGATCTACACATTGTTGAAGGGGGTCCACTTGTTGAGGCTTTGATTGAAGAGAGCCGTATTATTGGAGAAAATGCTATTGTAGGGAACCTTGTAGTTCAGAAAATTGGAAGTGATGGTAGGCCTGTTGTTCAATCTAGGCTTTGTAACGTGTCTGGTAATAATTTGGGAGTGGTCATGTCTAAAGAGGAGTCGATGAATGATCTTGAGAAATGTCGGATTGAGACAGGAGATTTTGAGGGATCTTCAATGCAGATTGTTGACAGTAGTGATAATGATGATCTACTCTTGAAGACCCTGAAGCGGCCTAAACGATCATTATTGAAACCAAAGATTGAAGCAATAGACAGTTTGCAGTGCCAACAGCAGACTGTTGAAACTGTGTTAGTATCAAATTTTGGTGGAGATGAAGCAACTGAAGATGGTGGCTTAACGAGGAACGATTTGGAGTTTAAAATGTCAAAAAAAAGTTGCTCTTACTAGGTGCCCGATGACTGTTAAAGAGCTCTTTGACACTGGCTTGCTCGATGGAGTTCCAGTAGTTTACATGGGTACAATCAGTAGTAAGGTGGCTCTTTGCTTCCTCAGTTATTTTTAATTTTAAATGTGTTTTCTTTTCTTTTTCCTTTTACTTTGAAATTTAAATGTAGCAAGTAATTTAGGGCATAATATTAGTTGTATGTTAATTTCAGACTGCTGGGCTTCGGGGCATCATTACAGATGGAGGAATTTTGTGTTCTTGTTCCTTGTGCAAGGGGCACAGAGTAAGGAGTTTCTTTCCTAGGTTACAGTGTAGAACATGTAACTCCATGAAATTATAATTGCTGTTATAGAACTCCTGCTGCCATTTTGTTTCTTATTTTAGGTTGTTCCACCTTCTCAATTCGAGATTCATGCTTGTAAACAATACAAACGCGCAGCACAGTATATCTGCTTTGAAAATGGAAAGAGTCTGCTTGAAGTGTTGAAGGCATGCTGGAGAAAACCTCTCCACATGTTAGAAGCAATAATTCAAAATATCCTTAGCGCTTTACCCGAGCAAAAATGTTTCACTTGTAGAAGATGCAAAGGTGGCTTTTTCTCGTCGTTAAACTCATTAATATTGACAGGGGCAAGTAAAAAGAATGATTTTGATTGTATTGGGATCTTATTCTTTTTTCCGTTCTCTTGTTTCTAGGTTCATTTCCTGTTATACATGTTGGCCAAATTGGGCCACTCTGCAATTCATGTGTTGAGTCAAAGAAATCTCAGTGCAGCTCAAAGAGTGCGCCCAGTGCACGAGCTAGGTATGCTTTCATATGAGCATTGTTTGTAAAAAAACGCAATAGAGTTTAGCTGGTAGGGATCTTAATGTTCGTAATTAGTTGAATTTTCTTTTAGTTTGGCAACTGCAGTGTTTTGTGTCTAAATTTGTAGTTTTTTGATTGGGTTATCTAAACTGTTTGCAATTTGCACCATCTCTCATAGTAACCTAAAATTTATTACAGTTCATTATCATTTAATGTACCCCTTGATGGCGTTAGATTGAAACATGTGATTCTGCGTATTGTATCAATTGGGTTTTCAATGTCCGTTCGGTTGTAACTGATTGATACATAGAAGAAAAATAGACAGGTTAAATTTACTTTACTGATATTATTCAGCATGCACATTCCACATAAATTCATTTTATTCATTTATCCTCTAGAGCATATATAACTGAATTACAGTATCAAATTAAACATGACAAAGTTGTAAGGAAGTGCTTATTTGATGTTTGTTTTTAGTTTTCACTAAGTTTCCAGTACTTGCCTAGATACATGTCTTATTTTATATGTACTATTTTTGTGTTATTTCAGACCACAAGAACCTGTTTTGATGTCACAGTCCTTTGGAAGTGCGTCATTGACTATCTTTCCACAAAATAAAAGACAATGGACGAAAGCAAGCAAGTCAGTATCTCTTAATTATCTTCCTCTCTTTTGGTGACGTCTTTTTTGTTTCGAGATGAGATGAATTACTGACATTTTATGCATTTTTTCATGTTCCTCTATCTTCCTTGTTTCAGGTCATCAGAGCTTGATTTGACTTCAAGTTCACCTGAGTGTTCTTCTTCTTCATTATCTACTTCTTCAAAAAATAGAAGTCCATGGAAGACATCAAGAAAGTTGGTGATTCATTATGTCTTACTACTGTTGTTGTTTACTGTTGCATAATTCTGTCTTTAACCCCTTTTTCCCTATTCACGGGAATAAAAATAGTCTAATGTGAAAATCTATGATGGTGCTGGGTGCTAGTTTAAACTTCAAATAGTGTTCCTTTTTTAGGATGTAGTTGGTAGATCATGCTTCCACCTTTGTTATATCCAGGTTAACAAAACCAGGGTTATTGACAAAGTCCTTGAAGAGTGCGTCAGTTGAATCAGTTCATATTTCCTCACAAGATGAAGGCCAGAGGAAAATAAAAAAGAAGTCAGTATCCTTTTTTTATCCTTTTTTTTTTCATTTTATCATGGTGTATGTTTCTGACTTCTGTTTTACTTCGTATTCCTGCTAAGTTTTATGACACTTGGAACTGTTTCACTGAAGCTTTTCCTCAGTCTTTGGTATTTTCTTCATGCTTATTTCCTTTTCCTTTTTGTGCTTTTATTTGAATTTCTTAGGTCCGTGAACATGGTTTTGACTCCAAAGACTTTCAAAGGTGCCTCATCACCAATGTATTCACCCAATGGAAGTCGATGGAAGATGTCAACAAAGTTGGTACCTTTTTATATATTTCTAGACTAAGCTTTTTCTTTTCTTCTCTTTTCTTGATGTAATCTCTTTTTCTTCTTGGATTTTTTTTAAAAAAGAATTTAGAGATCAGCGATTGCATAAGTTAATATTTGAGGAAAATGGTTTGCCTGATGGAACTGAAGTTGCATACTATGCCCGTGGACAGGTATTTGAGATAAATGTAATCTATTTTGTGCTTTGGTACTTGAGTGGTGCATAAAGTGTGATTAGTTTTAATGGCAGAGATTGCTTGTAGGCTACAAAAAGGGCTGTGGGATAATTTGTAGTTGTTGCAATTATGAGGTATTGTGCTCTTAATGCTTGAGCTTCAGAATTTCAAAATTGCTTTGTGCATCTGTTTAGGCTGTTTACTTGTATTGTGCAGGTTTAGCCCCTCACAGTTTGAAGCTCGCAAACTGTATGTTTTTGTATCAGATACTTTTGAGTTTCCTTCCTATGCTTCTGCTCTTTTTTAGGTATATGTTGATTATATTTGTGCTTTTTGGCAGCTATGCATACATTTACACATCTAATGGGGTGTCTCTCCATGAATTGGCAATATCTCTCTCAGAAGGTCGACATTATTCTGCCAAGGATAATGATGATGCATGCTTCATTTGTGCAGATGGTGGGAATCTTTTGCTTTGTGATGGATACCCAAGGGCCTTCCATAAAGGTTCAATTGTAAATATTAAGAATTTCTTTTCACTTTAAATCGGAAATGCTGGATGGATGATTTGATCTTGTTCTCTTGGTTACAAAGCTTTACTTCGTGTTTGTTGATTGTGTGTGTTTTACCCCCAGCCCCTGTGCGGGGGGCGCATATAAGGTTTTATTTATTTTTCAATGGCATGACCGTAAAGTTTTTTTGGAAACTGTAGCTTTACTCAGTCAATGGCGTTGCATATTAGCGAAGATTTTTCTATCTCCTAGTCTGTCATGTTATTATGTGTATTTACTGGCATTTTGCTTCTATATTTACTTTTCCTGGACTTTTGTTTTGAACTTTAAGAATCCAAAAACTTGGTTTCAGGTGTATCCTTCCATTTTTCCACTTACTGAGATTCGGTATCTTGTTTCTTAATCTTGAATGAAGATGATTGTGCTAGCTCTGAATTACCTGATTGATATTGAGTAGTTTTATTGATCTATGCAGAATGTGCATCTCTACCAACAGTTCATGGTCGCTGGTACTGCAAATATTGCCAGAATATGTTTATGAGAGAAAAGTTTGTGGAGCATAATGCAAATGTTGTTGCTGCTGGAAGGATTTTAGGAGTTGATTCTATAGAGCAAATAACCAGCAGATGCATACGTATTGTAAAAAAACATCGAGGCAGAGCTTAGTGGATGTGCTTTATGCAGGTGAGGAGTCCACACTAGATTGAATCTGATTGAAGCTTATAGTTCTTGAGGATTATTCTTATGCAGTGTTCACTGTGATATTTCTATAAATTTCTTTAGTTTTGTGTTTGATACTGTAGAAAAGCAATTTTCTAGCTTTAGGAAAAACTAATTAACGCATAAAAATAAAGCAGAATTTAAGTTTCTGCAGAAAAGAAGAAGAAAACAGAATTGATTTTCTGTTATTGAATATT
This sequence comes from Hibiscus mutabilis, assembly GCA_019671005.1. Lineage (NCBI taxonomy): Eukaryota > Viridiplantae > Streptophyta > Magnoliopsida > Malvales > Malvaceae > Hibiscus > Hibiscus mutabilis. Next base: position 9,647,110 of record CM033751.1, on the reverse strand, counting down.
TTCAAAAAATTACATCCCTTTACAGTGAATTTATAGACTCAAGTATTGGACTTTAGTTACAATTAGGAGTCCTAAGTACACAAGACATCTAACTCTATCTTTTAGGAAGTAAACTTTAATTTAAACTACTATTTACATGAGGACTCTAACTCTATCTTTAAACTTTAATTTAAACTACTATTTACATAAGGACTCTAACTCTATCGGATAATCTAACAGATACCCTTAGATTTGGCTTGACATTGTTCTCTTTGATTTATGATATATAATGCGTGTGATTTTAGCAAATCAGGATTTGGTCCTCGGACAGTTTTACTATGTGATCAGGTAATATATTAGTTTTTCATTTCATCCTGTTTTATACATTTGTTTCACATCTGCTGAACTTGTTTCTCTTTTAATTGTATTCCCACTGATTTGCTCATCCTCTCTTTTTTCTAATCATTATGGATCAGTGCGAGAAAGAATATCATATTGGCTGTTTGAGGACTCATAAAATGGTTGATTTAAGGGTATGTATGTATGTATGTGTCAAAAGCCATGAATTTTATTGTATTTCTCACACGCATAACATATAGGAAACTTTCAAATAAATATACAAGCCTATGTCTTAACTTAGGTAACTTCTAAACTAGGAAAGAGACTAATTCTAGTAATAAAAAACAATCCCTTAGAGATAGGGATCCTAACATATAAAAGATATTTACAAATCCTACTCAATCTCCTTAATTTAGGAATCTAATCTCTGACACTCCCCCTCAAGCTGGGGCATGGATGTCTTCCATCCTCAGCTTGTCTGTTAACTTCTAAAAACACTTACGGGTAGTCCCTTGGTAAGTATATCGCAACTTGATCTCCGGTGGTCACATAGGGAGTCAGATCAAGCCCTTTGTCAATTTTCTCTTTTATGAAATGTCTATCCACTTCAACATGTTTTGTTCTGTCATGTTGAACTGGATTATGAGCAACGTTGATTGCTGACTTGTTATCACAAAGATAGCTTCATTGGTCCATTCCATTTTACCTTCAAGTCCTCTAAAATCATCTTGACCATAATAACTCACAAGTTCCCAATGCCATAGCTCAAAATTCAGCCACACAGACTGGATGTAGCCACCACATTCTGTTTTTTTGCTTCTCCAAGTAGCTAAGTTTCTCCAAAAAAAAAAGTGCAGAGCTTTGAGGTTGACCTTCTATCACTTATGGATCCTGCATAGTCTGCATCTGTGTATGCTTCGAGTCAAGTTCCCCCTCTTCTAAAATGAATTCCTTTGCACGGTGTGCCCTTCAAGTCTTTGCAAAATTTGGATTACTGACCCTTAGGTGCGATTCCTTAGGATTGTGCATGAATTGGCTCACAACTCCAACAACATATGCTATGTCCGGTCGGGTGTGTGACAAATAGATAAGCCTTCCCACGAGTCTCGAAATGAACTTCATCAACTGCCATATCATCCTCCTTTGTCTCTCCAAGCATGTGATTGACTTCTATAGGAGTTTCATTTGGTTTACATCCTAATTTTCCAGTTTCCTTCAAACAAGTCCAAAGCATATCTTTGAGATTTAAAAATTCCTTCTTTGTGAGTGTGCCACCTCAATACCAAGGAAGTATTTTAATTTTCCAAGTCCTTCACCTCAAACTCTTTTATAAGACACTTCTTTAAACTATCAATTCCTTCAGAATAGTTTCCTGTAACAATTATATCATCCACATACACCAATAGTACAGTTACTCCCCCTGATGGAGAGTGTTTCACGAACAGAGTATGGTCACCCTAACTTTGTTTGAAACCTTGTCTTAGCATTACTTTAGTAAACCTTCCAAACCAAGCTCTTGGAGACTGCTTTAGTCCATATAGAGCTTTCTTCAATCTGCAAACTGCCTGTCCAGTATTCGAACCAAATCCAGGTGGAATATCCATGTACTCTTCCTCTTCAAGGTCCCCATGCAAGAAGGCATTCTTAATGTCAAACTGTTGCAAACTCCATCCCTGAATAGCTGCTAAGGAAAGTAGGACCCTCACTGTGTTCATCTTTGCAATCTGGGCAAATGTTTCAAGATAGTCGATCCTATAGGTTTGAGAGTACCCCTTTGCCACCAATCTTGCTTTGTATCTTTCCAAAGAACCATCTGACTTATACTTGATAGTAAACACCCATCTGCATCCTACTGTTTTCTTCCTTTCTGGCAGCTTCACTAAATCCCATGTCTTATTCTTCTCCAGTGCCTCCATTTCTTCTTTCATAGCCTTTTTCCAGTTCTCATTTTCTAATGCCTCGGATACTGTTTTAGGAGTAGTAATGTCATTTAGGCTAGTAAGAAAGGCTCTGTGATTAGGAGATAGGTTTTTGTAGGTTATAAACAAATAGGAGGGGTGTTTGGTGGTGCAGGTTCTTTTTCCTTTTCTAATAGCAATGGGAAATTCAAAATCAGAAGCAGATATAGCATTTTCAGCCTCATTTTGTTCAGAGAGAGTTTTAGAATGTACCTCAAATTGTATAAGAGTAGGAGCAGAAGCAGGAGAAGGGGATGATTGAATCTGCATAGGTGCCTTCCTCCTCGAATAGGTCCTTAGGGGACAAGTAGTGCCTTGAATATTGGGCTGTGGGGTATTAATGCTTGTTTGAGGAGTTTGAGGAGTAGGAGTATTAGGTTCTGATTGAGGAGAAGATGGAGTAGGAGAAGATGGAGTAGGAGAAGGCTCGACAGAATATATAAGGGTAGGAGTAGGAGTAGAAAGATCAATAAGGGGCTGAAGTAAAAACAAATTTGCATCCTTATCTTCCCTAAATGATAACTCCCCCTGAAGATAAGGGACTGTAAAATAACTCTCTTTTTCAACAAAAGTGACATCGGCAGAGGTGTAGAGGATGCTTTTTCTAAAGATTCCAGTAGATTCTTCAATTTTCTACTTCTTCTCGGTTGAACTCAACAGATTGTTCATCTGACTCCTTAGCCATCTGTTTGATGCATAAGCTCTGCTTTGTCCCCTTGCAAAGCTTCCTTTCTCTGTGAAGTTCTTACTTGCTGACTGAGGCTTCCCATGTAACCTCCAACATTTTTCTTTGGTGTGGCGAGGTTTTTTGCAGTAAGTACACCATAAAGAGTCCTTGTTCACAGTCCTTGTTGCTTTTGGTCTGCCTTCAATATTTTGCTGTTCCAGACGTGTTGGTCCTTCAGGGACCGCCCTAGTAACCAAGGCTGAACTTTCTATCTGATTGTTTTCAACCACCATCACTCCTCTTCTTCCTTCTTCAACACGAATGATAGCAACAGTTTCATTTAATGAGGTCAGATCTTCTTTTCCTAGAATCTGGACTCTCACTGCATCAAATTCTATATTTAGTCCAGCAAGAAAATCATAAATCCTATCTTTTTCGACAAACCTCTTTAGAATTGCTGCATCCTCACTGCATTTCATCTGAATACATTGATAGTGGTCCATTTCCTGCCAAAGATTCTGCAGCAGATTAGAATATTCTGTAATTGATTTGTTTCCCTGTTTGGTGGCTGGAATCTTGCTCTTGATTTCATAAATCTGGGCAGCATCTCGAACCTTCGAATAGGTTTGTTTTACAGCCTCCCATATCTCCTGGGCTGTTCTAAGAAACATGCAGATGTCACTAATTCAAGGCACCATTGAATTTCATAACCAAGACATAACTAATGAGTCTTGTTCATCCCAAGCCTCGAATCTGGGATCTCCTTCTTTAGGATCCGTTTCAAGGAGATGACTGAGTTTACCTCTTCCTTTTAGGAAGGTCCGAACCAATTGTGACCACTTAAGGTAGTTCTTACCATTCAATCTATAGGCAGCTTGTATGTTTTGTAAGTCACCTATCGGATTAGAGTGACTTCCCTCACTCATTGTGCTTCCTTGAGCAGTTTCAGTACTGTTGTAATCAACCCTATCGACCATATTTTGTCGATCAAATATCCTACTCTCTCAAGGGATGATACGAACTAAAAGAAAACTGTTCAACAAGAGAATTTAAGACCCAGAAACGAGTGGCTCTGATACCATGTCAAAAGCCATGAATTTTATTGTATTTCTCACACGCATAACATACAGGAAACTTTCAAATAAATATACAAGCCTATGTCTTAAGTTAGGTAACTTCTAAACTAGGAAAGAGACTAATTCTAGTAATAAAAAACAATCCCTTAGAGATAGGGATCCTAACATATAAAAGATATTTACAAATCCTACTCAATCTCCTTAATTTAGGAATCTAATCTCTGACAGTATGCATGCATTATTTTTTTTGTTGTTTAAATATTCCATATGAACCTCTTTGTTCCTGTCTATCGAACACATTATTCTGTTAATGGACGAAGTTACTGAGTTCACTTGATTCAACAGGAAATACCTAGAGGGAAGTGGTTTTGCACCTCTCATTGCAATAGGATCCATTCTACACTGCAGAAGTTGCTTATTTGTGGGTCGGAAAAACTTCCAGACTCTTTTGTGGATGTTATAAAGAAGAAGCATGTAGAAAAGGGTTTAGTTGCTGATATCAATATTGATGTGAGATGGAGGCTGCTCGGTGGCAAATTTGCCACCACTGAAACTAGATTGTTGCTTTCTCAAGCTGTTGGCATCTTCCCTGTAAGATTTTTTTTTCATGTTTTATTTAGATGTTTTACTTATGACGTACTGTTGTTTTCATTGTTGATAAATGGTGACCGTACAATGGTTTTGTATTTTCTTTGCAATTGTTATATTCTTATTTAATGTAATTATTTGGAAAGTATGCTTTCCAGATTGAATGTGTTGCATTGAAGCATCAATAGCACCGTAACTATCCTTTATGCTTCTCGTCCTCACTCGTTACTCTTTTTCTTTCTTTTAGTTTTCCCCCCTTCTGTTACAGTGGGATGGAAGGCAAAATATTGAGTTTATGTAGTAGTTAATATTATCTCTTAATTTCCTAGTATTTTCTCATCCTTAAGATTAGCTATTTATTTTGTTGTTCTATCATTACTAAAATTTGGAGGCATGCTTTTGCATTATCTTCATGGTGGAGCTTGTAACACATTAAGCATATGCATAGGACAGGAAACTGATTCTATAAATTTATTTTAATATATGGATGCATTTTTTTCCTCTGGAAAAAGATCAAAATGACACATTCCTTGGCTAATTGCAACTGTGATTTGCATGTTTTATCTCAAACTACTCACTAATGGAACTCTAATTTCATATGCAACTAAGTCATAGGTTGTAATCTGTTTCTCTAATATTTTCACTGAATTTTTGTTTACTTTTTTTCCTTTATTTATTTATTTATTTATTTTTTTCTCAAGGAATGTTTCAACCCTATAGTTGATGCAACAACTGGGCGGGACCTTATACGATGCATGGTTTATGGGTAAGTGAGAATACTTTTTTTTTTTTGTGCTTGATAAAATCTGGTTGCATATTTACATGAGTGGGCGTTCCATTATTTCGACAAAGTCGATCATTCTGTATTTTCCTCTCTCACACAGAAGGAATTTAAAGGGCCAAGAATACGGGGGAATGTACTGTTAAGTATTGACAATCAAGTAAGACACGTTTGCATAACATTTAAAGCTTAAAATGCTTGTGTTATTCGAATAATAACAATATTCTTTTTTCGCTAATGCTGCAGCTCATTCGTTGTGTCAGCTGGAATAAATCGAGTTTTTGGGCAAGAAATTGCAGAACTCCCTTTAGTTGCTACAAGCATCGCTAAAACGAGGGAAGGTGAGGCTAATGGTCCCAAGCTTTTTTTCTTTATTGCCTACGGTACCTGCCATTTTTACACGGCTCTACTCAACTGGATTTCCAATTGTATTGCAATTGTCTGCCTTTTTCTCTTCTCTTCTCTCTCTAATATGAATTGTTGCCTGCCCCACCAAACTATCTGATGGATATCCTCCTTTCCAATTCCTTCAGAGTTGATTTTCCTACACTTGTCATTGAAGGAAATTATTAGTTTTGAATTCATAATATGTATACCACGATTAATCTTTGATTCAGTAGAGTTAAATTACCTTGTAGGGCTACTTCCAGTTGTTGTTCACTTGTATTGAGAAGCTGCTCGCATTCTTGAACGTCAAAAACATTTTGCTACTTCCAGTTATTGTTCACTTGTATTGAGAAGCTGCTCGCATTCTTGAACGTCAAAAACATTTTGCTTCCAGCTGCTGAAGAAGCGGAATCAATCTGGATAGACAAGTTCGGCTTCAAGAAATTAGGACCGGACCAGGTTCTGTCAATACATCGTAATTTGTGCTTTATAGTGTGTTGTCCACCTTAGTTGCCATATTTTCTGAAACGTCTTTCTTGTGCTTCAGCTTAGGGAATATAAAAGATCCTGCTGCCAGATGGTGATTTTTCAAGGAACTTCAATGCTACAAAAAGATGTTCCTCCCTGTCGAGATTTTATTAATACGGAGCTGACAGAGTTATAGAACAGAGTGGCCTAAGGGAGAGCTAGGTTTTGAAGCCGAATGAGGTGCATCTATGCGTTTCTTTTTTTATTTAATTCGTGCATGGATGTAGATATAGATGTACATAAATGTGTTATTCTCTGCCAGTTCAACGTCAAAGATCAAGAAGTGTGAGCTCCATTTGTAAAGAACTGGAAGGAGTTCCAATGTGAAATGCTGTTAAAATTTTCTTGTCCGACTATTAACGAAAACAACCACTGACTATACTTGAACTTGGTTGAATAGGGAATAAATATTCAGTGGTTAGTAGGGTTTGTATTTGATTTATCGGATTATTTCTGTAAGTTCATTCGGACTACAGTGGGACTGCAGTTCCTTGTTTGGTTTATTTCTTATCTACAAACTCGAGGCAGACAATGGGGTTGAGAGACATAGGACATGCATATTTATCGTGTTTAGTCGGTTCCTTAGTGGTGTCTAGTCTTGCTAGTTTGATTAGTGTACTAAAATTGAGGTTTTGATTTTTAACGGATTAAGGGAAGAACTAGGATAAGGAGATTTCATTTTCATCCCATTTACAAGCTACTACCCAAAAGAGTTCCTCGAAAGAAAGTGGAAAAAACTTTGATACACAGGTTGTGTAAATTTTAGTTTACTCAACCTTTTTAGTTTTAGGAGTAATGGTTTAGTTTAGGGTTTAAAATTTAGTGTCTAAGTTTTAGAGTTTAGAATTTAGGGTATAGGGTTAGATTGTATGCTTTAGTTTGTTAAGGTTTAGGGTTAATTATTTAGGATTTGAGTTTTATAGTGTAAATATGCAAGCTTATATAATTTTTTTGTGTATAAAATTTTACCCAAAAAATGAAAAATTATTAGACGGGCCAGATTTACCATGTCAGCCATGGTCCTATCCGATGGAAATTTTTTATCAAATTTTTTTTTAGGTGAATCTTCATCTTTTTTTTACATATAATTAAAGAGTTGGTGGTTACTTTGGATTTACGTTGAAATAGATAGATGTTATTGGATGAAACATAGATAATATGGTGAGCCTGGAAGACGTGGTGAGTCGGGTCATCTAATAATTTCTCCTAAAAGATACTTCCTAAACGTTAATAAGTTTCTATTCATATTATATTTAGTTAAGACTATAATTCTATCACTCACACTTACAGTGAAATTATTTTTTTGACATTAATGAAATTTACTAATTGTAAAACAATTTAATTAAATTCTAGTAAATTATTTTAATGATATTTTAAATGATTCTGAAATCATTTAAACACTTAAAAAACTTTGTAAAATGTTATATTTGGAAAAGGTAGATTAAGATGGGAACAAGGTGGAGGATGCTCTCTCTAAGCTTGTTTCCTCTGACAATCTTGAGGTTATTAATTTTTCTGATTCACTGGTGGGCGTTGCCTCTATTTTGTTTAATGACTGAGTTGTCAATAGTCTCCCATCACGAGATTATGCTGTGATTTAATTATGTATTTATTATCACATGTTCTCTTTTTTTTCGACTAAATTTAACTGAGTTTTTAATGAGAAATAAATCCTTTATTTCATAAAAAAAGGTAGATTAAGAAATTATTATGAATGAAGTGATAAAAGGTTTATATATATATGGTAGTTATTTCATACGATGGTGGAAGAAAAGTTTTGTTGTCTTAGTTTTAGGGTTTAGAGGTTATAATTTAGGTGTTGTGGTTAAAATTTAGGTTTGAAGATTATAATATAGGGTTTAGAGGTTATAATTTAGGTGTTGTGGTTAAAATTTAGGTTTAAAGATTAGAATTTAGAGTTTATAGGTTAAAATTTAAATCTTTAACCATATAATCTTAAACCTTAAATTCTAATCTTTAAACCTAAATTTTAATTACAAACTTTAAATTCTAAACCATTAAACCATAAATTTTAAACTTTAAATTCTATTATTTGTAGAATCTTTTTTCACATTCAATATACTTGATATAAATCCATATGTAAAAGTTCTTAGTCTCGTAATAATTCGGTCAAACAACCATTTATAAAACTCGAACTACTAATTTATATCAAGTCGAGATGTTGCAATCTTTTCCAGTTTCTTTAGCTTTTTTTTTTTTTTTTTATCTTGGGCATTAAACATATAGGATGTTGACATTCGATTCCGGACCTACCCTTGGTAATAGTTATTAGACGATCCCGAGGAGGGTATAAGAAACAATAAATGAAGACATGGTTACAAGATGGATTCGAGGATCGTATAAAAAGAGGGCTCTTGCCTCTTGATACAGTTTTTGATCTTATCGCACCCAGCATTAGGAGTGTTCTTGATAGGTTTGTTTCTATGATTTTAATGATTTAAGGACGAATTTAAAAATTAGATTAAAAAGAAAAAATAATTAGTAAAAATTTTTTTAGGACCAACAAGAATTGAGTGTAATGTTAACATTTACTAATTCAACCCTGCTTTATTTGGTCACTTTTCTAGGAGAGATACGTCTCTAGTAAATAAATTAGAATAATTTAAAATTTCATTCAAGCTCAGATTTATCTGTGTTCAATACAAGAAATAGTAAATTTGCTTGAATTTGATAAAAACAAAATGTTATATAATACCTTCGACCTGGATGTCATTTTTGGAACTCAAGCCTGAAATCTAAACATAAAATTTCTAGTCTAGTTTAGCCCAACCACAATAAATTTCCAAAACTCATTTTATTTCAATCTAATAAAGTATAAATAATATTTGAAACATATAAAACCGAGCTCCTTTTAAAATTACATTATAAAATATTTGACTCTATCATTTAAGAAATTCAAATACAAGTTACAATGAACAATATGTTCCTACGAATACATAGACCAAAGACCTAAGTATTGTACTTTGGAGAGACGAGGTGCTAGAATCCTTCGCTGATGGTGCTCCTCCAAGCAACATGTTAAACCTACTAACCTGAGAACGGAAACAACAATTTTGAACGTTGAGCTAACAATGCTCAATGGATACATAACTACTCAACCATGCTTCATGCAAATCATAATTAAGACGATGCTACAAGATATGATATAATGGCAAGATAAAATGGTGCTATCATTAGTCGCCTAAACACATGCCTCAAAAAGCAATCTTCAATCATGGCACACAAGGCCCAACCAAGTCTGAGATCTTAACAGATCACCTAGGCAATAACAACATCGATAACAACTTTAGAGTGAGACCGGGTCACGTAGCATCGGAATATACACTCCGGGTGAGGCCGGGTCACATAGCATCGAAACATACACCCTTGCTCGGAATCATCCCTCAAACGTCTACTCTATGGCTGAGGCTGGGTCACATAGCATCGGAACATACACCCATACTCGGAATCATACCTCGAGTATCTTCGAATGAGGCCCGGGTCACATAACATCGGTAACCTCCATTCGGTATCTCAAACCGTGGTGTTGCAACACTCTTCACTGGGTATTCGGGTCCCATCAATCAAGTGCACACATGGCACGACACATCACCATAACTTAACCAATGCCTATCTAGCATACAAGCAACGCGACCCCATGGATCCCCTATTGTTGCTAAGCGACAACACATCAATATTTTACCAAGTTATTAGACATTTATTGCACATACGAGGTTTAAATATTAGTTTCTTAGTTTTACAATTCATTTTATACCTTGGGAGATCCATTGGGTACTTTACCTTGAATTATAGAGCCCCCGAACGCAAACTCAAATTCCTTCGGCAGATTGCCCAGGGAGTACCGATACTCCTATATGGGTATCGGTACGCCCCTAAGGGTATCGATACTCTCCTTGAGTACCGGTACTCATTTTACATTCAAAAAAATTTGTTGCTAAGCCCATACCGATACACCCCCTACACATATCGGTACTCAATACCGGTACGCTTACCCCCATACCGATCCTCGAACTCAATGGAACAGTGGTATCAATACCCTTCTTTAAGTACCGGTACGCTAAAACGCTACTATAATTTCATTCATAACAGGGGTACCAATACTCGGGAAGCCGTACCGGTATGCCCTTCATGTTTTGCCTCCTTTCATAGAGAAGGGTACCAGTATTGAACTACCAATACCGATATGTGAACCCAGATTTCTAGGTCTGGGAAAATTTTCATCTTTAACCCTCAAACTAACTTGGTAACCCCCAAAACTCAACCTACTACTTATAGAAAGTGTTTAAGGTTTGTTTCTATCAATTTTACACTTTATTAACATCAAATCTTGAACTTACCATTAAAGGTCATCCAAGCTTAATCTCAACCAACAATATCAGAACATGCAACAATATCTAGTTTTATGATTTCCAGGAAATTATGAGAGTTAGTAGTGTACTAACCTTGAATTAAAGCTGAGAAGAAAGCCTCCAATTACTCAATCATGTTCTTCCTCTTGGAACCCCTCCAAACATCTTTTCCCCCATTTCAAATAATATTTACCTTATTTTGTAGATCATTGGATGATGATCAAATCTTCCTCCACAACCAAAACAAGATTCTCACCTAAAAGCTCAAAGATTTTACCTTTTTGTTTTGGTTCTCAGAAACAAGAGATGAAAATATGGAGGGTGAGGAGACATGGGACAAGATGACCTCGTGGAACTCCATTTTTTGTAGCACATCCAATTATGCTTTTACCAAACTACCCTTCTTAAATTCTTCTTAACCCATATTCAAACCAACAACTCAAGCCAAACAACAAGGATCGAGCCCAATAAGGCTCTCAAGGCCCTAACATCTTAGCCCAAACGCAAAGCCCATGCTTTGGATTAACCCTACCCTCGGATTCTAAAATCTGGGTCATTACAACTCTTCCCTCCTTAAAAAATTTTCATCCTCGAAATTTAAACAAGAGAAGGAGATGCAATAGCTAAAGATCCAACCATTATTTTTATCACACAAGCTCATGACTCCTAGATTTCTCCACAAAACTTTCCTAACCAAAACTCTTAACATAAATTCTCAACTATCTACAAGCTCTTCAATGATTCATTCCTAACATCCAGAGTAACACTCATAACAAACCTAAGAGCAGATCAACAACAGATAACCACAATAGCACTGTCAGACATCACCCCACCGAACTCACTCTTGATGACGTCTCATCACATATATCAACCTCTTTACCATTTGCCACATTTCCAACTCTTGAACTCTACCCTCTTCTGTGTTTGGAATGCGACACTTCTTTGAAAGTACACTACATGGCACTTTCTCATATATTAATAACACCATAACCTACGTGTTCAAGAACAAGCAAACCCTATCAATTGTGCTATACTGTCAATCTAACATGAAACTACAACCTTCTTTCACGACTTGGTTAACTAATATAGAACTTAACACCACATTTACTTGAACCCACTACAACATAAACAGATGTGAATCCATGATCAAGTGATTTCACTAGCCAAGCCACTTCGGTTCTAAGAGAAAACTGTTACCACAAACAAGCTCTACTAGGGATCAAACCCACCAAACTATCCTTAAAGGTCCGAACACCCTCTTTCACTCCAACCACCTAATTCTAACTAACAATTGTGCCAAAACTTTAGCAAGTCCTCAAAGGTTTCGTAATGGTTCTCCCAACACAACCTATTATAGTACAAGAATCTGATTCCACACAACTTTAGCCAAAAACCCACAGTTCTACTAAGCCATTTAGAAGATCTTTACGCTGTTACCATGCATGAAAACAACCCATCTCAAACCCAGATAAGCAACCCTTGGTTCATCAAATTTAAGATTATCTAGATGCATTCGTAAGTCCAAATCACCCTTCAACTTGTCCTTAGAGTCCAAACATCGCATCGATCCCTAAATCTTATCACTAACTCTCTTTAACCTTCAACTTATGAGACCCAACTTCTGAATGATCTTATGGAAATCTCAGAACTCTTCGATATTAACAAGGTTCTTAGCCCTAAAAAACAGGCGTTGGTCATTCACCATTATACATCGACCCACAATATGTAACACCACTACATCTTTCTGTACCAACACTGGTACGTCCTAGGGTGAATCTCTGGGCGACATCGCCCGTATTCACTCCTCTACCAAGGAGTCCTCACACGAGAGGTTCAGTAGATGTCAAACTGTAAGGTGATGGACACTAATACCTAACTCGATGCATCCCCCATCATGGGTCCTATTCCACGATCAAGAAGATAGCCCGCTCAATCCACTAAGAGCACCTTAATCTCCACTTACACTTCCACCGCTCTAAAACCGCAGACTCTCAACCTTGCATCAACTACACGAACTAAGAACGTATTGCAAACTACAAGGTTCTCCTCAACTAACATCGTAAAAACACGACACACAAGCTGAAGAGGTAAAGATTCTTTGCGCACAACACCAACAAACTGGTCATTTCAAACCCCAACTTCGAGTCTCTAGCTCAGGAATCAAGGAACACATCGTATTCACACGGCCAACCCATACCAAGGATAAGTCTAACAAGTTCACAAGGACTGTTACTCTCAATTTATATTCACCACCTACGATGGAACCCTTGTCTGTTAGCACTTACAAATCCAATAATTTTAACCAAGCCAACATAAATTCTTGAGCAACTTAACACAAACCTCACTCAACAAAATCATTGTTATAGTAGGAACAAGAAATCAAACTATTATCAAGGGAGCGACTGAAAATCAAATATTCGTGGCAGCAAGGTTGTCATATTTGCCTAAATAACAGGTCATCTAGCAAAAGCTTGCACGTCAACTTTGGCGGCAGATATCACGTAACCACTACCCTAATACCTCAACAATGCTCTAGTACCTCCTCATGAAGAACTCTGACTATGCCAAGAAGGAATCAACATCAGAAACTGAGCTGGTAAACACTCATCCACAAATAGACAAACATTTGCCATGTGACTCGATGTCTAGCACCCACAACAAATCCCTCAAGCAAGAAGCATACCCCAAGGTGATGTCAACCACAATGCTCACTAACTGGAGGGAAATACGCTAGGGCTGAACCATCAACACACATTGTTATAACAGAAATCGAGAAGTCTCTACAAACCATCAATCTAGATTTCAGACCAAACCCTCAGAAGCAGATTTGTGACGACTCTCTTTGATCCCCTCAAAGCACGAAACCTTTCAACGGGGCCTGAGAAAAATCTTATGATGTCCTGAGTCCCCACAACATGGTCTATAAAATTCTTAAACTGACTCAATATTGGCTCTGAAGTCATTCGAGTGCCTTTGCACTAACAACTAACTCAGAAAATATCCCAAGCGAACCTGTTGTCCCATGCATCAATATGTCAACCTTGAATCCAAGTCTAAACCTCAACATCTTTACTTTTTGATAGCAACAAAATTTGGGCATAATGGCTCAACCGTAGAAAATCTTACTCTTACACAATACTGTTCTGATACCTTGAATCGACTACAATAACTGATATCTCATTTTTCTTCATAAGAGCTTCACTAACGTATTATTATTTTTTTGACTCATCCAAGGAAACATCCCATGTCGAGAACACAGGCTGTAATCCCAACTCAATGGTCTCTCACTATTGGTATCCATTGCCTTTTAGAAAAAGACGATACAATTAAGATTACTTGTAGGACTACCTTACACCTACCTCAGAATCCTCTGAGATTTTTTAACCACTAATCTACTTGATTGGGTTATCCTCTGCTGACCTTTCAATATCTTTAGGTCCATAACAACGATACCTCTCTCCTTTGAGAAACATGGCTATCTTCACAACTTTCTTGGTTATTTCCCATGCTACCTGACCCAAACTAGTCTTAACTACATTAAGAATGTGGTAGTTCATCATTCCCATTACTATAGGTTTGGTTCCCTCTGAGCCTCGAAGCTTCCTACACGACGCTTGACATCTCAAGCTAGCTCGTGACTGGAAAACAACCAATAGAAAAGACCATATCAACTCCTTCAAAAGAACAACTCTACCAAATCTGTCAAACCTACATCCTCGAGCTTTACTCAAGTATTGCCTTGTACAATACCCACGATGTCCTTCCGACCATTACTATAAACAATTGCAACAAGAATACCTTGGTCGAGATCTCAGAGCATTCAGCTTACTAAGAGCGCACTCGGGACCTCACAGCCATCATGTACCTCCCAACATTACAAAAAAATGCAAATCTGCAAGGTGTGCTACATCCCATCATATGGTACCCTACCATCAAGTATCACTTACTATAGATGAAGGAACCCATGATTGAAACTCTACCATAAGTCAATCGAGAGTAAGTCATCTTGTCTGTTCCATAAGATTCATTCACCAACATGTGAAATTTTGCCACTAGAGGTTCTCAATATGAACTCAAGACTTTAAAGTAGCCTATGACACATAGCCACGATTACTACTCCAGTGATGGGAGGAGGCACACCCTCAACTCTTCCATTCTTTCATGAACCCAAACTTAACGTCTAAGATAACTCTAATCTCAGAATCATCCTAAAAGAAATCAAACATCATCACGGCTCTCACGATCGTGATTAAATCTATCTTAATATCGCAACCAGTGACACATGCGAACATAGGGCACACCATCCAGATTCTAGTCTTGAAAGAGTATAACTTAAATATAAGGGTTCGTATTCGCTAAACACCTATCCACGACTCCTAACCACCCTAGGGTTTTCCTAAAACCGGCTAAACCTAGGCTCTAATACCACTAAATGTAACACCCTCGGCCCAGATGTCACTTTTGGGCTTCAAGCCTAATACCCAAACATAAAATTTCCAACCTAGTTTGGCCCAACCACAATAAATTTCCAAAACCCATTTTATGTCAATCCAATAAAGTATAAATAATATTTGAAACATATACAATGGAGCTTCTTTTAAAATTATATTATAAAACATTTGACTCTATCGTTTAAGAAATACAAATACAAGTTACAATGAACAATAGGTTCCTACGAATACATAGCCCAAAGACTTAAATATTATACTCTGCAGAAATAAAGCGCTAGAATTCTTCGCTGATGGTACTCTTCCAAGCGACATGTCAAACCTACTAACCTACGAACAGAAACAATGATTCTAAACGTTGAGCTAACAAAGCTCAGTGGATACACAACCACTCAACCATGCTTCATGCAAATCATAAATAAGATGATGTTACAAGATATGATATCATGGAAAGATAAAATGATGTTACCACTAGTTGCCTAAACACATGCCTAAAAAAACAATCATCAATCATGGCACACAAGGCCCAACCAAGCCCGAGATCTCAACATATCACCTAGGCAATAACAACATCAACAACAACTCTAGAGTGAGGTCGAGTCACGTAGCATCGGAACATACACTCCGGGTGAGGTCGGGTCATATAGCATCAGAACATACACCCTTGCTCGAAATTATCCCTCGAGCGTCTACTCTCTAGGTGAGGCCGGGTCACATAACATTAGTAACCTCTATTCGGTATCTCAAACCGTGGTGTTGCAACACTCTTCATTGGGTATTTGGGTCCCATCAATTAAGTGACCACATGGCACAACACATCACCATAACTTAACCAATGCCTATCTAGCATACAAGCAACGCAACCCCATGGATCCCCTATTGTTGCTAAGCGACAACACATTAATATTTTACCAAGTTATTAGCCATTTATTGCACATACGAGGTTTAAATCTTAGTTTCTTAGCTTTACAATTCATTTTATACCTGGGAGACCCATTGGGCACTTTACCCTTAATTATAGAGCCCCCGAACGCAAACTCAAATTCTTTGGGCAGATTGCCCAGCGAGTACCGATACTCCTATATGGGTATTGGTACGCCCCTATGGGTATCGATACTCTCCTAGAGCACCCGCACTCATTTTACATTCGAAAGAATTTGGTACTAAGCCCGTACCGATATGTCCCCTACACGTATCGGTACCCAGTACCGGTATGCTTACCCCCCGTACAGATCCTCGAACTGTAACACCCCTTTCCTGGCCTGGTTGAGAACCGGGTCGAAGTGTGTAATAGGTGAACAAGCGATGATCGGTGTAATAATTTTTAATCAATATTCGATAGTTTAATGTTGTCATGCTTTACAATAATGCAATAACGATACGATAATTCCGATAACTCAGTACGAAGCTATGTTAATCAGCTCGGGACCAAGTTTTAAGGACTAATCTGTATTTTCGTGTTTTAGAGGTTCTTTTATGAAATTAACCTTACTATACTGAAATTTAACCTATATACAATGATCATATAAATTTTCATGTTAATCAGAGATCATTTACCTATTCAATTAAACTATACAATGTTCAGTGACCAATATGTAATATTTTAAACTTATTCCAGTTAACTTTTAATAGATTTACCTGTATTGGTACTCGATAGGCCGTAATGATACGCTTGTGTTATGGCCGTTAAAACAGTTAGGATTCCAAGAGCCTGTATCGATACAGTGTCTACCTATATCGATACGCCATGTATATTTTATAATTATTAGAATTTAATGAACAAGACTCATATCGGTACGGCTGAGGGACCGTACCGGTACAGGTTGACCTATTTTGATACGCCCTAAAGGTCGTATCGATGCATTTAATTTTTCATATTCCAATGTTGACTTTTCGTATCAATATGCCCTTTGACGTATCGATACACCATGTTGACCGATGTTGACTATATCCAAATACTATTACCCGTATCGATACGCCATCACCCGTATCGATACGCCCTGCACTAAAATGACAGATTTGTTCTGGTTTTTAATCGATTTGGCCTATCAAACAATGTCCAAATGCAATGAGATTTTACCAGCAAATTAATATCAACGTAATCTACTAGCATGTCAAATTTCATGATCATATGAGTCTATTTACTAAAATTTTACCTTTTTAAGCCAAATATGCATATTTAATCCCTTTTAGCCACACATTAAAATTCATTTAGGGCCCTATGGCTCAAACATACCGCCAACAATATACACATAACAAAAGGACTAAAAGTGACTTACGCAACATCTACGCCACCATTCTAGAAGTTATATAGGGTTGATATACTTTACTTTATCAACGTAGTGACTTGTCCAAAAACCTTCTCCGGCTCCGATCTCGATCTCAAAACTTCTTAACCTGAAATGCATGGAAGATGAATGTATTAGGCATACTTTGCCTAGTGAGGTAGTCATAAACAATGCTAATAATCAATATGCATTCAAATGCATGTTTCATCAATAATCCAATGGCAATATGTCAATGTTCAATAACAATGCATCAAAGTCTAATTTCAAAGTATCAAAGTTTAATACCTATGTTTCAATATCCAATGTCAATGAGTCAATGATCAATAACAATGCTACGACAATAATCAATACGATGTTCATATTCAATAACATATTTATCATCAAACAATAGTTTTCCTTGGATCGATGTATGGCATATGGATACACGAATTCTTCCTCCACACCAAAATCAATAGTGGTCTAGTCATATACCCTCCGCCGCACCAATTTGACCAAATCACAACATCCATCCGCCGCACCAAACCAATGAGCTCGTAAATTCTATGGCATGCCAATTGTATCCAATACTTTTCGAATCTAAGGTCCGATATCAATAAATCGATAATAATAATTCCATATCAATGGATCAATAACAATGTTCAATATCAATATTTCAATTTTTCAATAGCAATATGCAATAGTCAATATCCAATGCTCAATAATTCAATATGACAATGCTTCAATGGTTTTGATGACAACAATAATGATGCCACGGACACGAATTCAATGCAATACTTACCATACTTACCAATATGGCTCTCAAGAGGGTTTTTATGTAATATCTTAAATGCAGTGGTTAGCAATGTAATAATCAATGATTCGGGATAGGCCCCTAGCCTAATCCTGAGACTCCAACTACACTCAACTTATACCCTGATGCTTCTACGGCTCTCAGATTACTATTCCTTTATTCATAGCTTTTGAAGGGGATGACAGACCTTCCTTCTCTAACTCTTGAGCTAGGTGAACAATATGAAGATTTTAAAATCAATACTTAAACTCAAAATCGATGTTCAAACTTACAATAGCTATATATAATAGCTTCCCATGGATTTTAAGATCGAAGAACAAGGATTTAGCCATCAGCTCCTTATCTTCAAATTGAAATTAAACTTTAATCTACCATGGGCTTTTATAATTGTTTGAGGGCTTTGTCTTACCACTTCGATAGTTATCAAATGATGTATTGAAATCAAGGAAAACTTGAGGATTCAAGATAGGTGCTTGCTTGAGCTTAGGTTGAAGATGAAAATGGAGGTGTGAGCTTAAGGTGCTTGTTTATTGTTAAAGAAAGATGGAAGACAATAACAAAGAGATGAGACCTTAGTGGCTTCAAAAGCTTTTGAAAAAATGTTTCCACTCCCCAAACTTCCTTAATATAGCCATCTAATAGCTTTCCTCTAGCTAAGGGTAACTTATTTTTAATTAATATTCCACCTCACACAGTACCAATTATGAGCTTTCCTCTAAGGATAGGTAAGCTTTAAAAAAAGATTTCCAATTCCCAATAATTAGGATAACAATAATAGCTATCGATTCTATGTCATCCTTTCCTACAACTTCACAAGGAATTCACATGATTGTGTCTAAGCAAGGAGGTGATTCATTTAAAATTTGGGATAATTACGAGGAAGGTCCTCCAACTTTGTAAGGTTCACATTTTTATCCCCAAACTTTCAATTTTTACAATTTGGTCACTAAAAAGGTTTTTAAGGATTCAATTAGGTCCCATAACTTAAAATTAACTCAATTAGAGTTCAATACTAGGCTTTTAACCACACAACTTAGATCAATGAATTATTTAGACCTTTCCAATATAGATTTTTCGATCATCGAAACCTAATTTTGACTAGATCGATTTTCGGGATGTTAAACGAACTCAATGGAACAGTGGTACTGACACGCTCTTTTGCGTACCGGTACGCTAAACTGCTACTAGAATTTTATTCATAACAGGGGTACCAATACTCGAAAAGACATACTGGTACGCCTGTAACACCCCTTTCTCGTATCCGTACACCGGATACGAGTCAAAAATGTTATGACTTCTTTTATTCAAAGATCGGGGTAATTTACAATTTTTGGAAACTTTCCAGTGGTCACCCATCTTGAAATTTCTCTAGCTCAAGCACGCTTAACTTTTTTTAAAATCGGCATAACTTATTTATCTGAGCTTCAAATCATAAATCAACTATCTTAGAAGGCAACTCATCGCCTAAGGTTATTCTTAACCTTGAATCTTTCCAGAAACACCAATTATCATGAACTCATAACGAACTTTAAAGATCAAACACAACTCAAGTAGGTTTAGCAAGTATACATGCTACTATAAAAATTAAACCTTAATTAGGATGTCATTACTGTGATTACTTGTTGAGCTTTCCAATATTGATGCAATGCTCTTCTCACTTTCATTTTGTTTACCTACGTGTGCAAAAACAACACACGCTAAGTACGAACTTAGTGAGGCATAAGATGAGAACATATATAAAATACTTTACAGTGCATAATAATATTAAAAGCATGATATCCTTTTAAACATGTAATTTGTTTTGCAGAAATGTCTATGCATAAAACATACTGTAAACTTTATACTTTAAAAGCATATATTCATCTTGTAAAGTCGTATCTGTACTATAAAAGTACTATTCTTCTTTATGAGCATCGTAACTGCCAACTCAAAAGGTTGGATCTCAACACCATAGGGTATCGTCATAATTGTCAACTCAAAAGGTTGGATTTTGACACTATAAAGCATCGTAACTGCCAACTCATAGGTTGGATTTCGACACCATAAGGTATCGTCATAACTGCCAACTCAAAGGTTGGATTTTGACACTATAAAACATCGTAACTGCCAACTCATAGGTTGGATTTCGACACCATAAGGTATCGTCATAACTGCCAACTCAAAGGTTGGATTTCGACACCATAAGGTATCGTCATAACTGCCAACTCAAAAGGTTGGATTTCAACACTATAAAGCATCGTAACTATCATTCTCAATATTATACTTCCAAGGCAACTTTAAAACAATTCTTGCAATATGACAAGTAACAAATACCACATATACATTTCACATCATGTAAAATGTCTTCATAGTGGAGCAATTCATACTCCAATATGTTCATCAACTTTTCATGGTATAAACCATTTGTAAACATAAAATTATACCATAATCTTTAAAATCATTAAAATAATATATCATGCAAAAACATATATGCACTCACCTGAGCCATTTATTAGCAAGCCTCACTAAATTCTACTCGATCCTTTCCTTTATAGAACCTCGAACCTTCTTTGATTCGGACTTGACTTCATTTATCACATGAATAAGATAAAATATTTGTTAGATTCAAATCTAACATAACCATAAACATGCTGTCTTAATATAATCATTCGAATATAAAATTTCTAAATATTTTTCCTTTCTTTCTTGTACTGTTCAGAAACTCATTTTGGGTCCTTAATGATCATTCTGAACTTCCAATAATTATTATGAGCTTGTTATCAAACATTTAGATACACAAAGTATCAATTTCTATTTTCTGGCAACTTGCGCTACCTTCAAAGATTTACTTACACCAGGCAGAATACATACCGGATCTTAATTTCCTTTATACTGGAGAAACTAGATTCGATAATGATTCTAACGGAATAAGCCAAATAAATTAATAAAATCTACAAAACTTATGAAAATTCTTCAAACTCCCGTCACAGACTGTCCAGACCCAAAGCTGCTCTGTAAATTTTCTGACCTTCATTCGATTAAAAATTCATATCTTTTAACCCGAAACTCGAAATCAGTTTCCGTTTGTTGGACACGAAACTAGACGAACACATATTTACAACGGTATAAAATTTACCATCTAACCATTTTTATAGAATTTATGGTGAATTTTCAAAGTCACTGTCAGATTTCAATCTTCTACATAGCTTTCCATAATAAACTTCTAATTTATACTAACTTCTTCTTATTTTACACTTTTCAATTTAGTCCCATCACTTGCTTCAAACCATCAATTCATCATCTCCTTCATCAAATAAGTATTCAAAATAATTCCCTCTAATTTTCTTTCTTTGTCATATGGTCACTAATAATGCAAATGTAAGGATTTAAACTTCTTAACTTTGTAATTTAGTCCTCAAATCAACACTACTACCTTGGTTCTATTATTTCAACTAAAAATAAGATTCAATCCTTACTCAAAACTTCCTTGCTGAAATGGTCACTTAACTTTGACAAATTGTCAAAATGGTCCCTAATTTAATTCAACATTGGTTTAGCATTCTAACATCAATTTCACATCTCCAACATCATTAATTACACAAATACACCCCAATTTCATGAAATTCAGATTCGGTCCCTTAACTTTGAAGCTTGCCGAATTGGTCCTATAATTTTAACTTAGGGTTTTGCTTCCAAACAACAAATCAAGCTTACTAGATTATTAATCCAACATCACAAACCTTAAATTAAACTTAAATCCATAAACCCTAATCATCTTCATAATAATCAAAACATGTAGAGCTTAAATACTACCTTAATATCATGATTTTAACATCATACTAGCTTGATTTCAACTTGAATTCAACCATGGAATCATAAAGTCTCAAAAGCCCCAATTTGATCCATAAACCCTATTTTCTTTCTCATGTAAATTCTCATCAATCAATCATGGATTCCATGAATTAAGCACATCAAAATATAGAGCTTGAAGAGTAGAAAAACTTTGCATTTCGAAAGATTACCTGAAATTTAAGTTTCGGGGCTTGAATCGAGCTTGGAAATTTTCTCCCCTATTTTCCCCTAATTTTCAAAATTGGAAGATGAAGTAGTCTTCATCTTTTTGGCCTTTTGTTTAAAATCTCTCCAATTAGGCCACTTGTAATATATAAATGAATTTTAAATTCATTCAAATAGGGAAATTACCAAAATGCCCTTTTATCCAACGGTTGAGATTGATCTTATCAACAATCAAGGGACAAGATTTAAATCTTCAATTTCTTCTTCCAAAAATAACCCTTGTAACTTCAAATATTTCAAAATTGCCATCCTTGCCAAATAACCAACTTGTCGTCCAACTATTCTTTATTTACTAGTTTGCCATTCTTGTAAAAATCCAACTGAGTCTAATTGGAATCCAACCGAATACAATAAAATACTCATAAAATAGTATTTTATAACTTTTCCATAAATTTTGGACCTGTCTTTAATATTCCAATTTGATCCAACTACGATTTCCAAATTTCTGAACTTTATCGCTTTATAGCCATTAATACAAACTCCGTACGAAAAATTTGGGTAACACGGAAAGGTCACTCTTGCGGGTAATCTATTCATTTATGGGGTTAAATACACAACTTTTGAAAAGTACACTTTGGTCCCTAAACTTTTCCAAAGTTTACACTTTAACTACTAAACTTTCAAAATTTTCATTTTGGTCACTAACCAAAAATTTGAGATATTACAACGCCCTTCATGTTTTGACTCCTTTCCTATAGAGGGGTGCTGGTACTGAACTACTAGTATCGATATACGAACCTAGATTTCCAGGTCTCGGGTTCGAATTTCTCATCTTTCCCCCCAACCAACTTGGTAACCCCCAAACTCAACCTACAACTTATAGAAAGTGTTTAAGGTCAGTTTCTATCAATTTCACACTTTATTAACACCAAATCTTGAAGTTACCATTAAAGGGCATCCAAGCTTAATCTCAACCAACAATATCAGAACATGCAACAGTATCTAGTTTTATGATTTCCAAGAAACTATAAGTGTTAGTAGTTTACTAACCTTGAATTAAAGTTGAGAAGAAATGTAACACCCTAAGTTAAAAAATGAATGAATGAATGTTGGGAGTTGCTGGTTGTGGGGCTCGAACCCACAACCGTTTGCATGTTTGGCCATACACCCATCCAATTGAGCAAGAGAGCTCTTGGGATAAAGTCTCCCACAAATTTATATTATTCTTTGTTTGACCGGGTATTAAAAGGGAAAAAAATAAATATAACCAGTCTCCTCGGTTTCCAGATTATTCGAACCAAAATACCAAGAGCCCCAAAACTATTCTCTCATTTACCTTCTAATTCAGCCACCGTTCGATCCACCTCCACCGCCGCGTCGTGTAGCTCACCGCCGGCATCAGAAGCTTTCCCAGCTCCTCCCGATCAAAACCCCTCAACCCCCACACTGATCCGCTAAATCGTTCGCCAAGAATTTTAGTTCATAGGTTCGTCGAACCTAGGGACTAAATCATTTCGGTCTAGCATCGAATTCGGCCGCCACACGCTTCCGTTGGTAATTTGGTGGCCACGACTGTTTTCTTCGTCTCGAGGTGAACCTGACCCGACCGATTGATCATCCAACCGGCCACGATTTAATCTCTGCTGAAGTTCGACAGAAAAATGTAAGAAATATGAGTTTTTGGTTAATGTTCGAGACATTTTCATGTGATTTGGGTTGAATAAGTGATCTGGAAATAAAATTCGGCCAAAACTGAGCATTTTGGCCTTTTCCGGTCATTTTGGCCGCGCGTGGAGTGTACACACCGTCCGGGGCAATTTTCGGCCGCCCTAGACGGTAGCCCATGAACCGGACCGGTAAACAACTTGACCCGACCCGGTTTGGTCTTTGAACCGAACCGGTAAACAACTTGACCCGTCCCGTTTGACCCAACCGAGTCAACTCAGTGAGTCAACTCAACCGAGTTGACTCAATGAGTCAACTCGCTCGAGCCAAACTGTTGACTGCTGACATCAGCGTTGACCGATGATGTCAGCGTTGACTTTGACCCCAAAAAGTTAAATTTTCTGAAAACTTCTATTCTACGTTTTTCGATGTCCTGAGTCCGTTTATGAAGTCTGTTTTGCGAAATTCTAACCCGAAAGCCTCTAAAATTGACGTTAAACCCGATCATGCATAAGTATTTAAATTATTCAATTCGAGAGCAAAGTTTTGAATTAAGGATTCTGACATGAAATGTTATTGTTTAAGGTACTCGAGATTCGCTCGATAGATCATCTGCTCAGATCGGCTGTTCTCGATCAGCACCGCTGCTTGCTCCTATAGTTACCAGTATGTTAAGCTTCACAGATTAATTATTAAGCTAAAAGTTATTTATTCCTTTATAACCCTGATTCGTTATGTCATAGGATCTAGCACTGTTGCAGATCGTAGCGAGGAAGGTGCTCATTAGATTTCCGACCAGCTTTTGAGGTGTGTTCCTTGTGTGTGAAATTACCGTTTTATATGAGCTGTTTGAAATGATTTTTCTGAATTGACTGTGATATATTTTTCCCGAAATATTATATACATATATGTTTGATTAGATAGTATGTTCTCTGGTTACAGTTTACTGAAACGTATACATGTAAAATGATTTCTGATATTACTGATTTGCATAAACTGTTTAATTGGGGTTACTGGGAAAGTGATTGGAGATCCTCAGGTGCAGCCCTGATCCAGATGTGCCTCCGGATAGGCTTTGTGCCTCCAATTAGGCCCTCTACGCTTTCGAGCCTAGGACCAGCCTCCAGTTAGGCCTCCTATGCCTTCGGGCCTAGGACTAGCCTCTAGTTATGGGAAAAATATATTTGGTTTTCGGTTGGAGGGTAACTAGATTTAAATGAAAACTTTGGTTGCCCTATAGCATGTTTTACTGATTAATTTTATAATTAATTGAACTATTTTAAATATTTTTGTTATGCACATATTGGGACACACTGAGCCCTAGCTCACACTTCAACCCTTTCTTTTCAGATACCTTTTTGGATTGGCTATTGGATCTGGCACTTGGAGGATCGACATATTTTGTACTCGTCTTTGATGTAATATTTCTATCTTCCACTCTGTCTATTTGGTGACATGGGCCTATGTTTTGTTACTAAATGTTTCATTATGATACTCTACGAGATTTACAACATAATATCATTTAATATGGTTATTTTGATTAACTAATTTAACTTATGTTTGAATTAACTATTATTTTTAAAGATCTTAAACCTTTAAACATTTGAACATTTACGTGAAAAGTTTTGGTAAGTAATGTGATCTACTAGATTTAGACTTTACGCATAGGTCGGTTTAAGGAGTTACAAGAAAGCCTCCAATGACTCAATCTCATTCTTCCTCTTGGAACCCCTCTAAACATCTTCCCAAATTTTAAATAATATTTACCTTATTTCTTAGATCCTTGGATGATGATCAAATCTTCCTCTACAACCAAAACGAGATTCTCACCCAAAAGCTCAAAGATTTCACCTTTTTGTTTTGGTTCTTAGAAGCAAGAGATGAAAATATGGAGGGTGAGGAGACATGGGACAAGATGACCTCATAGAACTCCCATTTTTCTGCACATAAAGAAAATGTCCCCCAAACTTTCATCCAATTATGCTTTCACCGAACTACCCTTCTTAAATTCTTCTTAACCCATATTCAAACCAACAACTCAAGCCCAATAACATGGATCAAGCCCAATAAGACTCTCAAGGCCCTAACATCTTGGCCCAATCGCAAAGCCCATGCTTCAGATTAACCCAACCCTCGGATTCTGAAATATGGGTCGTTACATGTTATGCCTCTACTAATCTCTTCCCACTGATTTGTTTAATATCTTCGACGAATCATTTGACATTAAGTTCAGACGATCCACTATTTCCAAATGCCTTATTTGCCAACACCCCAACCTTCATTGCTCTTTTCCTCATCATTTCCCCACACATTACCTTGTCAACTTGTTCTTTCTTCACTATTACCCCATACTTCTCTTCCTCTCACCATTTTACACCAATCTCCAAACCCACCTTCCTCAATTCTCAACACAGAACCCACAAGCTTTGAATTGAAGAACTGATCAGTTGATATCCCTTCGATCGCCGAATTCCATCCGCAATGAGTTAAAAAACCTCCGATTGATTTATGAGGATTAGAATGCCTTTTTCTTTGATTCTCTCTTCAAAATTTTCTTGGTGCACCCATTTCTTGAACTCATTTGATTTGTATCCTCCTCTTATGATCTATATGAATGACCTCTTTGATGACTCTAAGCCAATGGCTAATTCAATAAGTTTTATTGGTTGAACACATCTTAGTGTTCTAAGGGAATCATACACTACTGAGTTTTTCGGCCATGAATCAAGCCATTGCATGCATCGGGTTTCGTCGATCGAAACTATGTCGTTTCCTCTCTCTGCCATGTTCGGTTTCCCTTTGTTGCAATTTGACAATGGGCCAATACACCAGTTCTTGTCACCTTTTGCTTTTTTATATTCTTCAATGTATTTTTCTTCCAATTCTTTAAATGAATTAACCACCAAACCGTATGATCCTATATCTGCAACTCTCACATGTTCTCTCATATTTTTGGAACCTAATGGTCCTGGATTGAACACCTCAGGCAGTTGCGCTTTCGTTAGTTCGATCTTATTCAGTAAACCGGGAACCACGAACGGCTATTTGTTGGGCTCGAATTTCTTCAACCAAAATACTTGCCAAGTGGTGGAGAAGACGATTTTTGGGTGTATATGGTGGAAGCTAAAATATAGATAAATTGACACAAGGATTTATAGTGGTTCAAGCTTCTAACAAGCTCTACATCCACTACCTTAGCTCCCACTAAGGATTTCCCAAATTCACTAAGAATTTCTTCCCCTTTTACAAGGCTTAGGAGACAACCTTTACAATCCTATACCCAATTACCAAGTCTAGTATCCAAAGCTTACAACCCAAGCTTTGGGAATCCTCTCAAACAAAGAAATAAGGCAAACAAAGAATCCTCTCTATAAGGTAGATGTTTGCACTCTTTTAAGCACTCACCCAAACCTAAAACACTTGATCAAATCTAACAATTAAATCTCAGAAGTGTTGTCTATACAAAGAATGTGTATTTAAAGCCTTAAGATAATTTTGGCATCATAATGTTGTTGACAATAAGATCATTGATTGTTGCTGAAGCTTGAAGGGTTCTTAAATACTCCCAATTGAGTTTCTAGCTGTTGGGATTGAATTCGAGCCGTTGGAGCCTTTATTTCCCGCAATTAATGCAGTTCTGCAGTTGTTCGTATCGATACACGGGTTACCCGTATCGATACGACCTTCTTGGAAACTAGCCGTTAAGTTCTTAGCTGCCTAACCGTATCAGTACACGAAATAATATTTGAATAAGAGATTTAATGATGGAAATCTTATAAGCTCCCCCTTATTCATTTGAAAATTCAATTTTTTAAAACATTATCCCCCTTTTTGTTATATCAAAAAATGGTTCAAACCAAAGTTTGAAAACTTTAAAGTTCATAACAATGGAGAGTTTCAAATGAATTTTTTTTTACAAAAATAAGTTTTGTTTTAAAATTTGGCTCCCTCTTACTCAAGCAACATTCAAATGTTAGTCCAACATATATGATTAACTAGTTGAATTAAAATAAATAAAACAAATTAAAATAAAATAAAATTCAACTAATTTTACCACATTTGAACCAAAGGGGGGATGTGAAGCCTTCCTTCTTCAAGTGTTCTTCCTTGTGTGCATAGAGCTCCCCCTCAATCTTATCACTTGTTGATCAAGGCTCCATCACACCCACAATAAGACAATCACAAAGATTTTGGTATCCAAATTGCTTTGGATCCATAGGCATTAGTAGCACATAACTTAGTCCCCTTAGGAATCTATTTTTCAATTTCATCATTTTTAGTTGAAGTAATTAGTCATTTTGGGACCCAAATACTTCTAAAGCATTTTCCATTCAAAAATCTAGGGGCACTAGATTGTCTTTGATAAAAATTTGATTTTCCCAAATTGTTTTTCATTTCAAACTCTTTGGAAATCAAATCTTTTTCTTTCTTAAGATCATCTACTTCAATTTGATGACATTTTTCTTTCTTTTGAAGCAAATTTTGTAAATCTAAAACTTTAAATTCAAAATCCTTTAATTTTGCTTCAAATTCCAAATTGGTTTTCACAAGCAAATCATTTTCATTTCTCAATTTAGAAATCAACTGATAGAGTAGCGCAATCTTGGATTTGGAAGCCTTCAATCAAGTTGTTGCAAGAACTAGGAGCTCTAGACTCAATCAAGGAAGTTTGGGCAGATCTAAAAATTCAAGAGAAAAGAGAAGGGATTTTCTTAAAATTTTCATATTCAAGGCTGGAAATTTAAAGAAAGAAAGACAAGATGAAGGATTATATGATAAGAAATAAGAATATAAAAAAGATTAAAAAAGATTGAGAAAGTGATAAGTAAAACAAATCTGAAATTCCAGCTTTGTTTATGGAATTATGGAAGATGGTGTGAAGGTTGAAGATGAAGATGGCTTGCGAATTGTTGATGTTGTTTTGTCCTCGGCACCCTCTTAGACTCAATTATCTAAGCAAGCAACCTCAAGCGGCTCTAACCCACCCTCCTAGACGCGATTATCTATGCAAGCAAGAGTGTGAAGATTATCTCCCTCACAAGAACTCGTCGAACTTATGTTGAAGAAGACTTCGAAGGCACAAGTAATCAGCACTTGCAAAAACAAACTCACTAAATATTTCATAAATCAAAGAAAATCCCTCTTACAATGATGGAGGCTTCATCCTTTTATAGGTGAAGGATAGACAAAGTAATTTAACTTCTACTAAAACAAGGAAAACCAAATCTAATAAAAAAAAATAATAAAAAAATAACAGCCTTTAAACTCCTTGTGCTTGTGTGGCAAGGAATAGGGTGATAAGGCAAGTGATAAGCTGATAAGGGCTGGGTGGCTAGTTCCTAAAGTATATAAAACCCTAAAAACATCAATTTAAATAATAATAAATATATTGGGCTAAGTTTAATTCGTCCAAAGCCTTATATGTTAGCTTTTGGGCTGAATTTTACAAAATCCCGTAATAATCCCGTATCCAGTTTTCTACATGCGCAGTCTTCAGTAAATTGGATGTATCTTGAGTTCCTGATGTCTGATTGACGCGTTTCAAGATGCGTTGGAAAGGTAACTGAATGATGGACAATTTGTTAGAAGACAACTTGACTCAGAAATGCCCGGATCCCATCCGAAAACTCGTCGCAAGTTGGATGACTTTCCAGACTTCACAAACAGATTCAATTTCTTGTCCAAGATGCATCGTTTTTGACCTCCTATGCGTGCATTGTTTTGGCTTTTATTGTTTGCATCGAACAAAATCAGCTTATTGTCCAATATTAGTAATTTGACCTCGCTCATGCATGTATCATCAACTTTTTGTTTTTAGAAAATGAGGCTTTGAACTCAAAAACCAATTTGTCATAGGCATCGTGTAACTCATCAAATGTATATGAATTTGAATTAAAACAAGATGAGTTAGAAGTTACCTCCTCCTCTTGGAGGGCCCTCATGCATAGGTAGGCTATCTCATCTTCATCGGTGGAGTCTTCATCATCCATGTAGCCACATATGCTCTCTTTGATGATGATCCCTTCGTGTTGAAGCAAGGGCAATCAAATTTGGTGTGCCTCGTCTTCTTGCATTTCGAGCACTTGGGGGAATCCACCATCTTCTTCTTCGATTCATGCTTGGATTCTTCTTTGTTGCTCTTCATGAATATGGCCAATTCCTTGAAGAGATAGGCCATCTTTTCATCTTCACTTTCCTCCTCACTTGATTCTTCTCGGTCGTTTTTGGAGGATTCAAGAGCAATGGCATTCACATTAATGTCTAGCTCCATGATTTTCTTCTTCCCCATCTTCTTTATCTCTTCCTTCTTCTTCTCCTCTTCTTTTCTTCATGATTTCATGAGTGAGAAGAGACCCCATAAGCTCATCTAGCTTTAGAACTTTGAGATTTTTGGCTTCGATGATGGCGGTCTTCTTTGAGTCCCATGACTAGGGAAGAGAGTAGATAAGCTTTCGGACAAGCTTTTCTTCCGGAATGATTTTTCCATAGCCTTTAAGTCCATTGGTGATGGTGGAGAATCTATCAAACATTTTTGTGATGTCCTCTTCCGGTTCCATCTTGAAGTTCTCATACTCAAGGATGAGAAGGCCGATTTTGGTCTCCTTTACTTCGTTTGTTCCCTCGTACATGACTTCAAGCTTGTCCCAAACTTCCTTGGCATCCTCACAAGAAGACATCTTCTCATAGATATTGGGGCTAAATGCACAAAAGAGAATGTGCAAAGCCTTGCAATTTAGCTCCATCTTCTTGTGATCATCCGCATTCCATTCCGCCTTGCATCTTTGTGGTACGTATGGACCATCTTCAACAATGTCCCAAAGCTTGTAATCTTTAGCCTTAATGAAGAACATCATTTTAGTCTTCCAATAGACATAGTTGGTCCCGTCAAAGAAATGTGGCTTGTAGATGGATTGTGCCATTTATCTCTGGTTGACTTGTTAGTTGATCGAGCTTCCGGATCGTCTCAATAGGTTGTTAGACCTTCTCAATTGAGCCTCGCTCTGATACCAATTATTGGGCTCGAATTCCTTCAACTGAAATGCTTGTCAAGTGGTGGAGAAGACGATTTTTTGGTGTATATGGTGGAAGCAAAAATATAGACAAATTGACACAATGATTTATAGTGGTTCAAGCTTCTAACAAGCTCTACATCCACTACCTTAGCTCCCACTAAGGATTTCCCAAATTCAATAAGAATTTCTTCCCTTTTTACAAGGCTTAGGAGGCAACCTTTACAATCCTAGACCCAATTACCAAGTCTAGCATCCAAAGCTTACAACCCAAGCTTTGGGAATCCTCTCAAACAAAAAAATAAGGCAAACAAAGAATCCTCTCTACAAGGTAGATGTTTGCACTCTTTTAAGCACTCACCCAAAGCTAAAACACTTGAGCAAATCTAACAATTAAAGCTCACAAGTGTTGTCTATACAAAGAATGTGTATTTAAAGCCCTAAGACAATTTTGGCATCATAATGTTGTTGACAATAAGATCATTAGTTGTTGCTGAAGCTTGAAGGTCCATTTTATACTCCAAAATGAGCTCCTAGCCGTTAAAGACCGTTGGGATTGAATTGGAGCCGTTGGAGCCTCTATTTCCTACAATTAATATAGTTCTACAGCTGTCCTATCGATACACGGGTTACCCGTATCGATACGACCTTCTTGGAAACTAGCCGTTAAGCTCTTAGCTACCTAACCGTATCGGTACGTGTGTACATGTATCGGTACAGCTACTAGCCGTTGCGCTCAGTCTTGCTAACCGTATCGAAACACCTTGGTATGTTTGCTAACCATATCAGTACGCCTTGGTTTGTTTGGCAAACCGTATCGGTACGGGTTGGTTTGTTTCAATACGCTCTGCAATTTGAAAGACCGTTGGGAAATAGCCGTTGGGGTAGTTAAATAGGGATTGGTACGCGTACATGCGTATCGGTATGACCCTATCCGTATCGGTACACCTGGGGGCGTATCGGTACGGTTTTTTGGTTCTGGAAAATCACTGTAGTTAAAACCCTTGGACCGTATCGATACGGGGTATACCGTATCGGTACTCCTGTGTTGAAAACGTTAGTTTAGCTACTTTAAAACATTTAAAACATTTCCAAAACCCCTCAAAACTTCTCAAACTTATTTTCAAGTTGTTTGGACTTAAAACCATTTTTGAAATCTTTTCAAATTAGTCCAAAACTATTTTTCAATTATTATATCAAAACATAAATCCTAACACTATTGATCGTCGGATACTATCTCGTGAACCTTTAAAAGGGTGATGAAGTGCGAGCAAACGACAGTGAAACAGCTCGTGCCGTCGTAAGCAAGCCTTAGGATTTTGAACTTTCGAGCTACGTCGAACGTCCACGGGAGATTCCTATCAGATATGATGCAATGCAACTTGGTTCAAGTTGCGTCTCTTTCATGAACTGCTCAATTGGCTGCTGCAACAGCCAACATGCCAATGGCATCCATGAAGTTTCTCGATAGGAGAGGTGATGGGAGAGCATCTATGTTCTCACAAGGTTTGGGTAAGCTGGTCTCGATGCATGGGAATTGAAGTCGGATTCAACTCCTGGAAGCTATGTCTTTGTCGATGACGGTCCTGAACCTGATAGCGTTAAGTGGTGTGGTGACTATGGTGACGGTGACACCATGTTGAGCCAATAGCCTCCCCATATCCACCATAGGTATTTAGTGACCTGGGCAAAACAAGGGTATTAAAACGAAGTGAAGGTCAGAAGATTTGGAAGGCACGGTAAT
The DNA here is from genome assembly GCA_019671005.1 of Hibiscus mutabilis. Classification (NCBI taxonomy): domain Eukaryota; kingdom Viridiplantae; phylum Streptophyta; class Magnoliopsida; order Malvales; family Malvaceae; genus Hibiscus; species Hibiscus mutabilis. Next base: position 9,614,496 of record CM033751.1, on the reverse strand, counting down.
ATGGGTTCCTTTTGTTTGCTTTTTGCTCTTGTGATTGTGGAATGGCTTGCACTAAGAAGCACTTCATAATATTGGAGTTTCTTATATGGTCATACTATAAGAGGAAGTCTAAAAAAACTAAAGGAGGGCTATAAAACGGTAAGTTTTGAAATTTACCCAAGAACTCAAAATGTTAAATTTTCTAATAACATTTTAGGTTAATTTTTTTCGTGATTTTTGACAAGTTTCGAAACTTAAAAAATATTTTTTTAATAACATTTTAAGTTCTTGGACAAAATTTCAAAACTTGTCAAAAATCACGAAAAAACAACTTAAAATTTTATCAAAAAGTCTTAACATTTTAAGTTTTTAGACAAATTTCGAAACTTGTAATTTTTTACAACACATCTCTCACACAAACTTTTTCTTCCTAAAATAACGTGAAAAGTCAACAAAGAACAAGTTTTAAGGGGCAGAAAAATAAGTAGTTTGTACATTTTGATATAGAGCGCAGGCGAGCAAAACTTTTGTCTTGAAAGTACTGGTGGATTTAGTTTAGGGGATAGCCAGGGGGCTGGTAGATACTTGACTCGTGGTCACTTTTACGGTCTATTTTTTTATCCTTATGATTTATTTTTTTATAAATTTGGCCCATCCATAAATTTTAAATTATAATTTATTTTACTTACTTTGATATTATAAAACAACTTAAAATATTATCAAAAAGTCTTAACATTTTAGGTTCTTAGACAAATTTCGAAACTTGTAATTTTTTACAACACATCTCTTACACAAACTTTTTTCTTTCTAAAACAACGTGAAAAGTAACAAATAACAAGTTTTAAAGGACAAAAAAAATAAGTAGTTTGTACATTTTGATATAGAACGCAGGTTTGGCGGAAACAACGAGCAAAACTTTTGTCTTGAAAGTACTGGTGGATTTAATTTAGGGGATAGCTGAGGGGCTGGTAGAGATATGACTCGTGGTCACTTTTACGGTCTATTTTTCTATCCTTACGATTTATTTTTTTTTATAAATTTGCCTTATGCATAAATTTTAAATTATAATTTATTTTACTTACTTTGATATTATAAAATAATTCTTGCTTTAGAGGTAAAAAATATAAGTGAAAGTAAACAAGTTTTACTCGAGTATGATGGTTTTTAATGATGTAAAGTGCATGTTTTTAAAGAGGCATAATGATGTTTTAATGGATGGTTTTAAGTGTATGGTTTTAAATGCATTGATGGTGTTTGTTTTTTAGCATTCTTTACTAAGCCTAGTGTGTTTACGCTCTCATTGTCCATCAATGCAGATAATTGAAGCTCAGGAAGGCAGCAAGAAGCAAGGGGATCTTGGCAGGACTTGTTTCTAAAGTATGTTAAAGACTAGACTATAACGAATAAGGGCAATGGGGTACTTGTTTTGGTTTTGGGAGATGTTATGTTGAACTCCCTATTTGAGCATGTTTCCTTGGTTGGTTTTGGGTTGTTGCATTTGATAGTATTGCATGGGAAGGCTTAAGTAGAGGGTTAGCAATGTGACTTGCTGTTGGTTAATGATACATATAGCATATGGTTTAGTATGATGGTTTTTAATGATGTAAAGTGCATGTTTTTAAAGAGGCATAATGATGTTTTAATGGATGGTTTTAAGTGTATGGTTTTAAATGCATTGATGGTGTTTGTTTTTTAGCATTCCTCACTAAGCCTAGTGTGTTTACGCTCTCATTGTCCATCAATGCAGATAATTGAAGCTCAGGAAGGCAGAAGCAAGGGGATCTTGGCATGACTTGTTTCTAAAGTATGTTAAAGACTAGACTATAACGAATAAGGGCAATGGGGTACTTGTTTTGGTTTTGGGAGATGTTATGTTGAACTCCCTATTTGAGCATGTTTCCTTGGTTGCTTTTGGGTTGTAAATGGCCTTTAAGGATTGATTTTGGTGCTGGTTTATCTTTTGGTATGTTGCTAGGATGCAAAGTTAGGGAGCATTCCTATAGATTTCCTTTTGCAGCATGAAGCCTTATTGTGTTGTTAAAATTGTGTTGCTAGATGGCTTGTGATATGTTTTGCATGTTGGTATTGTGTTTAAAACATGTTGGGTTGATTAGAGTATGATTTTGGGATGAAAAACCAGCAAAATGTGACATTACTGGCCCAGGCGTATCGATACGCGGGGGACCGTATCGGTACGGCTAGGCAAAATCAGGCTTGTAGGATCGGTACAAGTACTGTGTGTTTCGATACGCCTAGGCAAATTTGCCAGGCGTACCAATACGAGTATGGGTGTTTCGATACGAGTTTTAGCCTCTGGAATTCACTTTTTCAACTCGAGCCCGCATATCAAAACACCTATGGAGTTGTATCGGTACGGTATGCAACATTTCAAAAGTTACGTAATTTCGTTAGGCGTATCGATACGATAAGATGGTGTACCGAAACAAGGTGTTTTAAACCGTATCGATATGGGCTTACCTATATCGGTACGGACAGCTGATTTTCTATAAATGCCTTTCGAGTAGTTTTATCATTCTTGCATTTTAGTCCCTGAAGCTTGCCAATGCAATTATATGTGATAAAATGATTGGTTTGAGCTGAAGTTTGAGACATATGCATGGAACCTGACTAAATTAAGGTTGGTAACTTAAAATGTGGTGTTTTTTTCCTATAACTTGTCAAATTACAATTTGGTCCCTAAATTGTAAGTATGTTCATTTGGATGTCAAATTGATGCCCGATTGAGTTGGGGTTACACTTGTTATTTGCATGAACGTATAGGAGTAGTAAATGGCATCTAGATAAGATAAAAAGGGAAAAATGGATCAGGTTTTATGTATCTTTCCGGTTTACTTCGGCAAACCTAATGTAGCTTCCTTGATTCGGACTGGCGGCTAGATCGGGTCAAGGGGGTTACAAGAGGTATGTACCCTCATAAATATTTGGCTGCATTGCCTAGAGCAGAAGAGTCCTAATGGTTGGGATGAAGGAGATTTGGATGTGTTTCCAAAGGGTTTTCTGGCGAATATTCCTTCTTGCTTGAAAGATTGGCCCTTTGGCGAACGGGGAACCAGTGATTGGCTGGGATCTTTTTGGGTAACGAAAGCAAGCTAGAGTATTTCTTTACTGAATATATCAGTGCTTGTTCTCTCTTTTCGCAACATCATGATTGTGTTGAAAGTGTACTTTCTGATAGGGTTGTCAAAGAATCTATTTTTATTGCCCTAAAAGATTGTACTGATACAATTCCATCTAGCTCTGATCATGGTAAGGGAAAAAACTTATGGTTTCAAAATCGTCTATTATCTCTAGTTTAGCAGATGAAGGACATTGTCTGCGTTTGGAACGCAGGTCAAAGAGGAGAATGGATACTAGTAATGATTTGCTATGGCCTTGAGGTGAAGTGGGCTCTTTTTACTTATATACATATTATTTTTCGCTGACTTCTCGCCCCTTTTTTTCTTTTTACACATTTTATAGAGGCAACAACTTTTTCTTTGCGAGTTGTTGGTGATAGAATGGAGGATTGGATTACAGTGTCAGATACTATACTCTTTGTGGCTGGTAGCAATTCACTAGGTTCGCAAGGCTAGTAAAAATTCCTACTGCTCCTTGTCTGGGTATTTCATCTAGTGATGAAAATCCGTTCGCTGGATGTTGTAGAGGCAACACAAGAAAGTGTTGCAAGGCGAATGAGGGCTTACGGCTCCAAAAGATGCTCTTTGGGTGACAAGAAAAATGTGCTGGGAAAGAGGCCAGTAGTTGATGTTAGGAGTATCGAAGTTTTACCTGGGTTAAAATGTGATACCCCCTTTGTTTTGCTCGAACCTTATGGATCTCCTTACACTACTGTGGGTGGCACTACTTTTGTAAGCTTGGGTGCTGGCCCCTCTATCGCTTGTATGCCTTTAGGTATTTTAAGTGGTGTGCTATTGTTGTTTAGAGTTTGGCAGTTTTGCTATTTTAGTGCCCTTTGTGAAGTAGTTATGGAATTCGATGTGAGAAATCCTTGTAGGCCCTCTTGGGAAAGCTTTGCTGCAATGTATAGAAAGATTATAGACTCTTCTATCTTTGTTCCGAATATGTCCTCTTCCCTGAGCGTCCGTAGCGGTGCTGCGAATGGGAAAGATGGTGGCGGTGCCTTGGGTGATTGCCATAGAAGTGTATAAATATTCCTATTGTTTCTTTCTTTACTTTCTTCTATGAAGAAAAAACTTATTTTAGGGGTTATTTTGGTTATTTTTACTCAGGTTTGAATGTGTTTTTGATGTCATTTTGTTATGGCGGACAATATATCTAAAATGGCTTTTGTGGTAAAGAACCTAAAAAGTCTCATTATTTTGTTGTTTTATCTTTTCATAGAATTTGAATTTCATATTGCGACTTGAATCATAAAAGGGGCTAGAATGACTCGAATAATCTGACATGTGTTATTTTATTATTTTTGTGATCTAATTTGGCTTGTTAGGGACTTCTCATCTTTTATTTGTGATAGGTTTTTCCTATTTTTGGTTGTGTTGATACAGCGAGCTAACTTTCACCGCTCAGGTGGCTTTGGTTATTAGCGTGTGTGATAGGCTTTGATATGGGTCTAAAGAATTGATGTTATGGACTGTTGCATGGGACATGACATATGCTTGTTTCTTTAAAAAGGTGGATACTGTACATGACCTTTTTCTTATTCTTCATTAGCTTAGCTTGCGGCGATTTAGACAGTTCAGATAGATTGTGATGAAAGAGAAAGTATCTGATTGGCCGTAACAAGTAGACGTCTCTCTTTGCACAGTTATTGATTGAAATTTTAAAAGTCGCATGATTTTAGTCACTTAGTTGAGAATTTGAGGCCTGGGAATTAAATGTTGGCATCGGTGGCTCTCCACATAGGTATATAAAATGTCGTCGCTTGGTATGCCCATTGCCTATTATAAATAGGTTACCTTTGGTATGTATCTTCATAACCTAGCTTACAAGTGGTTTGCTTGTTCCTCATGTGGTTTTGTTTTGACGATTTTTCCTTGTGCCTTTTTAGAAAGAGGAAAAGAAAATATGTTTGTGGGAAGAAGTGATTTTTAGAAACCTGTTTTGATAGATCCTGGGGGAGCACTAGTGTTGCAGTTTATGTTATTTGTATCATCATGCAATAGTATTTGGAAGGCTGTGATTAGCCATTTGTAGTAAGAAGTGCTAACATACATTGTCTGTTGGTGCTTGTTGCTACCATGGAGGGAGGCGATCGAGTCAGGGGCATATTGTTGAGGCGATTAATTTGTGATGGGATTTAATCGTTCTCCCCTTGGTGTAAAGCAGAAGTTTTTGGAGTTGAAGATGGGAGAGAATTTTGTCATGTCGATGTGTTCTGCCTACCATACTAAGAAGCCCACTTTGGCAATATGCTCTGAATGAGTTATCCCATTCCCCTTAATTATCAAGGTGGCTGTTTCGTTTATCAGTTGTGGTGCTGGGTACCGTGGTGATAAACATATGCGGCTCAAGCCAAAGATTTGGAGTAATACAACTCTCTTTGAAAAATTACGTGTTTCGGACTAATACCAAGAAGGCTTTGATAGTTAAGGTTTAAAACAAGGATCTAGGTCACAGAATTCGCAATTTTGTGTTGTATTGGCATGTTGATAATAATTTTTAGGATGGGTTCTTGCCCCCTAGTTAGTAAGAAATTTGTAGGGTTTTGTTCCCCTCTTGAATTGTGTGTTAATGACAATCACTATTTCTCACTTGTTTTGGAAATGTTGCTGCTAGTTTTGTGCTTGTTTTGTTTCTCATGGAGCGATATTGCTTTTTTGAAGCGAACTATGTTTTTGCGTTGTTAGTTCATTTTTAGGAGGTTCTTTTTGCTCCTGTGTAATTACAATGTTGTATGCCGAAGTGGCAAACTCTCTTTGTTGTATGATTGTATATTTCTTTAGGGTAAAGGGTTTCATTTTTTTAGAGTCACACATGCTGTGTAGTATATTGTGAATTGAGGGGTTCATGCCCCCTAACTGAGGTGGCGACTAAGGTTGTTGTTTCTATTATTATGTATATTTTTAAGATCGCTTATTTACAGCAGAATGATATACAAAATTAACAGATCTCACTAACTCTTACGCTTTGCTGGATGGGATTTCACTAAATTAGGTTCACAAGAATCACGAAGCCTTACTTCTCAACACAAGAAGTGAAACTTTTAGTTAAAATATTTATTCCTCAAAATGATTTGCGGAAAGTAAATTTGTTGTTTAGCGTACCACGGATTGGGGTTCCCCCGAGTATGATATGCTTGATTGCTGTTGTGTTTGTTTGGTATATTATTATTTGCAATGTTTTGTTGTATAGACAATCGTCATTTGGGTCGAGAGGAGTCGCATAGTAGAGGTTGCTTAACTTGATGTTCGCAATTGTTGTTGTTACTGTAATTTGATCTGGCCTATTTTATTATTTTATTGACTGCGTTATTTTGGTTGTAGATATTTTTCTTGGGATTCATGCATTGTATTTGGTGTCTATTAGTTCTTTGATGGCGATTAGACAATCTAAGGTAGACCATGATAAGCAGGGAAGGTTTTTCATTGGTCGAGACAGGTTCATGCGCCTACCCGAGCATTTATTAATTTTAAGTCTGAAGGTTGCATAATTGTAGCTATTTACTCAAGATTTAAGGATCTAGGAATTGAATGCTCGTCTTAGTATTTTTTTTCTTTTTAAATTTGAAACACCAAAGCTTGGTGTTTCCACCCTTTGGTATAAATAAGGCCCCCTTAGGTTTGTGTTTTCATAAGTTGTTGATTTACGGGATACTTGCTCTTTCTTTGTGGTTTTTCTACTGTGTAACTTTTGCCTGTGACATTTTTAGGGAGAGAAAGAAAACAAGCATGCCTGTTGTGTCCACCAGTCATGGAGAAACTATATTTTATAGATCCAGGGGGTGGTATTTAGTGTCCGTGTTATTTATATTGAAAGGCACTATGATTCGAAAGGTTATGAGTAGCCATTGGTGGTGAAGAATGCGGATGAGCATTGTATTTAGAATATCTTGTGAGCAAGGCTCTTTGGACGCTTTTGTCCGTCGGTGTTTGGAACCATATTGAGTTACGGTGAATGCAGATTGTATTAAACCTGCGAATGTGATAGGCATTTAGCGTCGAAAAATGCGATAACAAACAGTCTGCGTCTGATGATCGTCGAGGCAGAGTTAGAATGGGACCAGGGGCGATGTCTATCATCTTCATGCACGTTGGCTATACTGACCTCCGACCTTTCTATATTAAGTTTGCGTGGGAGAATCTTTAAGTAGTTTGCTTTGTTTGGTTGTATGACTACAGTGTTTGTAATACTGCAATCATTTGGTTTTACTAAATTATTTATGTATTGTACTAAATTTTAAACGGTTAGACTGTCTGCCTATTTCGTATGATAATGTATGACGGTTTTGGTTGCATATTTGCATTTGCTATAGTGATTATTTTCTTGGGATATTGTATGCGAGTGCTTTTTCCTATGGGTTGTGTATCTCTTAATGGTGATATTGTGTTGTGTCTTAGTTTGAGAATACTGCGCTTGCGTCATTGCGTTTTGCTGGCAATCATTGAGCTAATTCCTCAATGTACGCTTCTTAAAAGCGGCAGACGCTCAAAGGACCCTTCATTTATTTCTAGCTCGCTTGCTTTGAAAGCACCGATTATTGAGCTGATTCCTTTATGCACGCTTCTTAAAAGCGATAGACGCTCAGATGACCCTTCGTTTATTTTTAGCTCGCTTGCTTTGGAAGCGGGAATTGTTGAGCTGATTCCTCCATACATGCTTTTAGAGAGACTTGTTAGAAACATGTGCTTTTTAAGTTCACTTTGTACGACATGTACAGAACTTTAGAACATTGGCATATGATATCTTAACATGTACGGGAAAATCAAAAGGAAAATAAAAGTAGGAGGTGGAGAAACGATCCTTGAGTGAGGTGCCATATATTATAAGGTCTGGGAATTCCTATATTTCCATGCCTTTTACTCGCTTCACCGTCTCACGGCGACTTTATCAGCACTTTCTATTTTGGTTGTTCGACTGTTCTCCGATGTTTAAGTTGCTAATGGTCATTACGGTTTTACTCAAGATGTTAACCTCGGGTCTTTTTTGCTGGGGTAGAGCCTCCTTAGTGGTGTCATCACAACCTTCTTGCTTCTGTGCCAGCTGTAGGGAGAAGATGTTGCACTGTCTTGCTGTCTTTTGATCAGCTTGCATGAAACCTTCTCCCTCAGGTGTAGGAAATTTGACTTGTAGGCAAAAGACAATCCAAGATACTTACTCCCCTCCTCCATCGAGCAAAATTCAAGGACGTTAGAGAGATTTGCCTTTGAGCATGGACTCACATTGGAAGTAAAAAAAGTGTTGATTTATTCAGCTTTACTGATTGTCCCATAGCAATTTGGAAGCAGCTTAAAATTCGTAACGCAGCTTTACAATTGGCTTGGTCCGCCTTTGTGAATAAGATACAATCGTCGACAAACATAAGATGGCTAAGAATAGGGCATCTTCGAATTATATGAAAACCCGAGAAGTTATGGTTGTATTGCTCTTTTTCAATGATCTAGGAGAGCAGATTGGAAATAAGAAGGAAAAAGAATGGTGATAATGGATCACCTTGCCTATGACCCATGCTTGGAGCAAATTCTTTTGCTTTCTCCATGTTCACAACCAAGGAGAATGAAACCGAGGTAACACACTGCATTACTCTTTGAATCCACCAATCATCAAATCCCATCTTCTCCATAACCTTCTTGAGGACCTCATAATCGACTTTATCGTAGGCTTTTTCTAAATCGATTTCCAGGGCCATGATACCTTTAGAGCCTTTCCTCTTCCTTTTAATAGCGTGGAAGGCTTCATGAGCCACAATGATGTTATCGTGGATCATATGGCCATTGAAAAAGGCCAATGCATAGAGGGAATAATCTCTGAAAGAAATTTCTTCAATCTTGAAGCTAGAATATTGGATATCACTTTAAAAGAGAAATTGCAAAGGCTAATAGGTCAAAAATGGGATGAAAGTTTGAACCATATTAATCAAGTCTTTTTTTTTAATAATAGACCAGAACGTTTGGTAGAAAACTCATGAAAACCCGTCCGATCCTAGAGCTTTGAGAGCTCCCACTTTGAAAATCGCTTCCTTGATCTCCTCTTCATTTACTTCTCGACAAAGCATTCTATTTGCTTCGACCGATATGCTGTTAGGAATAAGATGTAAAATATTTTCGGGATGTGTGGAAGAATATTTTTTATAAAGTTTCTTGAAGTGTCTTTCGAGATGGTCCACAATCACGATCTCCTTCTAAAGCCAATTACCCGCTCCATCTTTGATCTTGCAAATAAAGCTGGTTCTCCTATTGCAAATAGTACTAGCATGAAAGAATTTTGTGTTCTTGTCTCCGTAATTAATCCAGCCAACCTTGCCATTTGATGCCAATACCTTTCTTCACTTCTCCACATTTTATTAAGCTCCATCTTTAGCACTCTAATTTCCTATTTGGAGGCTTTCGTAAGGAGATTATCTTGGAGGTACAACAATCTCTCATATTTCTCTTTACTCTATTTATTGCTTTAACCCAGTAATTTTCAGTTTTTTCTTAAAAGAGTATTGGGACGGTCAAACTACTTCAGCTTCCTAGTATTTCCTTACATTGTCCGAGCATTCCTCCTCCAATAGCCATTTAGATTCGAACTTAAAATCCTTTTTAAGCTTCATTTTAACTCCCGCAATGAAAAGAATGATGGGTGTATGGTCAGAAGCAACCGCCACTTCTATCATTCCCATGGCATTTGGGAAAGCTAAACTCTAATTGCATGTGAAGAGAATTCGATCAAGTTTTTAAAGATTGAATCCTCTTCACTTCTATGGTTTGACCATGTAAAGAGTCCGCCCTTCAGTGGCATTTCCATCATGCCAGATTTCTCAATAAAATTAAAGTATTTTCTGGCTTGAGCAGGTTCGAAAGAAATGCCCTCTATTTTCTCCTTATTCACAGCCACACCTAGGGATGACAACGGGACGGTGCGGGTTTTTGGTCGCTCTAGCCCCGACTCGAAAATAGAAAGTGACTACCTAACCCCGCCCCGCCCCAAATTTTGGAAAGATCTTACCAGCCCTGAACCTGCTCGATTTTTTAAGTGAAAACCGCCCTCAACCCGATCCGCCCCGATCTCATTTTGAACACCATACACAACATCACAGAAAGTAAGTTTCTAATCTAACAATAAAGAAAACAACCTAAATAGCTAACTTTTTTTATAAAATAATTAAACTTTATTCCTCATGAGTCTAAATAGTTTGAAGTTTTTAAACTAAAAATAAAAGAACACAAACTTTAGTGGTATAAAATCCAAATTGTTTGAAGTTTACAAACTAAAGTTAAAAAAAACTAACTTTATTCAACATAATTTATTCCAATGCAAAGCTTAAAATTTTAAATTACAAGTAAAAAACATTAAAAAAAAAACTCATTCATTTCCATGTTACACAAGTCTTCTTCAACTAAAACTAAACAAAAAAGCATAAAAAAACAAATGTGTTGAGATATTTATTTTGATATAACTCAATAAAAAATGATTTTACACTTAAAAAAAATTGCAAAAATATTTCAAAGTTCAAAATACTTGAATTATTTTTTATATAACAAAAACGGAGAGATAAGTTGAAAAATTAAATTTCAAAAAAGGGAGGTTAAATATTTTTTTAAAATATTCTCTTTTTCTAAAATTATTTTTCTAAGGGGGAATTTTCAAAAACAAATTTTCAAGTGGTTTCGTTATATCAAAAAAGGGAGATGATTGAGATAATTATTTTGATATAAATCAATGAAAAATGTTTTTGGACTTAAACAAAATTGCAAAAATATTTCAAAGTCCAAAATACTTGAAAAATCTGTTTAAAATTATTTTACAGTGTTTCTGACTTGAAAATTTTTAAAATGGTTTAAATGTCAAAAACAGGCCTTCGATACCGGTACGATACTCCTAGTACCGATACGAAATTGCCCATACCGGCACGTCAAGGCACGTACCAATACCCAATGTACCAAAAATACATTTACGACTGGAATTAAAGTATCTAACAGCTAGTTTTCATCCCCACCGGCTAATTTTTAACGGCCAGTTTTCATCCCCAATGACTATAAACGGCTAGTTTTTCATTGCACACTATAAATACAAGCCAAGGACACTTAAAGAATAAGAGGATGGACATCCAAGCTTAAAGATCAAGAGAGTAGAGTTTTATAGTCTATTTCTTGTAATCTCTTGTATTTCTTTAGTCTAATTCTTGTGAGCCAAAAAGTGTAAAGACCCACCTAAAGAGGTATTTTGTTTAACAATGTCAAGACCTCATTGTTGAGGGATGAGTTCTAGTTAATCCTTATAAAAATTAGGGAGATGGTTCTATCTTAGCCCATAAAAAGATAGGTTGTAAAGGTTATATCTTTGTCCTGTAAAAAAGAAAGAATTCATGATAGTGAATTAGGATTATGGTCATCTTCAATAATCTCCCAAATCTTGTAATCTATGGATTACATGAAGATCATCATCCTATTCTTCTAATAAGAATAGTTGGCAACATTGAAATAAGGAGGTTTGGTGATAAAATGTACCATAAGCTCCGGTTGATGTAGAAAGGTTGGGCACTTCAAGGATAACATTCGATGATAGAGACGAAGTTCTGATACCAATTATTGGGCTCAAACGATCAACTGATTTCGCCAAGAGGGGAGGTGAATTGGCCTTTGAGTGAAATTGGTGAAAGCAAAAGGAAATTTAAAAATTACACAAGGATTTATATTGGTTCGACTTCTAAACTAAGTCTATCTCCACTACCTTAGCTTTCCCACTAAGGAATTTCCACAAATTTACTAATTTATCTTTTCTTTTTCTAGACTCAAGGAGATAACCTTTACAATCCTCAAAGCTTATACCCCGAAGCTTTGAGACACTCTCACAAATAGAATACAAATCTAGCAAACAAAGGAAAATCTCACAAGGCAAATATGTTTGCAATTTTAAGCTCTCGCCCAAAACCTAACACTTGAGCAAATGAGACAATTTGGCTCACTAGTGTTTTCTACAATAAAATTGATAATTTAAGCACAAACACAATTTATCTATACAAAGAGTATTGGCAATATGTTTCTTGTTATTTCATGGCTGCTTGAAGAGGTCTTTTAAACCCTCTAAAGGCTTCATGACCGTTACTAATCGTTGGGGGTTGATTAGAGTCGTTGGGGACTTTATTTCCAGCATTAAATGCTCTTCTGAGCATATCGGTATCGGTACATGCCTTATATAGAAAGAGCCGTTGGGCATTTAAAACACTGAGTACCGATAAACAATACCTGGTATCAGTATGGTGTCTCTCGTATCGGTACAGCTAAGTCTGTACCGGTAAAGAAGTTTGCTACTGGAAATTCGGAAACCTTTGGGATTTAAAGAGCGTATCGAAACACGGATGATCGTACCGGTACGAGCTATTGGGTATAGGTACGAGGAAGACTATACCGATACTCAAAGCCAATTTTTGATATTTTGACTATTTTAAAAGTATTTAAACATGTCAAAAACGCTTTAAAACCTTTCAAACATATTTTTCAAGTTAATGAACTTTTGAAACATTTTTGAAAATTATTTTAAGTCTTAAAATATTTTTCATTTAAGTTATATCAAAATTAAATATCTCAACAAAATGAACCCAAAAAATTTGGATATATTTCAACTCAAAATAATAAAAATAAATTTCTCTTTAAATTTCAGTTTAAAACTTCCGAATAACATGCAATCTTATCATTCAGTTTTAGGAATAAGAACAAAAAAAAGAAAATAAAAAATAGAGAAGAAAGGAACGATGAACAAAGATGTAAAAAGGAAAAGAAAAAAAGAAAAGAAAGTGAAATCAGAGAGGAGACGATAGAATAGGGAGAAAGAAATGAAGAGTTTAAATTTTTTTAACCTAAATAACATATATATATATATGCAAAACCACCAGCCATAGTATTAAATTGCGACTGCGACACAGTATAACGGCTGCATCGTAACATTTTTCAAGGTCACTGTGACGCATTATAAGCGCAACGCATTGAAGAAACCGCATCTAGATTTTTTCGGTCTGAAACCGTTACGTCACTCTGCAACATGTCATATATTGCGCCGCAACGCCGCATCACCACAATAAACATTGAAAAATGATCCGAAATATAAATCTTCATAAATAAAATACTCGAATGTACTTAAATTTAATAAATTAACTACACCAGTGTGACATCGATTGATTAATTAGCCTCATTTTCTAACTTTGCAGGAAGCATGGGAACTTGAAGCTTTTACTATAAAAGTTTTTCATATTGTCTGATTACAATTTACCATATCAGATATTCCGTCCTACAGATGCATCTTATAATGCTCACAATATGATGCCTTTTTCATATGGAATGGAAAATGACCAAAATCAAGGCAGTGACGGAATTGGAGATGCTTTAGATCCTCCATGCCATTATTTTGGTGCTGAATTTTCAGTGTAACACCATTGACCCGGATGTCACATTTGGGCCTTAAGCCCAAAATCTATACCGTTAAAATTTTTCATTTTCAAGCCCAAAAATAATAAGTCCTATAAAAACATAAGTCCATACATTGAAAACTTAGTCAAATCCGGATGTTTAAAACAGTATTCACGGAGCTCCACTTACAAATATTTAAAACATTCGTCCACGACCATTTAATACAAAATACATATAGGGTCCTACGAAATACATAGCCCATTACATCTAGTATTTGTACTCAACCGCTAAAGTCGATGCTGAAATCCAAGTCTTGATGGTGCTCCTTTAAGTCTCACGACAACCTACTAACCTGCGAACAAAAATAACGATTCTAAACGCTGAGCTAACAAGCTCAGTGGATACACCGCCACTCAACCATGCTTCATGCAAATCATAAATAAAGTAATGCAACAGGAATGATATCATGGCAAGATAACAATAGATCTACCATAACTGCCTAAACACATAGCATCATGAGTGTATGATCACGCACGCAGTTCATACAAATACCTCATTTGTTTACATAGCATCACACAGGTAACTCTAACAACAATTAAGTGAGGTCTGCGTCCACTAAGCATTGGAATCCTACATTTGAGTGAGGCTCGCGTCCACATAGCATCGAGATCCTATACTCAAGGGAATAAGGCCCGCATCCACATAGCATCGGGATCCTACATCCATGCTCGAGATCTCTCATCAAGCATCTTCGAATGAGGCTCGCGTCCACAAAGCATCGGGATCCAACATTCGAGAATCTTTAAGGTGTTGCAACACACTTAGGGTATCCAAATCCCAACCACAAGTTTTAAACTCTAGGTGCGGGTTTCATCTAGAAACCCTGCTTAACCCTATGGTTAAACCCCAAATCGTTCCTACAAGTTATGATAATAGTATTAGGTGGATTACTACCGAATTGAGGCCATTTGAACAACAATTCCAATATTCACCATTAACAACCACTCAAGCTTATAACAAAGCCAAAACATCAAATCATGCTCCAAAGCTTAACTTCATGATTTCCAGGAAACTATGGGAGTTAATAGTGTACTAACCTTGATTCCACAGCTGAGAATGAAGCCCTTAACCACAGTTTCAAGCCTTGTTCTTCCCTTGCTCCTTTGAAGAGTTTCCAACCTCTTTCACTACAAGAGATGTCACCAAACGTGTTACCACCATGTAGGGAGAATTAAGGGAGACAAAACATAAACCTTTACAAGAATAAGGCCCCCTAAAAACCCATTCTCGTTCTCCCTCATCAACCCCCACCAAAACACACTTTTCCACCAAAACTAACCATTCATACCTTGATTGATAGATCTCCCAAAGCTGGACAACTTTCCCTTGAACAGAAATTCATGATTTTCAACACAACCCTCAAAGATTCAACCTTTAGTGATGGTGTTTTTAAGAGAGAGAGAGTTTGGAAATGGGAGGAAGATGATAATAAAGTTGGGTGATCTCACCCCTGCCCAAAATGCAGAAAATTAGCTCTCCCTTCCCCTTTCCACTCTTCAAAAATGAGCTTTTACCAATTTACGCCTCTCTACTCTCCTCCAACCAACCCAACAGCTACAAGCCCCCACACAAGATAGCACAAGGGACCACTCAAGCTCAAAAACACGACCCAAATACGAGGGCCATGCCTTGATCAAACCCGACCCTCGGATTTCCAGAATCTGAATCGTTACAATCAGAAGTGGAGTTTTTATATTTATATGCATGTATTTTTTTAAGTTAATGTAAACTAAAATTGCAGTGTTGGAGTATGATACTATTTAGTATTTATATGCTTTTTAGCATGCTTTTATTTACATGTTATTCATTAGAATTACGGTTATTTTTAAAAATTAAATAAAACACATAAAATAATATATTAATATTAGAATATTAAAATATGGTTGCAAAATGTACATATAAATAATATTTTTAAAAAGTAATGAAGTTTTAAAAATAAATCATGACCGCATCAGCCGTTACGCAATACGTAACGTTTACGACCGCTACCGTAATTTAATACTATACCACAGCCGAGGCAATAATAAACTAGAATCAACACAATCTCAGTAGACAATCACAAAGATCATCCATAGTACATCAAAACAGAAAAGAGGCAGCCATGATAAGAAAATACAGATGCATGGAGGATAAGCCCAAGAAAATCATCAAAAGAGGAGACCAGGATAAAGAAAGCTCATGAAACCTGACTCATTCCTCATACAGATGCATGGAGGATAGGCCCAAGAAAATCGACAAAACCCATAGAACCAAAGCTTAAGAAAAAAAGGCGAAGATCAAAATTTGGCCAAGGAATCATGTTTACCATGAAGATCCGGACCAATCAGAAGATAAAATATCAAGACTCGTGGAGAAAACAAGAGAACCCATGAAACCGTAACTTTAGAAAGAGGAAAACGTTTTCGCTCAAATCGGAAAGACGAAAAACAGAGGATCAGGAGCAGGTGGCGAACAACCAACCATCAAACCCTGAGCAGTAATAAGATGTTCCCTTACACGAATTTGGGGAAGAAGATACCTTGACGAAAGCTAGGGATTTCGCTCGGGAGAGTCGACTATTCTCCCTTGGGGGACTCTTTTTCTTTTCTTTGGATGAAGTTTAAAGAGAGTATTTACGAATAATTTACTAATTTATTCCAACTGCCTAATTAAAACTAAATGGTTAATATGAGAATATACACAGATGGTTATGGGAAGACTCTTTTAATAATCATTTGAGCTAAATTTCATGTCAAACTTGCACGTTGCTACTATGAGGCTTTCTTGCATGTTACAAACTTAGAATACGTTGGAGTTATGATCCAACATTTACTCGTGCCTGCCCTACTTCAACTTTTATTTGTCTTGCTGTTATGATCCAATTCAACCTAATACATGGAGTGGAGGTGGAGGCGTGGAGCATATCGGTGCTGGGAAAAGAAAACAGAGAAGCACCTACAATATAACAACTGCATGTCCACCGGGGATCCGAAATGGTCCGGTGAGCATCTTCGAGATTAAATCTTTTGATGGATGTGCAATCAACACTTTGGCATGGCTGCTATACTTACTGCTGGAATCGATGGCCTACGGAACCACCTTCCCCTGCCTTAACCTATTGGTAAGAAAGATTCACATTCTGGTATTTTTAAGCATATGATCTTAATCTTTTTAACCAGGATACTTGCATTTCAGGCCAACAAAATGTTACTTGTCCCTCAAGAATGCTAAAGAAACCTTTAGAATCGCCCTCGAGGTTAACACGGAAAATCTGAAAAAGGACTAAAATTAAAAGTTACAATTATAAGCCATTTAATTTCCTTTGACTCTTAAAAACTTAGTCTTATCGGGCGGAATCCACCAGTTTAATGCCTTGTATAAATAAGGGTTTAAAGTAAGGTAGAATATTACTTCTTTGCATTACCTACATTTTGTAATATAGAGATTTTAGATTATGTTATTTATCTTCTTGAACTCCATTAGTAACTTGATGTGTTTTAACAATGAAACAGATGAAAGCCCGGCTACACTTGAAGGGAAACTACTGAGACCGAATCCGTGGAAGCTCTGAGAACGACAATGTGTTGAGGGAGATTATTGGTGAAAAGCTTTTCACAGTTACAAAACGAGTCCGAAAGCTAAGGTAAATTCCAGCCGTGTTTTCTAAAAGGTTATTTTGTAGAGAAAAATTCAATGCACGAACTGATGCCGATGCCAATGCCAATAGCGACATTTATGCAGGCGGAAACTGAATATTATTCAAGGAACAATGAGGCATTCAAGAAACTTATACAGCGTTATGCTTTCAATATCCGGGCAGTTCCTGTAGGCAAGCTCTATGATTCCTGTGCTTTGGTTACTCCATTGTGTTTAAAAATGGACATGAAGTTGTTCCAATAATTAGGGGGAAATAACATGGTTAGTAATCTCATTTATGTTTTTGATTTTATGTAAGGATTTAAAGGAAAGGTGTATTAGAGAAGGGAAATCTTAAAAAATAAAATTTCCCAAGAGGGTAATAAAAATCCTCTGTTTATTTCTAAAATCAAGACATTTACTTGGACGCGTGAGTTAGGTGCTTCGAGTTGATTTTAGATCTAATCAATCTAAATTAAATTAAGGGTAAAATACCTAAATCATCACTCAACTTTGCTCTGTAACCTATTTTGGTCACTCAACTTTTAAAATGATCAATTTTAGCACTAAACTTTAAACATTGGTCTATTTTGGTCGCTCCACCGTTAAATCTCCAACACTGTTATGACGTAGAAATAAAAAATAATAAAAAATATATATTTTGGTCACTGCATTTTGAAAACCCAGAAAAACTCTACCGGAGTTCAAACCTTTCTTCCTTTGACGTTTAAGTTTTTTTCGCTCACGACGCAGTTGTTCTGGATCCACAATCTCACACTGATACAGAGTAAAAGACACTTGAAAAAGGAATAGGTATACAATAGTCTGATGAAACCAAGTTAGAACTAACCTGTGCAGTATGTGTCTTCTCTCGAGCTTTTAGAATAATCTTAGCAAATCGATTCTTTAATATAGCAGCTCTGCAGAGTTTCTCAGGAGACACTTGTTTCTCAATTGGAGCACTCTCCCCTATAATTTTTAATTAGATAAATAGTAAGACAACTTTAAGTATATAAACCTTTGATGATCTTTAGTGATCTTACCATCTTGGTGACTATCTGATTCAACAGAACTTGACATTGCCTGAGAAATCTGCTCCAGTTTATCAAAACAAACATATTCTACAAGAGACAACAGATTAACAATGCTTAAATGTAAAAAAGTAATTATAATTTCATGGGTTTGCCATTCAAGTAAAGAACTAAGAACCGAAGTACAACATTTCTTTCTTGAGACTAATAAAAGAGTACAAATATTATAAATTTCGATACTCACGATTCGTCTTTTCATTTAATTGAGTTCCAGAGTCTATAGCTTCCAGTACATGAATGATAATGCAAAGTAAGAACAGACCGGTTTTGGTTCGCCGAAAAACCCACCAGAGCGGCGTTATTGGATGGAAAAGAGGGTTCTCCGTGAAGGTGAGAGAGGGGCGGGGTGGGGTAGGGTTTGATTTTTTTTTTATTTAATTTTTTTATTTAATTAAGTGTATTAGAATATTATTAAAATATTTATTTTATTATTATTTTTTATTTCCATGTTATAATAGTGTTAGAGATTTAATGGTGGAGTGACCAAAATAAGGAAATGTTTAAAGTTCAGTGCTAAAATTGATTATTTTAAAAGTTGAATAACTAAAATAGGTCATAGAACAAAGTTGAGTAGTAATTTAGGTATTTTACCCTTAAATAAAATTTTTAAATCATTTTGAGTTTAGATTTTTGATATTTTAATATGGTATGATTTAAAGTTTTAATTGTTTTAGAACCAAGTTAGTCTGGGCGAGTTCCCAGTTATAGCTAGCCCGTGTTCCTTTAGTTTCTTATCCAAGAACACATTGATTCTCAATCTTCTCTTTTTGTTTTTCTCTTACACGAAATTTCCTTCCTTTCGTCCTCTCCATTAAAACAAGTTTCACTGTGCTTTTGAGAGAAAAAGGCCATTCATTTCTCACCCAAAGGTTATTTTTTTAAACAAGTTTGATCATATTATTGGATACAACAGAGGCTTTGTAAAGAAGACTAAAAAACCAGGGATTTTTTAACTTTGGGTTTTTGTTTTTGGATAGAAAAATCAAAATGGGATCATCTTCAGGGCAAAGTAATGGAAGCTATGAACTTTCATTCAAGATCTTATTGATCGGAGATTCTGGTGTTGGCAAGAGTAGTTTGCTAGTTAGCTTCATTTCATCTTCTGCAGAAGATCTAGCTCCCACCATTGGTTCATTTTCTCCTGTTTTTTTACTCTTAAAATTGTTCATTCCTGGATCTTTGATTAGTTTATGGTGAAATTTGATTTGGGTTTTTGTTTGAATCCATGTTTTAGGTGTGGATTTTAAGATCAAGTTGTTAACAGTTGGTGGGAAGAGGTTAAAGCTTACTGTATGGGATACTGGTATCAGCCTCATATGAATACCATTTTATCTTTCTTATTGGTCCTTTCTGTTTCAAAATTATAGCTTGTTGGTCTACTTGAAGTCAATTGTCTAGGACTCTATGCTTGCAATTGTCTTCTTTGTTTTGGTTCATTAATATGACATTGGCATCAATCTTAAGTGTTGGCTGCTTGGATGTTGACCTTTTATTTAATTCTATCCATTAAACTGTTTCTGGGTTTTCATTTTGCTGCCAGTGGTATATTGATACGTCTCAAATGTGATTTTGCTTCTTGTTACTCTTTGATTAGCTATTTACTCTTCCCTAGTTATTAAAATAACTGTCTTGCAACATGGAGAAACTATATGATTGATTTGTGGAACAATAATGCTTCATGTAGCCGGGCAGGAAAGGTTCAGAACATTAACAAGCTCTTACTATAGAGGTTCCCAAGGGATCATACTTGGTAAGTTTATCTTTTTGGTGCTTCTATGAGTTGCTCTACTTTCTGATTTTTATTCGATGGAGCATATCATCAGTTGCACGTTACGAACCGCAAAACGGTATCATAAGCTTTCATGCATCTGATAACGATCTTAATTAGGAGGAATCAACTCTTAGGTTACTATAGCAAACCCCTTTGTGAATATCAATCAGACATTCCTCTTGGACCGGTTAAGCAGGATTTTGGTTATATGTTCTGAAAGATTATGAAAAGTATGGATAAATGGTTAGAAGTTGTTTTAGAAAAACTAAAGGTATCATAGTTTGATCAAGAAAGATTTGGTCTCTTTCTCTCCCGCACACACAAAGGAGATCAAACTGTCATTTTGTGTTGTACCCTTTATTGTGTAGTATTCTCAATGCCTTATTCAATCCTTACTGTGAACATCTCTTCTGGGTTGAAGGAGCTCTATCAACTGCATCCACCATGATTCTTGTCAATTTCTGAAGATGTTGAGTTAATATACTTGTTTGTCCAGTATTTAAATTACCGCAATTGTTTTGACTTATTTCTCGGCTTTGGCTATAGTTTACGATGTAACACGGAGAGAAACCTTCACGAATTTGTCTGATGTTTGGGCGAAAGAAGTGGAGCTCTATTCTACCAATCAGGACTGTGTCAAGATACTTGTTGGAAACAAAGTTGATAGAGTAAGTCTAGTCTGATTCTTAAATTTAACGTTAGAAGAAAAATTTGACCACTTCGAAATATTGGTTCCTTCTTTATCATAGCCTGCCTCTCAAACTCCAGAAACTTCGAAACATTGATTCCTTCAGAATACCAGCCTTCTTATATTACCAATCTGTGGATGTTGCAAGTTTTGTTTTCTCGTATGAGCCGAGTCATTTTCTCTTGGTTCATAAGGTTCGTCACACTCACATCCTATTTGTTTACATTTCAGGATTCTGAAAGGGCTGTGAGTAGAGAAGAAGGAATCGCACTTGCAAAAGAGCTCGGATGCATGTTTCTTGAATGCAGTGCTAAAACAAGAGAAAACGTGGAGCAATGCTTTCAGGAGCTTGCATTGAAGGTAAAATTTTCATGACAGCAAGTTTGCCCCTCAACCTTTCCATTAACTAATACAAAACACTCGACATTGTTGGTTGGTGGGTTAGTTCAAAATTATGAGTTAACTTGCAGTAGTAGGGTTATGTTGTAAGTCGATCATTAAGAACGGTTCATTCGAAGTCTTTGTTTATCATTCGTGGATGCAGATGATCGGAGCTGAACCACGTTAAATATTTGTTTATTCCGTGTATGAGTTGGTTACTTTTCCACTTTCAAATTTCTTTTCTTACAGATAATGGCAGTTCCGAGTTTTCTGGAAGAAGGGTCTGCTGTAGGGAAGAGAAACAACTTAAAACAGAAATCAGAGGGTAAGGCACACCAGGGGCGTGGATGTTGCTCTTAAATTGCAAAGACATCTCTTTCCTATGAAGTTCTCATGGTTCATCACTGGAATTAACTTGAGTTGTAAAGTTTCAGAGTGCAAGTGAGTTTCAAAGGTTGTTGCTTTAAATGAACTCAATTAATAAAGAATGCTACTAAATATCAGAGTAACTGCTCTTTCCGGTGGAGCTCTCATCGGAACTCCATTTTTATTTTATTTTTATATTTTTTCTTCTGTTACGTTACACCAAAATTCGCCCCTGATGCCGAACATCCATATGAGTAGGTGATAGAGTAGCGCAATCTTGAATTTGAAAGTCTTCAATCAAGTTGTTGCAAGAACTAGGAGCTCTAGACTTAATCAAGAAAGTTATGGGCAGATCTGAAAATTCAAGAGAAAAGAGAACAGATTTTCTTGAAAATTTCAGATTCAAGGTTCGAAATTCAAAGAAACAAAGATAAGAAAAAAATTAGAAAATGATTAATAAGAACAAAAGTAAAAGGATTGAAAAAGATGATGAGGATAGATAAAACAAATATGAAATTTCCAGCTTTGTTTATGGCTTGTGGAGATGGCGTGAAGGTTGAAGACGAAGGTGGCTTGCGATTTGTTGTTGTTTTGTCCTAGGCACCCTCTTAGACGCAATTACATAAGCAAGCAACCTCAAGCGGCTCTAACTCACCCTCCTAGATGTAATTACCTAAGCAAGCAAGAGTGTGAAGATGATCTCCCTCACAAGAACTCGATGATCTTATGTTGAAGATGGCTTCTAGACAAGTTTACTGAACACTTGCAAACTCAAAGAATACTAAAATCTCCAAAGAGAACTTTTTATTAATCAATGAAATCTGAATTACAATGTGGGTGAAGCCTCCTTTATATAGGCCATGGAAAAGTTCTAATCCTACTAAACTTAGGAATTAAATACAATAAATAAATGCTAAAATTTAATCTTCTAATTAGATAAATAACTTCTAATAATAAATAAATGTTAAAAATAAAATCCTAATTAAATAAATCTGATCCTAATAAATATCCAGAATCCTATATTGATTTAAATTATAAATAATCAAATAAAATCTTGAAAATTCGTAATTATCCAAAAATTTTGTATTAATCCCGTATAAGAATTTCTGCATGCGCTGTCTTCGCTAAAATAGACGTATCTTGAGATTCAGATGTCCGATTGAGGCGTTTCAAGATGCGTTGGAAAGTTAATTTGCAGCCGGACAAGTTTTAAGAAGACATGTTGACCCATAAATGCATGGATCTCATCCAAAAATTCGTCGCAAGTTAGCTGACTTTCCAAACTTCACAAACAGATTCAGTTTCTTGTACAAGATGCATCATTTTTGACCTCCTATGCGTGCATTGTTTTGGCCATTATTATTTGCATCGAACAAATTCAGCTTCTTGTCCAATATGAGTAATTTAACCCCTCTCATGTATGTATCAATAGGGTTCCAATATGTTACACTGGTTCAATCATCTGGATATTTTTTTTAAAAAATAAATTAACAATAAATAAGAAAAATCCATAAGAAGAAATAAAAATCTAAGAAAAAATATATTCACAAAAATCCAAAAACAAAATTGTACTGGTTCAATTGGTTGGACCGACAAGTCCGGTCCGAATTTTACAACCATGATTGACCGAGAAGCATGACTTGCAATCAACCAAATTAGATGCTGCCAAGACCAATAGTTTTTCCTTGGAAGACACGTAGATGATCATCTTCTGGGGCTGGAAGCTTAAGATCCAATTGCAGAATAATTTGATCCAACTTTTAATCTTAAAAGAATGAAAAATTCAACAATAAAAGAAATAAAAATCTGATAGTTTTCGTGTTGGAGAAACAAAAATTGCTTGACAAAAAAAAATACAAGTCTTTCCTCACAGATCATTCTTATCTGCAGAGCATGTTTTACTGCCCAATTCAATACATTTTAAATTACATTTGTCGCTGGCATGGCGTATCAACTCTGATTCATCCGTTAGACTGTAACCATATCGTCTTCCCCTCTATGCGCTGCCGCATCTGCCAGTTTTCTCCATTTCATCTCTCGTTGCTCTTCCACCTCTTGGACTCTGGCTGCTTTCTCCTCAAATTGTCTCTCACACTCGTCGAATAACTCGTCATCCATTTCCATAAGCATCTTTTGCACATTCACTGTCAACCCGTGAATAGCCTGATTCCAATGATTTTGGATATTCTTCCCCAATGCCTCGAAGATGATCTGTAATATCACCTGCCGGTTTTGGGCAATCAAGCTCACAATGTGCTCATTATTCCATAAGAAGAGGGCTCTTTCTGCAACCTGCAACACAACTCGGTCTTAGGAAGAATTCTGAAGGAAAAGCAAGTTTTGAAGCAGTCAACAATTGAGTTAGCGACCCATTCCCTCTAACAATTCTAACTTGTGGTGAGCACAGTAGAAACCTCACTAATAGAATAACCAAACTCCAAATGTTCCACGATATCCTCCTTTGAAAAAAGGCAATCCATTGAGGTGAAACTTAGCTCAATGGGAACCGGTTAATAACTATTCAACCATATGGTATTTACAGGAAAATGCCACAAAAAGGCTAAATGAAAAAGAAGAAAATAAGTACAAGGGTGTAGGAGAATAATAGAATAAAGGTATAAACACCAGACTGAAGATTATGATTAAGGGACTCGTGATGATGCTACAACATGTAGAATCTACAGGCAACAAAAGGGTTGTAAATGAACTTCAAACTAACATCATTAGAGAAGAATTGTTGTTCAAATTTTGGTTAAATTATGTCAAGATTATCATCTATGCAAGAAACTAAATTGAATGCAAGTAAAGGGAATAACAAAAATATTTCCAACACAACCACAATTTGATGTTTGGACCAACATAACTGTTCATAAACTCTTAAAGTTAACTGGTCAATGGTGCATGACATTCCATAAAGCAAGAGCAATAGACTTTTCCACCCTTTTCGAACGAATCTTGGTCAACAGAAAACCATTCCAAAGGATCTTCTTCAAACAAGCATAGGTAGGTTACATCATGGGAGAAAACTGAAACTAATAACTTACAGAATTGGACGCTGAACAGAAAGAGAGAAGTTACTGGAACGTAGGCGGAAATGTATAAGGTTCAAATCATATATTGCTCCGACTCTTAACTTTTTGTTTCAATACATGTCTGGCACATTTTTGGACATCTCATGAGTATTGAGATGTAACCCTCCAAAACCTCTCCAAATACATGTGGGGGGGACTTAGAAAAAATTGAAGATACCCGTATCAACATAGTTCAAAACAGCCATCACAAATTTACAAAAACATAAAAAATTATTAAACACTACGTATGCAGCACGTTCCAGAGTGCCAACGGTTATGCTTCGCTCGTGAGACTCCAATCCCACACTTAGAATCACAAGTTACATACAAGTACCAAAAAGTTATTGGAGCAAAATATCATAAGCTGATAACAATTGGACATCAAAATCATTGTTAATACAAATCTTGCAACAAATCAACATTCCACAATTCTGAATGCTAATGGTTCCTAAAGATGAATGGCAACACAAACTATTGGAATTTTGCAAATCCAAAATAATATTGAAAAGAGAAAAGCCCTTATATGTTACCTGAAAATGAGAGCTATTGAGGCAACGAGCAATCTGTCTGAAGAGAGGAACCATACATCGTTGGAACTCAGCAGGCTGAGTTGCTTCAAGTACTTCTTCAAGTTCTCCAAGGAAAAGAACTTCCTTTTGACAATTAGTCAAAGGCCAATACTTCAACAACCCTCTAATAACAATGTCAGCCAACTTATAATCCTTCTCAACGAACTGAATTATACAATAAGACAACTGCTGGTGATACATTGCCACGGGTTTCGGCTTATGCAAAGGAATCAATGCTCTCACCAGGAACAACTTATGTTCCTCTTTCATGGGCAAAGCGAAGCCATTAACAATACTTCCAAGAATCTCCAAAAGCTCCCCAATCCCGCTATGCCTCTCTGTTTCGTATATAAACCGATAGAATATATTGTTTATGGCTTTCCTAATAAACGGACGATGGACCATGAATTTACCATAAATCCTATGAAGAATCGTTTTCAAAAACTCCCTTTCTCGGTGATCCTCTGAATCAAACAAATCAAGCAACTTCAAAACAAATGAATGATCAATGTATCTCTTAGCAACCTTAGTGTCTGTATCGGAAGATACCACATATCTCAAAAGAAGCTCGTGAACAATCTGTAAATGCGGCCACGAGGGCTCCAAGCAGCCTTCATCTTCTTCAGGATCCGTTGCTTCTTGGCCCGTGTTCTCGTGAGACGCCGGAGGGAGGCACCGGAAAATGTTGACGCCGATCATTTTAATCATTTCTTCCTGACACACATCCGAGATTTTTCCCAACCCGGATTGGATGAAATCCACGAGCTCCAGCAGTGTTTGCCGCTTGATTTCTTTTTCACGGGCCGATTTCAAGGTATCAGAGAAATCGAATTGGAAACAACAAATCTGTAATTTTCTCATGAACAAGTTCTGTCTCTCGGAAACGGAGACGTCACGGAATGACGGCAAGGGTTCCACGGTGCTCATCGGTGGTGGGACCATAGGGACGTCGGAGTTCTGGGCTGGAGCAACGACCGCACTGAAGTTTGGACCCGACCCGGGATTGTGGGAAATTGGTGGACCGTACCCATATAAAGATGCATCTGTTGAATTCGATTTGGAAGACTTCCGTTGCCCTCCTTTGATAATTTTCTTAAACATTTTGGACCCAAAAAAGAAACCCTAATAAGGATTATGTTGTTGACTAATCGAACTAGGGATTGAAGAACTCAACGGCGGCGGTTCTGCGGCTTCACCCTAAGAAAGAGAACTCAATAACAGATCTAACGGTGACAATGGCTCCTAAAATGATCGGATTTTATCAAAGTTGAATGACCGGAAATTTGGAGAGAGTCGTCGGAAGAAGCAGATCGCCGGAATGAGATCAGCTGATCTAACGGTGCTGCTACTCCGGCGACCAAAAATCGGACGAACCAATTTAACGAAATAACAAAAGGAAACAATAAATAAAAAGAGAAGTGCAACGAGAAGTGGAGGGTAATTAAGGGAAAGAAAAGCTTTTTGAAAAATGAAGAGATATGATTGCAAAAACGGCTTAATTTACTAAACGACCCCAAACTCCCACTAAAATTCTAAATTAATCTTTTTACTTCAAAATGTTCCTACTTGAGTCTTCAAAGCTTCAATATTATATTAATTGCTGTTCAAAAAAATATTATATTAATTAAGTTTTTTCGTTAATCTAATCTTCAATGTAGGTGTTAACTACTAATTTGAATTAATTGTATTGCACATTTAAAATATGTGGATCGAATTATTAATAAGTGCCCATGGAATTTAAGAAAGTTATTTTTAGTTTGACGTATTAGATTCGAATTACACGTCAAAAAATATAGTAGATACACTTATTTAAGTTGACATTCAACATTAAGTAAAATGGATATGCTGATAAAAGAATCTTATTAATACGATATTATACTCTAAATACTATATTAATATGTCTTAAAATTCGAGAATAAAATTAAAACTTAGGTTGGACGTCTAGTGAAACTATTCTTTTTATTTTAACAAAAAAATTTATATTATTATTACATACGATGTTAGTGAAAAAATAATTTACGGTATTAAAATGATGAAAAATATATAATTTATTTACTTTTTAAATTTTAAAAAAATTTAAAACACTTATAATCATCTTAACATCATTTTGTCAAATTATTATTTTTTGTTAGTGGTGTATCAAATATAATTATTTTTCTTAGTTTAAGAGTATTATAAGCCCTTAAACTTTTGAAAAAAAATCAATTAAGCCTCTAAATTGTTTTTTGTATCTAATTATATTCTCATACTCCAAAATTTTATTAATTCACTCATTTGACCAACGTTGACTGTTAAATCTAACAGTTTTTTATCAGTTGGTGCAATGTGTCGTGTTATAGTGTTGTCCTTTTGCATTTTTATAATTTTTTATTATGTACAAAATTTAAAAATTTTAAAAAATTTTATAAAAAATAATTTTTTAAAAACTCTGTAAATATCACATGACAGAAATTAAAAGATTTAATTAATTTAATTTATTTACTAAAAGACTTAATTAAATGTAAAAATATTCAGTAATTTAATTTTTTTTCAAAAGTTAAAAGGATTATGATTCCTTTCAGCCTTTTTATTACACATGTGGCTTACGAGTGAAGAATCTGCAAAGCTGGGCTCACAATTAAATTACGTGGAATCGACAACGGGTTGTGTCATGATAATATTTTTATTTTTCATTCTAATAAAATATATAAAAAAATATGAAACTAATACCAATATTATATTTTGAGAAAACTATATATTTAGTTGTTTTTATTTTGATACTCAATTATTTTTTAGTAAAATGGTACTTAATGTTATATTTTATTTTTATCTCACATTCAAAAAATATCTTGTTTCTATTTTTGTACCAACTGTTAAAAAATAATGGCATGCTGACTAGAAGAGAAAAAAATCACACATAATAGACTGTCACGTGTGATTTTTTCTCCCCTAGTCAGCACGCCACGTCGACTAAATCATAAAAAATTGTACGTGGCATGTTGACTAAGAGAGAAAATGATATGACAGCCTGCCACATGTGATTTTGTCTCTCCTAGTCACGTGTGATCTTCTATCTCCCAGTTAACATGTTTTTAATTTTTTAGCGGCAAGGTACCAAAATAAAAACGAAACATAACGTTAGGTACCTTTTGCTAAAAAATAGTTGGGTGCCGAAACAGTAATGCATGAATAAGTGGGTTACTATTTAGGTAATTTTCCCTCTTTTTTGTTTAACCAATATCAATATATATTTTTTAATAGTCTAAAGGTGATTACAAAGTAGTATCTGCTCATATATATATTCTAAACCAATATCAATACATTAATATAACATAACAATTTTTATATATTAAATATTAATATTCCAAGGTTTTGTGTCGAAGGTCTTAGGCGTATACGTTTCAATAATCATATTATGATTAATACTGTTTAAATAAATATTATTATTAATTTGAACTCAATAGGTGTTTTAGTGAAAAAACAGATGATGTTCATTTTAGGAGACACATGTTCAAACCGTTTTGTTTACAAGGTGTATGCACATTGTTAAAAAATTAAAAATATCTATGAGTAGATACTACCTTGTAATCAATTTTTTATTAAACAGCTATATTTGTTAGTATAATCATAGAGAAAATCAAAGAATAATAAATTGTATTTTTACAAAAAAAAAAAGAGATCATTTAATTTAAAAAAATAACAATTTCATTCATACTAAAAATCAATATCAATAGCAGAACAATCAAAACTTTCAAGGATTGTTATCCTCAAGTCAATAGATTTAATACACTCAAACCTAATTTTTTTGTGAAGAATCAAAAATTAATATAACAACGTGATAAGTCATCTTATTAGCATCATATTAAATTGAGCGAAAATAGATATGCTAAAAAAATAACTAAGCATTCATAGCGTTGATCATATTAAAATAGGTAGTGGTGTGAGCGCGAGGAAAAAATATTGAATTAAACAAAGGAAATGTAGAAAAGAAGAGAAATAAAGAAAAGTGGAGCAAAAAAAATAATGAGGTAGAAGAGATTGAGACTCTCCTGCAGCCGATAATGACAATCAATTGCAATTGTTGTTTAAGATTTGAGAAAAAAATAAAATAAAAAAGTGATTTTATATAAATATCTACGTAAACTGTTTCAAATTTTACTTATCATATAACTCAAAACTTATAGCAATAAAAATTGGGTTTCGTATCAAAATTTAGTATATATTACGAATATTTATCTATATAAATGTCTATCTTGATGAAAACTTTATCAAGGAGATTTGATTTATTTTATCATTAGGAATATTGTCTTCATTAATTAGAGTTTAATGTATTATGTACTTTTTATACCTATAAATAGATGATTTGATAAAGGCACTGTACACACTTCAATATTGAGAATAATACAAATCTTCATTTTTCTCTCATTTTTATTCATATTATTATTTTTCTTTATTTTATTCACAACACGTTATCAGCACGAGACTCTAACCAACTGAGGTGTTTGTCATTCGAATCCTAGAGGAGTTACTGAAGAGAATCTGATTCTAGCATGAATCAAAGATAACTTCTTCTCCCTCAATGATTATCATTCTCTCTTGATCTTTAACTTGATTTTTAATTTTTAGAAAATCATTAGGTACTCGGTGTTAGTGTAGTCGGAGAGTGACATCATTTTCTTTAAAATAATACTTTTATTAGTATTATTTTATTTTATCTTGATAATGTTGAAAGTTGTATTTTTTATAGGGATATTCATGTACATCTACTTTGTACGGATTAACTCTCTTAAATCATTGTGCGAGATATTAGATTAAAAATGAAGTACAACACACTCGACTTCATTCTCTTAGATGTTGATTGCACTTGTCGAGGTTGGTATAGGAATTTGAATGATGAGACATGACATAAAGAGATTATGAGAAGCTGTCTTAGTCATTTGCTATTGCTCCATTGTCCTCGAGTGGAAAATCAATATCGGTAAATTTTGATTTTATTTTTTTATTCTTTAAACTAGGATTTTAAAGTGCGATAAATTACGGTGATTTTGCTCAAAAGCAATAATTCTTTTGCGTTGAAAAACTCCACTACAGACTTATCCCAAGTTCAGATTGTGAAAATTCATCTTGATCCAAGAATTTTCATGGGAGGCATTCTCTGAAGTGAATGAAAATATAATGTTAAATTTACTCCGCTCCATTTCCTGAAGTGAATGTGATATTATATAGCAGAAAAAATAATTAGCATTTGTGGTCGTGAACGAGGCCATGAATATAGACATGGACAAGATGATCATTTCAAAAACACTTATACCCACCAGAAGTGGGATTATAAGGATCACAAAAGTGATAACCCATCACAAGTAGGATTATAAGGATGACAAGAGTGACAAAGATCATTCTAAGTAAATGAAATCATTTTTATTACCAATGCGATGTTATAAACCATTGGTCTCGTACTTTTCGTACGCTAAAAAATCAACAATCATTGAATGATAAAGAAAAGAAAATGAAAGCAAAATTTATGTGCGAAAATGACAAAGATGATATTGGTCCAACTCATTTGGACGTTGTTGGTCCAACTCATTTGGACGTTATTGATTTCCTTATAAACCTTGAAGGAAATAAATCATGTTTTAATTATTCTCGTAACCTTGAAGAGAATTACTTTTTTAATTTACTTTGCTTTATATTTATTTATTTTACACATTAATTATATATACTTTATATATATATATTATGGCATTTATTTATTTTGTTTCACATGATTACTTATCAAATACAATCTATGGTGACGATTTATGCTTAGCAAAAGCACAAGATATATTTTCCCATTTAAATGCAAGGAAAATGTGAGTACTATATCTCAAAGTACTAAAAATATTGATGCTCCAGAAGAGCAATAAGTTCTTGAGAGAAAGCATATTATGAAAAGTGCAGAATTACAAATATTGTAATAATTACTGCTAATGGTAATAATATCGTCACCATTAGATGTGAAAATTTTAAGAGAGCAATATGAGTTCGCAAAATAATCTTTCGAGAATTATAGAAAACATATGTTATCAATTGGCACATGAAATAAGCCAATGCGAATATAAGTTTTGGTAATTGAAAATCCTTTGAAAGCTTTAAAAGAGCTATATATTGCTACCAAAAGAATAATTTTCATTGAAAGCTCTAGAAGAGATAAATATATTTTTATTCAAATGAACAAATTTTGGTGGACAATGTATTATCAAGTTTTAAAGAAACTTGTATTTTAAAATTTGTACTACACATATACAAGAGAGATTGAATCACATGTTATGATAAACCATAAGTTTACAAATTCAAAAATATATATACACAAATATATAGTTGGCATGATCGATTAGACCATCCTAATCAATAATGATGCAGAAATTATTGAGATTTACATGGGCATTTATTAAAAGAACCTAGAGTTCTTATGGTGTTTTTTCTCAAAGGAATTGATTAAATTCCAGTTATTAAAAGAACATGAAGTTATTGTGTTGCTTGTTCTTAAAAGAATTGATTAAGATCCCACTTACCAAAAGAACTTAAAGTTCTTGTACTAAAGTTGAGACTACATGTCTTGCATATCTGAATGAAATACGGGCTCATTTATCCGCATATGTAGAAAGTTTTATATAATTTTAGTAGATGCATCTACATTGTTTTATCAACTTACAACCAGAAGTTTGTGAGATTGATTAGAAAAAATTCAGATTATGCAGTTAGACTATTCGTCTTGCAAAAGCTAGTGGGTTTATATTTTAGGCTATATCAGTTGAAATAACTGTTACAAAGCCTATTAATTATGAAAAATAAGGTTTAGCAAAATTTTAATTGGATGCCTCCTCTTTAATAGCTAAACTGTGAGAACAAAATATTTATTATCTATATGGTATTTCACGTATTGCAACATTTATACGCATCAAGCCAACGAGTTATAATAAACACTCTATTATGATTGACTTTTGGTCAGAAGTCATATTTTCCATTTTAGAATTTTTGAATGTGCGATATATAGTTGAATTGCTCCACCACACCGCACAAAATGGGTATATAAAATGGGTTGAGAATATATATTTAATATGAGTCTCCTTTTATGTTTAAATTCTTAAATATTAATTGGAGAATCATTTATGAGATGATTTTTCTCAACATCAGGGGGAGAGAATAATCAGTTGGATAAAGAAGAAAAATGAATTATCATTATCTAAATCCTCGTATATGAATTAAACGTTCATAAGACAATTCATGTTATTATATGTCAACTGCCAGACATATTTACTGACCAAATGAGAGTAATCAAGTCTCATATACCACTTGAAATTACTCTAAATTTGAATTACATATTAGAGCAAATGGATGTAAATCATGCCTCAAGCATGATAGTTGAAATTGGTTCCAATTATCAAAATTCTCGTAAATGGAAAGTAGTATGAGATTGTCATATGTAACACCCCCTTCTCGACTCTGATCATCAGAGTTAAGTCGGAAATGTCACAAAAAAAATACAATGTTGACAATGACCTTTTTTTAAAAAATACTATAAAATTTAAAAACCATAAAAAATATTTATATTGACTTAAAACACAAAATCGGAGCTCTTTTACCTTTCAAAAATAACAAAATAGCTATTTAATAAATAATAGACTATGAAATAAAATAGATAATTTTATTACATTTATACATGCCACTAAAATTAATTACAAACCTCAAGTAGGATGTCATTACTATGGTAGCTTGATGAAATTCTCTGAACTTGATGCAACGCCTTGCTTACTCCAATATCTCAAATCACCTACGTGTGCACAATCAAACACACGCTAAGTACGAACTTAGTGAGGCAATAATCAAGATTAAAAATAACTAAATAGGCTTATTCAATTTCATGACTTATTAAACCTCAAGGCTGCATATATATATATAATATGCCATATGCCAATATACTAACCTTTATATTGCATTGGTAATGATTTACTACATGCCAATGCCATCAAACTTTCATGCTTGTCCATTTGTCATAATATGCCATATATTCATAAATGCATCATGATCACAAGGTATGTATTACCATCATGTTAATCATATATTAACATAATATAAACCAGATATAAATTTCTTACCAATATACTTGCCATTTATTCTAAAAGCTCATAAGCTTATTCATCTGTTTATCTTTTATTAACCAATAAACCATAGCCCAAATATAAGCCTATGAGGACCCTGGGTACACGAGTCAAATATGCACCGAAGTGCTAATACACATAAGGTCGTGCCCACCATAATACACATAAGGTCATGCCCACCATATGCACTAAGTGTCCTTTATATACACTATAGTGCTAAACCGAGTATGCAGCGTGCTTCTGGACTCTATGGCATGCCAACTATACTCTGTCCCTCAATGACATACTTGGGCATATATTCCATATTTATTTCATCCATGGCAATGTATATCAACATAATTTAACATTAGGCAGTTCATACCCGAAATAACATTCATAATATAACATCATATATAATTAGTGATCCATACATTTATATTCAACTTTTGACATATTTAAAATATGTCAATCATATGCTCCATGACAATAATATAATGGAAATAAAATTTGGGGAGGCTCATCGCAAACCATCCCAATGATGTGTAAAACATCAATGTGTCATGATATGTATGTAATTGCACTCACCTTGGCCACTTAACACAATGCCTCACTAAGTCCTAGTTCGATCCTTTCTTTCATAGTACCTCGAACCTTCTTTAATTCGGACTTGACTTCATTAATCACATGAATAAAATAAAATATTTGTTAGATTCAAATCTAACAATAACTTAAACATGCTGTATAATATAATCATTCAAATATAAATTTTCCAAATATTTTCCTTTCTTTCTTGTATTGTTCAATAACTCATTGTGGTCCTTAGTGACCAATTTGAACTTCCAATAATTCTTCCGAGCTTGCTAACTAACATTTAAATACAAAATGTTTCAAATTCCATTTTCTGACAGCTTGCGCTACCTTCAAAGATTTACTTATACAGAGCAGAATACATGCTAGATCTTAATTTCCTTTATACTGGAGAAACTAGATTCGATAACGGTTCTAACGGTATAAGCCACATAAATTAATAAAATCTACAACAAATATGAAAATTCCTTACATTCACGTCACAGAGCTGTCCAGGTAGAAACTGCTCTGTAATTTTTCTGACCTTCATTTGATTAAAAATTCATATCTTTTAAATTGGAACTTGAAATCAGTTTCTGTTTGTTGGAAACAAAAATAGACTAACAAATCTTTACAACGGTATAAAATTCATCATCTAACCATTTTTGTATAATTTATGGCAAATTTTAAAACTTACTGCCATAATTCAAATTCCAACATAACTTTCCATGAATAACTTCTAATTTACACCAACTTCTCCTTATTTCTCTGCTTATCAATTTAGTCCCATCACTTTACTTCAAATGGCTAGAGTAAAGCTTGTATTCATATGTTCTCTTTACATCCTTCATTAAAATAAGCTTAAACCTTTACTCCTCTAATTTCTCTTAATTTGTCAAAATGGTCACCAAATTTCCAATATAAGGATTCAAGCTTCTTAACTTTGCAAATTAGTCCTCAAATAAACATTACTACCTTAATTCCATCATTTTAACTAAAAATCAGATTTACTCCTTCTACATATCCTCTTTTCCGAATAGACCATTCAAGTTTGACAAGTTGTCAAAATGTTCACTAATGCGATTAATCATCGGTTTAGCATTCTAACTTCATTTTTATGTCTCTAACATCATTAATAATATAGATACACATTAAATTCATAAAAAATCAGATATGGTCCCTTAATTTTAAAGCTTGCCAAAATGGTCCCTATGTATTTAACTTAGGGTTTTGCTTCCAAATAACAAATCAAGCTTACTAGATCATTAATCCAACATCACAAACCCTAAGTTAGACTTGAATACATAAACCCTAATCTTCTCTATACAAACCGAAATATGTAGGGTTTAAATCCCAACTCAATAACATGATTCTAACATCATACAAGCATGATTCTAACTTAAAATCAACCATGGATTCATAAAATCATAAAAGCCCCAATTTGTTCATAAACCCTAATTTCTTTCTCATATCAAATCTCATAAACCAAGAAAGTATTCTATGAATTATTTACATCAAAATATAGAACTCGAAGAGTAGAACAACTTTGTAGTTCGAAAGATTACCTGAAAATCGAGATTCGAGGCTTAAATTAAGCTTGTAAAAATTTTCTCTTCTTTTTCTCTTCACCACGGTTTTGGAGGGTATTTGGCTGATAATTCCTTCATATTTCATGTATTTAAGACACTTTTATTATGAAAAAAATGAATTTTTAATTCAATAAATTTCACTTTCCTAAAACACCCTCCAACTAGATCTATATTTCTAATTTGCCATTTTGTAGCATTCCAACTAGACTTAATTGGATTATAATCAGCCACTATTCATCAATAGAAATAATCTCAAAATTCTTTCCATGTCCCTTTTGGGCAAAATGACCAAAATGCCTTTTACTGGTCAACTTATTCACAAAATTGCCATTCTATGTCATTTCAATCGATTTAAACTTTTCCCGGTCTTCTTAACATCCAAATATTCATAAAATGATATTTTATGACTCTTCTAAGGTCCATGGAACTATCTCTGAAATTTTAGCTCGATCTGATTATCAAAATATCTTTTTGAACTTTATCGCTTATAGCCATTAATACAAACTCCGTATGAAAAATCTGGGTAACATGGAAACGTCATTCTTGGGGGGGTAAACTATTCATTTAAGGGGTTAAAATACATAACTTTTGAAAATTACACTTTGATCCCTAAACTTTTCCAAAGTTTATACTTTAGCCACAAAACTTTTAAAATTTACATTTTGGTCACTAGCCAAAAATTAGGATATTACAATTCTCTCCCCCTTAAGAAAATTCGTCCTCAAATTTTCAACACGTACCTGGTTCAAAAAGGTGAGGAAACTGCTTTCTCATATCTTCTTTTCTTTCCCAAGTCGTTTCCTCAACTTTACGACTTCGTCAAAGAACTTTAACAAGCAAATTTGACTCATTTCCTTAGTTATTTGACTCCATGTTTTATCATCTTTACCTTATCTTTAACTTCTTTAATTTTCTCAGGGCCAACTACATCTCGATCCTTTGAATTCAATCACACATACCTTTAACATATCCTCCAAAATCTGAATAGTTCGCTCTGATTGTCCATCTGTTTGAGGATGAAAAGTTGTACTAACATTGAGTCGAATATCCAAGGCTCTATGTAAAGACTTCCAAAATTTTAAAGTAAACCTCAGATATCTATTAGATACCATCGAGGCTGGCACTCCATGTAGTCGAACTATTTCCTTAATATACAACTCAACATACTTATCCCTAGAGTAATATGTTCGAACATAGATAAAGTGTGCTAACTTAGTCAATCTATTAACAATCACCTATATTGAATCCTTCTTATTCGATGTCAAATATAGTCCTAATACAAAATCCATCATCACTTGTTCTCATTTCCATTGAGAAATAGAAATCAATTATGATAATTCAGAAGGTACCTGAAGTTCTGCTTTTACTTGTCGGCATGTCTGATATTTAGAAACAAACTCAGTTATAACTCTTTTCATGCCTGGCCACCAATATCGACTCTTTAAATGTAACCCCCTCGACTTGGCCTAGTCGCAAGACCGAACCGAGGAAGTTACATTAAGTTTACCAAAGTAAACCAGGAAGATTAAACCTTAAACGCGCCCATTTTTTTCTTTTATCTTGTCTAGATGCATTAACGCTTTCCTACATGATCATACTGTTCAAAGATGAGCACTCATCTCAATCGGGCATCGTAACGATATCCAATTGGCCACGACACGCTTTAGGGACCAAAATGTTAATTTAGCAAAATAAAAGGGCCTTTCCACTTTTGAAGTTACGAACCTTTAATTAGGTTCATTTCATGCTTATAAGTCAAATATCAGCCTCAAACGATCATCTGTGCTTAAATAATTGACAAAGCAAGATTCAGGGACTAAAAGGAAAGAAAAGATAACTTCACTCAAGCCATTAGCTAACTTAACAACCATGGGTATCGGTGTGCCCACTTGAGTATCGGTACGCCCTTTCCATTTCGAGTTCCAAAATTCCAGTAACCAACTCCTGCACCGGTACGACCCTGCGTACCGATACGCCTTACCAAAACCAAAGGCTCGTACCGATCCTTAAACTCGTGTACCGAACCCCCAAGCCAAACTCAGTCTTCCCGTACTGATACACAAACCAGTGTATCGGTATGCTACTCTAAAGATACCTCCCCGTATTGCAACGCCTAGCTCGCGTACCGGTACCACAAGCCCGAAATGGCTTCCCGTACCGATACGTGAATTCGCATATCGATACGCCTGGACTTAAATGGTCACAAATGGTTGGTTTAACACGCTTGACTCAAAACTAAACCATTTCATCATACCACACTCTCATACAACACTACCTAGATGCAATAGCAAACTAAACATCATGAGTTCAGCAACCAATTGGCATTCATACATCCCACGATATTATAAAGGCATGCTTCCTAAAATCACTTTGCCAAACATACCAAAAAACACAATTAGGCCATTCTCTGCATAAGCAATGTAACATCCATAACATATATCCGTAATACGAATATACATTACAGATGTTACTAAAAACAAATACTGGAATGTTTTTTTACTTTTCGGTAAACAACATTTTCTATAAATTTCAACTGAAAACAATTCTAGACAATTGTAGCTAGTTTTAACCCTGAATTGGTTTATAAAACATAAATTTTAGTTATTTAAAAGAAAATATTGTTCAGGGTGAAAACGTCGCTTGTTGCCTAGACCATTTTCTTGATTATAAAAATTCTGAGCGATAAGATTTAAATTCTGGTTAAACCATTATACTTTTACCTTATTGGTAACATTAGTTCATTTTCATACTCCATGTATCCTTGTAATATCTTCCTTCGAAAATATATATACTTTAAAGCTTGCAAAACAGTTTTCTTGAAAATATAATTACATGCCCACTAGTTTCTGACTATTTTAAAGATGTACGTACTTTCACTTACCGATAACTTGACTTCCAAATGAGTGGCTCCTCCTTGCTAATTCTGATCTGAAGAACCTACGTGTGAAATAAAACACACGCTAAGTACGAACTTAGTGAGGCAGTTAAACTTATTTAATTTAAAAACATGAAATAATGTAAATACAGATTTAATCCTTAAACTTTCAAAATTTTCATTTTGGTCACTAACCAAAAATTTGGGATATTACATTAATACTTGAATTCTATTATTTCAACTAAAATTCAGATTTAATCATTCTCTAAAACCTCATTTCCGAATTGGTCACTTAACTTTGACAATTTGTCAAAATAGTCACTAATTCGATTCAACATCGGTTTAACATTCTAACTTTAATTTCACATCTCCAACTTCAATAATAACATAAATACAATTCAAAATCATAAAAATTCAGATTAGTCCTTTAACTTTCAGAATTGTCGAAATGGTCCATATACCTTTAATTTAGGGTTTTTCTTCCAAATAACAATTCAAGCTTACTAGATCATTTATCCAACATCACAAACCCTAAATCAAACTCGAATCCATAAACCCTAATCATCTTCATACAAACTAAAATATGTAGGGTTTAAATCTCAGCTTAATAACATGATTTTAACATTATACTAGCTTGATTTCAACTTGAATTTCATCATGAAATCATAAAATTCCAAAAGCCCCAAACTTTTTCCATAAACCCTAATTTCTTCTTATGCAAAATTCTCATCAATCAAGCATGTTTTCCATGAATTATTTACACCAAAAGATAGAACTTGAAGAGTAGAACAACTTTGCAGTTGAAAATATTACCTGAAAATCGAGTTTCGGGGCTTCAATCGAACTTGAAAATTTTCTCCCCTTTCCCCTTTATTTTCGAAATGAAGAAGATGAAGAGTAGTCTTCATCTTTTGGTTCTTTAACTTTCAATCTCTACAATTATGCCACTTGTAAATATAAATGAATTTTAAATTCATTTAAATAGTGAAATTACTCAAATGCCTTTTAATCCAATGGTTGAGATTTAATCTCATCAAAATCAATGGCCAAGATCTCATCCATGTGTATTTTTACCTTTCAAAATTGCCCTCAAAGTTTCAAAATATTTCAAAAATGCCATCCATGTTAAAGGACCAATTTGCCCTCCAACTAGACATTATTTACAACAAGTCTTAAAGATTGCCACCCCATTAAA
This sequence comes from Hibiscus mutabilis, assembly GCA_019671005.1. Classification (NCBI taxonomy): domain Eukaryota; kingdom Viridiplantae; phylum Streptophyta; class Magnoliopsida; order Malvales; family Malvaceae; genus Hibiscus; species Hibiscus mutabilis. The sequence goes on along the minus strand of CM033751.1, from coordinate 9,575,057 downwards.
ATTGAACCAAATTGGTTCCATTCCAACTGGCCTCATTCTAAAATATCTGAGATTTTTATTTATGGCATTTATTCGATCCAAATATTCGAATTTCACTCAACACGATTTCCAAATTTTTTTCTTTGAGCTTTATTGCTTTATAGTCACTCCATCATAATCTAACTAAACCTAGTTAGAATCCAACCAAAAATAATAAAATATTCATAAAATAATATTTTATGAATTTTCCATAACCTTTGGAACTTTCTTTAAAATTTCAACTCGATCTGATGTACCAATAATTACCGAGAAGCTTATCACGTACAATCCCTACTTGAAAATCTTATAACAATAATCTATTACGAATATTGTTGACTCATGCTGAATCCTTTTTATCAGTCAAAAACACTAACATGGAACCTTCCCAGTAGGTCACCCATCCTTGTGCTACTCTGGGCTGAGCACGCTTAACAATTTTTATTCGATCCAAAATACGATTCCAAATTTCTAAACATTATTGCTTTATAGCCATTAATATAAATTTCGTACGAAAAATTCGAGTAACACGGAGATGTCACTCTTAGGGTGAACTATTCATTTACGGGGTTAGATTACATAACTTTTGTAACCCCTAAACTTTCAAAAATTACATTTTGGTCACTAGTAAAAAATTTGGGATATTACAAGCAACATGCCAACACACTTAACATAGCATAATAAACTCGCTCAAACTATCACAACCCGTCAATCATCAAGGAAGCTCTAGATGCATACCTAAGCCACCATTCAACCACAACTGCAACCGAGAATTAACACCAAGCTTAGCAACATCAACCATCCTCAAAATCTAGCATAGAAACATACTCAAAATCCATAAGAAAACAGAATTACAACTCCCAAAAACCTTGGCGAACACATTGCCTTATTAACCGGAAACATAAACCGAGCTCATACTCGAAAGTAGTTTATCTCTTGGATCCTTACAAACCTTGCCTTTGCTGCCCCGAACTTTAATGCTCTGCATCATTTGGAAAAAGAGAGCTTAAGCACACATGCTTAGGGAGGATGTTTATAAACAATGATGCACTAAAATCATTTAGAAACCATATGCTTGTTTTTCCCAAACATGCCTACAACCTAAGCATTTTTCCTTGATTCTAACCGAATCAAAACATAATAATCTCATATAACATCATAGACATTTCTTGCTTAAAACCCAAAGCATTTAAATCAACCATGCTTAAGTCCCAAAGCATTTCATACAAGAATCAACACAAGATCTTTCTCATATATTGACATTTATAGTGATCCGGATAGACTACCTCTATCCTATACACATATCGGATACACGGATCTCTCAGACCATGCCTAGTTAAACCGCATGATATCTCAAACCTTGCCTAGTTAAACCGCAAGATTTGAAACCCTCGCCTAGTTAAACCGTGAGATTTCACCCTTGCCTAGTTAAACCGCAAGTGTACCGACCTTGCCTAGTTAAACTGCAAGATCACCATCAATTTGGGTTGCCTAGTTAAACCGCATGCCCCAAATGAGGTCCCAACAGTCCGAGTGGCCTTGTTAAACCGCCATACCTCAAGGACCCATGGCCACGATCGATTTTGTTCATATTTTATAGTGAACTTTTAATCCTATGGCATGCCAACTATATCCGACTGTTTTCACCATGTAACATAGCCAATATATCATTTACAAAACCATTTACTTACTGTTTTACAACGCATTTCATAAAACATCACACATGCTAACTCATTGCCAATGCAATAACACCATTCCTAACCGGAATGAAAATCAATGCTCACTAGCATTTAATATACTTTTAATCCCCTGCATATGTGCTCAAATCATGCATTTCCAGTAAGTAAATCACACCATGTTTATTACCAAAACATGCAAACAACATGCTCATATCCAAACCGATATTCAAGAGCAAAATAAGGGAAACTTACTTCCAAGCTTAGGTAAGTGTCTCACGCTTACCCTAAACACCCAACAACCTTTACAAACCTTTGTAAAGCATTTAAAACTAGTTTCCACTCACTGATAAGCCTCGTTTTTCTTGCCAACGGGAAACAAGCTCCCGGCAAGCAACCAAAAAATGTCAAGCTTCGTCGCCTTGACTATCCCCTGTTTTAACACATAAAACCAGAGGATAAATGCTTTAAAATGCATCCAAACCGTTGCCTAACAGCAACCTCCCACGACTCTCAAGTTGCCCACTCAAAAACCATCCGAAACATACCGAAATAATCATCAAACGTTTCTGAAACTTAACCCAGCCATAAAACAACAATTCAAGCCATCAATCAACATCTAACAACATCCCAAAACCCTTTCCTAACATCCTTTTACCTCCAGCAAAGATTAAACTCGGTTATCTCCACAACAACTCAAAACTAGCAACCTAACCAATTAGAGATTCAAGAATTTCTAGATCTTATTGATAAAAACAACTTATCAACATCAAAACATATCCAAAACATATATTAAATCAATCTCAATTACTGGAAACCAGATCCACTTCGGGAATTGCCATATTTCATCAATATTTCCAAAATAACTCAATTAAACATGGATAAAACATTAAAATCACATTACAACTTATAAATCAAGGATCAAATACTTGGGAATATCAATAAAGATCCATTTAACAGAGGAGATCACGAACCTTACTCCTGTTATGTGATTTCTCCCTCAATTGGCTTGTTTAAAGCTAAGAAAATGCAAGATTCCAATGAGATTTTGCAAAACAAAGTTAAAAGAAAAAATTAAAATCAATAACCTAAGTGAAAAGAGTTCCTTACCTCTGGATTTTGATGAAATTCCGAGTGTTTAGAAGAAAAGAAGTTGAGAGAAAAGGTTTAGGAAAAAGTTACATAAATTTCTTTTAAAAGCTAATAACTAACTTTATATATTTAATCCTCATTAATATCATTTGAAAACACATGTTTAAAATGTTTTAATTGAAGAGAGAAACCACCAGCAAACACTTGGTAGATTAGCTTCTTAAGGATTCTAAGGATTTGACCCTTTTGGTTTTAGTCACTTAAAAATAGTTTTCCAAAAATCACATTTTGGTCACTAATCTAAAATGTCATATTTCCAAATTCCTTTTTCTAAAATTGATTCCACCAAAAATCATTATATAATAAAATATGATTTTTAACTATTTTTCCACATTTTTATCTTACCGAAAAATATATGGTCTTGAATCCGACTCGAATCTCTAACTCGATCCACTAGACCGTCTAATAAACCTCAAAACTGCTAAGCCTAAAACCGGGGTGTTACAAATTTCCCCCACTTAAGGAATTTCGTCCCCGAAATTACCTGGAGGAAACAGATGCAGAAATTGCTCCTTCATATCTGCCTTGCTTTCCCAAGTAGCTTCCTCAACACCTCGGTGTCGCCACAAGACTTTCACGAGCTTTATCGTCTTGCCACAAAGAACTTTCTTATTGGTATCGAGGATTTCTACGGGTTCCTCATCAAAGGCTAGGTCCAGCCTCAACTCCACATCCTCCACCGGCATGATATGCAATGGATCTGACCGATATCTCCTCAACATCGAAACATGGAACACATTATGAATTTTCTCCAGCTCGGGAGGCAACCTCAACCGATATGCCACAGGAACCACACGCCCAATAACTTTGTATGGTCCAATGAACCTCGGACTAAGCTTACCCTTACGTCTGAATCTCATCACCCTTTTCCATGGTGACACCTTCAAGAATACGCGATCGTCCACCGCATATTCAACCTCATTACACTTCAAATCCGCGTAAGACTTCTGCCGATTCGTAGCCGCTTTCAATCGGTCGCATACAAGCTTAACCTTCTCATCCGTGTCTTTCAACACAGCTGGTAGAGTAACATACTTTTCCCCCACCTCAGCCCAACATAAGGGCGTACGACACCTCCGGCCATATAACGCCTCATAAGGTGCCATTTGTATACTCGTCTGATAACTATTGTTGTAAGCAAATTCAGCTAAAGGCAAATGCTTCTCCCAGGTTCCTTGAAACTCGACAATACATCTTCTCAGCATATCCTCCAAAAACTGGATAACCCGCTCAAACTGCCCATCCGACTGTGGATGATATACAGTACTAAAACTCAACCTTGAACCCAAAGCCTGGTGCAAACTCCTCTAGAATCTTGCTGTAAACCTCGGATCCCTATCCGAAACTATGGATTTAGGTACACCATGCAAATGCACAATCTCCGATATATACAAATCTGCCAACTTGTCCAAGGTGTACGTTGTCTGCACTGGCAGGAAATGTGCACACTTTGTGAATCGGTCAACAATAACCCAAACTAAATCCTTCTTTGCCGATGTCAATGGTAAACCTGACACAAAATCCATGGTGATTCTCTCCCATTTCCACTCAGGAATTTTCAGCGGTTGCAACAACCCGGATGGAAATTGATGTTCAGCCTTAACCCGCTGACATACCATGCACTTAGAGACAAACTCAGCCACATCCTTTTTCAACCCAACCTAATAGTAAACCTCCTTCAAATCACGATACATTTTAACACTACCAGGGTGCATAGAAAAAGGACTAGAGTGTGCCTCCGTCAAAATAGTGTGCTTCAACTCCGGATCATCTGGCACCACTATTCGACCCTTGAAACACAAAACTCTATCATCATCAAAATAAAATTTCGTCGGATTACCATATGCTATGTTCTTAACATGCTCAACCAACGATTCATCATACGGTTGCTTAGCTTCAATCAACTGTGATAACGTAGGCTTAACTTGTAATTCAGCCAGCAAACCGCCCTCTCGCGTCACACTCTACCTTGCAAACATAGCTCAAAGCTCAACCGCAACCTTACGATTTAGTGCATCCGCCAGTACATTGGCTTTACCAGGATGATACTCAATGGTCAAGTCATAATCCTTAAGAAACTCTAACCACCTATGTTGCCTAAGGTTCAAATCTTTCTAGGACATCAAATACTTCAAGCTCTTGTGATCCGTGAAGATCACACACTTCTCACCATAGAGGTAATGTCGCCAAATTTTCAAAGCGAAAACCACGGCCGCAAGTTCTAAATCATGAGTTGGATAATTGCGCTCATGAGCTTTCAACTACCCCGATGCAAAGGCCACAACCTTCCCATCCTGCATCAGCACACAACCCAAGCCAACATATGATGCATCACTATAAACCACAAACTCCTTTCCAGATTCAGGATGAATCAACACAGAAGCATGTGTCAGAACTTCCTTCAACTTCTCAAAACTGTGCTGCTGCTTCTCTGTCCACACACAAGGAACATTCTTCTGTAACAACTTGGTCAACGGTGCTACAATACTTGAGAACCCCTCAACAAAACAACGATAATAACCAGCCAACCCAAGAAAACTGCGCACCTCCGATACAGACTTAGGTAGCTTTCAATTGAGAATAGCCTTAATCTTCTATGGATCAACGTGAATACCCTCCGCGAAAACCACATGACCAAGGAATGTCACTTCCTTTAGCCAAAACTCGCACCTACTCAACTTAGTGTACAACTGATTATCCTTCAACACTTGCAACACTATCCGCAAATGCCGAACATGTTCATCTTATGTCCGAGAGTACACGAGAATATCATCTATGAATACGACCACAAACTGATCAAGATACTCACGGAACACTCTATTCATCATGTCCATAAATGCAGCCGAGGTATTTGTCAAACTGAAAGGCATGACCAATAACTCATAATGCCCATACCTCGTACGGAATGCGGTCTTATGTACATCCACATCATTAACCCTCAACTGGTAATACCCCGATCTTAAATTTATCTTGGAAAACACTATCGCTCTACGAAACTGATCGAACAAGTCATCAATTCACGGTAATGGGTACCTTTTCTTTATCGTCAACTCGTTCAACTGACGATAATCAATGTACATACGCATCGTACCATCCTTATTTTTTCACGAAGAGAACAGGAGCACCACACGGAGAAACACTTGGTCGAATGAACCCATGGTCCAACAACTCCTGAAGCTGTGACTTTAACTCCTTCAATTCTTTCGGTGCCATCCTATAAGGAGCAATGAACACCGGTGTTGTACCTTTGTATGTCTCAATACAAAAACTCCACCTCTCTATTCAGAGGTAAACCTGACAACTCCTCAGGAAAAACCTCAGGAAAGTCGTAAACAGTCCAAATGTCCTGCACTGAACACCCTTGGCTTCTAGATTCATAACAATAGCCAAATAAGCTTGGCAGCCGTCAATCATCATCTTCTCAGCTCTAACAGCCGTAACCACATTGGAAATGAACTTAACATTCTCGCCAACCACCATAACTTCATAGTCATCGGCCAACCTCAAAAAAATCCTCTTGGACTCACAATCCACAACCGCTCTGTGCTCACTCAACCAATCCATTCCCAAAATGATATCAAAACCATGGAATGGCAATTCCATCAGATTTGCGGCGAACTCAAAACATTGCACCACCAAAGGACAATGCCAGTACAACCTTCTTGTTGTAACCGTCTCCCCAAAGGAACTTGTGACTAACATGCGAACATATAAGATCTCAACAGGAATATTCAGCAAAGATGCATGTTCACTCAAGATATATGAATGTGTAGACCCTGAATCAATCAAAGATAACAATGACAAGGATTGCAAAGTGAAAGTACCTACGATCATATCTGTGTCATTATGACCCTCACGGTGAGCAAAGAACCGAGCTGGCCCATCACCTTAAGGTCTCACCGCTGCAGCATGAGCCATACCCCTCTGACCATCCTCGCGCCTCTAAAAATTACCCCTGCCACGGCCTCAGCCCCTAGTAGGTGCAGTAACCTGTGTTGGTACATCTCTCGCAGCCCGAGGACAATCACGCTTCAAGTGATCAAATAAACCACAAATCCAACAAGCTCCAGCATTACCCCAGCACATACCCATGTGGCGCCTACCACATCGTTCACACTTCAGTGTAACACGAGCTCCCTAAGCACCCTGGCCAGCTCCACCACGCCTGTGATCTGGCTTATGCCTCTTGTCCCTGATCCTTATATTCTGCCTCTCAAAATAGCTAGAGTCCGTACTATTTTACCCAAGTTCACACCCGCAGCCTGAACTGGTGCACCCAAGGACTGCTCGATATCCTTGGCCCGATTGACCAACACATCAAAATCCGTGTAATCTATAGCAAGGATGTACGTCTTAATGTCCTTAACAAGACAATAACAGAACCTGTCACATCCTTGATGGTCATCTGGAACCAACTCTGGAGCATACTGACTCAGCCGAACAAACTTTACCTCGTATTCAGCAACAAATATGCCTACTTGAGATAGCGACATAAACCCGCGCTTCTTCATATCCAAATAATGGGTACCGAGATACTTCCTCTTGAAAGCTCTCCGGAAGAACTCCCAAGTAACGTCCGCCTCAGGAACGCCAGCAATTATGGTAACCCACCAATGGTATGCATCCCCCTGCAGCAGAGATACAGTGCAACCCAACTTGCACTCCTCGTTACATCCCATCTGATCCATAATGTGGACCGTCTTTTCCAGCCAACCTTCGGCTGCCTCAGGGCTCAAACCATGAAACTCCTCACCTCTCAAACTCCTCAAACGCTCCAAGGGTAAACCTTGATTTGCTACCACAGCAGGTGTCAGTGCCTGCACTCTAGCCATCGCTGCTTGAAAAGCTCCCATTATCGCCTGAACTAACGGAGTCAAATCACCATATACTGGCACTTGATGAACTTGGGGTGCTTCACCCGCCCTAATGTTAACTGGGGGACCACTGGAGGATGAGGTAAAACATGAGGGAGATTCTCCTCTTTCTCATTATTCTGCCCAACCCCAGCAGTATTAGCGATAGATCGTGTCTTACGTCGAGCCATGCTAATAGAAGCATCAAAACACATTAGATTTAGGCTAGCGTCAGGCAAAGGATCCAAGTTAACTTTAAAACGCATTTAAATTCCTCGGTAATAGGCAATATGTTCCTAACATACCCCAATAGAACATTAAACAATCACCGAAAATATACACAATCACCGTGCAATTCAAACAACATCAACTAGTCAAACAACAACATCCCAACTTTTCATAAACTTGGCTCTAATACCAACAAATATAACCCCCTTGACCCGGCCTAGTCGCAAGACCGAACCGAGCAAGCTACATTAAGTTTACCGAAGTAAACCAGGAAGATTAAACCTAAAACATGCCCATTTTTTCTTTTATCTTGTCTAGATGCATTAACGCTTTCCTACATGATCATACTGTTCAAAGGTGAGCACTCATCTCAATCGGGCATCGTAACGATATCCAATTGGCCACGACACGTTTAAGGACCAAAATGTAAATTCAGCAAAATAAAAGGGCCTTTATACTTTTGAAGTTACCAACCTTTAATTAGGTTCATTTCATGCTTATAAGTCAAATATCAGCCTCAAATGATCATCCATGCTTAAATAATTAACAAAGCAAGATTCAGGGACTAAAACAAAAGGAAACAAAACTTCACTCAAGCCATTAACTAACTTAACTACCACGGGTATCGGTATGCCCACGTGAGTATCGTTACGCCCTTTCTATTTCGAATTCCAAAAATTCCAGTAGCCAACTCTTGTACCGGTACGACCTACGTACCGGTATGCATTACCAAAACCAAAGGCCCATACCGATCCTCAAAAACTTTTCCAAAGTTTATACTTTAGCACAAAACTTTCAAAATTTACATTTTGGTCACTAGCCAAAAATTGGGATATTACATCATATATTGGAGGTAGGTTCTCCTAAAGAGACCCAATACATTTTAGGTACTTGGAATAAATATTGAAAAGAGATCTCGACAAGTTATGTCAATACGAGAAAAGAATGGAACCATAAAAGAAAAGTTGTCGACAACAATTTTATATAGAATACTTCTATAGAAGTAAAGAAAGAAAATGAGAATCTTGCATAGAGATCTATAGATATTGAAATGATTGACCAACACCGAAAGACACTTTGAACTTCAAAAAGTACAATTTTTGGACAAGCAGTCCAAACACCTAAAGGTGTGATGCAAGTAAGGCACAAATAAGTAGTCGTAAATACGACTTGAATTATGATTTATGAAAAATTCTAATCACTTCATGGTGGATGCAATTACTTTGGCAGTTATGAAATACATTATATGCATCTATTTATTTTGTGGATCCCTATATAAGGAAAGTTATCCTTGAAGGATTTAAAATGCCAAAATCATTTGGAAATTTCTGAGGAAATTCATTTAGATGTGTCCCCTTGAATATCTATATTTTGGCACATTTGGTATAATCGCCTTAGTGGGTTCTAATTGACGAAATACTATAAGAAAGATCATATTTCCTTATGTATTTTATACGATAATTTGAATATCAATATAACTCCTGAAGGACTTCAAATTGGAAACTCATGAAGAGCTTTTAAAGCATTTGAGAAAAACAATCTTGATATCAAGTTTTGTCTCAACCTAAAGATCAAGCACTTCAATATGTGTTTTTGTCTAAGAACGGACATAAGCTGAAAGAATCTTAAAGAATATTCGATATGGATAAAGCATATCTATGGAGTACCTTAATAGTGCTAAGATTGTTGGATAAGAACAAATATGATTTTATATTATCTTGGTTTTGAAGAATCGTATCTTATTTAGTCTAGAAGTAACATCTAAATGTTACAAAGATCATTAGCTTTAAATCTTTCAAAACTTGATGCCTCTTATAATTATGTAGAAATAATTGTTTTGCATGAGGCAAAGCCGAAAATGTGTTTGGCTAAACATATCCAAAAGATATGCTAATTATTTTCACAAGATAAGATACAAGTTATCTTGTGCAGAAATAATGCAAAATTTATATCCCAATCGAAAGGTGGATACATCGAATGTGACAAAACGAAACATATTTTTCCAAAGTTTCATCCCTCATGATCTTCAGAAGAATTGTATTCGACGAATCCTTTCATGAAGTAATTTGGAAGATTTATTCACTAGTGCATAGTCTACTTCAACATTTGAAGATTGTATGCAAGATTGAATTATAAAAATTCAATGATCTTATGTGATGTTTTCATGAGGAGGAGTAAATATGTGTTGCACTCTTTTTCCCTTAACCGAGGTTTTGTCCCAAATGGGTTTTCCTGGTAAGGTTTTTAATAAGGCAACATGTTATGCTTATCAAAATTGTGTGTACTCTTTTTCCTTCACTAAAGAAAATTTTTTTCCCAATAGTTTTTTTATCTTAGTAAGGTTTTAACGAAAGCACATTATCTTCATAGACATCCAAGGGGGAGTGTTATGAATATTTATCTATATGGATGTCTATCATGATAAGAACTTTATCAATGAGATTTTATTTACTTTATCCTTAGGAATATTATCTTCATTAATTAGAGTCTTCTTATGCCTATAAGTAGATGATTTGATAAAGGCATTGTACACACTTCAATATTTAGAATAATACAAATCTCCATCTTTCTCTCATTTTTGTTCATATTATTGTTCTTCTTTATTTTATTCACAACAGTATATATTTATTAACAATTTCTAGAGCATGTGGTTAAAAGCTCTCAGTTGAGACCCTCCCTTTCTAATAGATATTGAACCCACAACCCAAGAGAGAGAAGAGTTTCAACTGAGAGCTTTTATCCACCTATTCTAAAGATTGTGTATAAGGGAAACTTGAAACTTAACTAATCAACAACCAGTCCATGAAAATATTTATGTATCATTTTTTACAATTTTAATATATACTAAAGCCATGGGTACGTGTATTATATTAAACTAAAAGATATATATCAAATTTATATTTATAAATAAATTTTAAATTGAAAATAAGGCCAAATGACATAGATTATTAATATGAAATAGTTATGAATATAACAATTACCTACAGATATGGATATTTTCAACTTCCATGCAGTTGTGGATAGAGGTGGATAAGGCATCTCTTTCATCGTTTCTATCGTACTCCAATTTCATTTTTACGTGTTAGAAATACTGGTGTGGAAAATTCGAAAGGTTTTTCATTCATTTATTGCAGATTTAAGATGACAGTTAAATGATTTAAATCACTCATTTACTGCATATTTAATATGGTAGCTACATGATTTAGTCATCCATTTAATTCATAATTATGATGACAGTTACATGATTTAAATCATATTTAATATGATAGTCACAAACAAATTAATCTCGTCATTATTGTTTTGAGTGATTTGTCGATTTTACCACCAGCTTTCAGCCTATAAATAGAATACTTCAGATTCACTTTTAGTGTATCTCAAAAACATTCTCATGTGTTTTATGCTATCAAGAAGAGAGGGGCAATACCACTTTGTCCAACTTCAAAATTCGAGTGTACGAATTTTGAAGGCACCATGTTAACCTCGGGGGGCATCTTCCAATGCAGCAATTGCACCAATCGGGGTGAATTTGCTTCTAAGGTAGTGGTTATTCCATGACACATCAAATGGTTCGATCTCTTTCAATTTGCTTTAATTCATCCAATCAGTGCTAATAGTTTCATTCCGCAGTTATATTTTCAACAATTTAGAAGCAAATTCCATTGCTATTGAAATGTGGTTGAAATTTAGAAGCAAATTCAGCTTTTGAGAAAGATATTCTCAATGATATGCGCACCATAAATAGTTAGTGTGAATGTGACATGGTTGAATGAATTGTGTCTAGAGATGGTTGAGACAGTTAAATTTTCGAATGCCTTACAAAAAAAGAATTTGGTTGCCTTACCGAATAAATTTTAGGTTGCCTTATCAAATAATTTTTCGATTTCCATATCGAATAACTTTCGGTTGTCTTACCGAATAAATTTTGGGTTGCCTTATCGAATTAAGTTGCCTTTAAAGGGTGCTAATAATCTCTTTTAATGAGATTAATAGAATTTATAATTCCTTGTGATTGTTACAATTTTTAACGTCTAGCAAAAATTCAATTGAGGAAAAGGAAAAAACCAATGAATAAATATCATATTTATTCAAATATCGAGGTTTTATCAATCGATAAGAGAATGGTTGAATAATCAGTTTGATTAAAGTCAAACGATTGTTTAATGGCTTTGAGAATCCATGATGAATTTCTCTTATGATGATTTTTAAATTTCGATGTTGCGAATGAAGAAAAAAATTGGATTGAGAGGGTTGTCCTCATATTGGGCCTTGGCAGTAACCCTATTGAGATTGGTCGGAAAATATGAATAAAGTGAGAAGCTAAGAAGTGATTGACTCATGGATTTGTTGGCATAAAATCTATTATGGTAACCGACAATGACAAGGTAAGCTCTACGAGTGAGTATGAGCCAATATCGTTGGATTAAAAGTTCTCCAATTAAATATCCTTATCATGTTGTTGATTCAATTCCCAAGATCTGCGAAAAAAATCCTAAATGGCTTATTGAAAAGTATTGTGATAGTACAAAAAGTGCATGCCTGGGATTGGTTCTATGAAAGACTTGGTATTTAAGTGTGCCTAGTGTACCGCCTCTCTTTCTTAGATACCTACCTGGTGCATTATTCATTACTATGCTCACTATTCCAATTTATAAAATACTATGACTAAATGATACTCTTTAACTTAATGCAGAAGTTAAGAGTGATATTTGATAAATCTTATTAAGATAAATTCATTTGATCATAGTAGATGAAAATATTTTGTGGTCGCTTTAAGTCATTTTTTTTACTAAGACACTTTAAAAATGTGGGGTGTCTAAAAATGAAGTATCATAAAAATACATGAATTTATAAAGATAGATCACTCATTTTAGATTTTGAGATGACATTTGAGAATCTAGCTAAACCACTAACCAAGAGGTTAAGTAGGATATTGGTTCTTGACTCGTCGAGGAGGATGAATCTCAAGCTCATTGATTGTGGAATTCATGGTGAATGCCCAACTTAGTATTCAAAGTTCAATGTGGTCACAACGAAACCATGGAAACATGGTGGATACCCAACTTAGCATTCTAAGTTCAATGTGGACTAAACCTTAAAGAGACTCATAGTGTACATACTAATTTATCCATGTGGCGAACATTATACACATAAAGGTTGAGATTTTGCTCTTAATAAATTCATAGCCCTTTTGGTGGTCTTAGTGAGAAAGACTTTATGAAGTTACCGATATGGATGAATATCTACTATTAATGAGTTCATAACCCAGTGTTTGGGTGGTCCTATTGAGAAGGACTATATGAACTCACCGCTAAGAAGATGAGTTTTATACTCTTAATGAATTCAATCCCAAGAGTTTTAGGGTGATCCTATTTGAGAATGACTTATTGAATTTTCCAATAAAAGAGGTTGAGTTTTTATTCTTAATGAATTCTTATCCTAGAGTTTGGGTGGTTAATATAAAATGAATTTGAAGAATTCACCTATTTTATTGTGAGGTTGAGCTTACAGAAAAGCTCTTAATAATTTCATAGCCCTAATTCGGGTGGTTTATGCTGAGATAAACCTTACGAAATTACCTACGTAAGTGAGAAGGATTTGCCACCTTCTATGAGCTGTCTTTCTAGTACACTAACTAGAATCCTGAGGTGTAGGTATATATATATATGTATGTATGTATAAATATATTTGTTAATTTATTGCGGACTTAGTGGATGAATGAGGTTAGTCGTGTGTCATGAGTTTACCCCTATATTTACAAGTTCAAGACTCGTTCACTTGTCAAAAAGAAGGATTGCTCATTGTCACTATATTTTAGTTCTAGATACGTTCACTAGTATTTATGATGCTTGTCGAATAGTGATGCACTTTAGAGCAAGTATACTCGTCGTATCAAGCAATAAAGTGATGAGTAGAGTGTCGAACCCACGAGGATTGGATCAATAACTACGAAGTTATTAAGCTTAAGAATGTGTTTGCAAGTATTATTGATTGTTGGTTTAATTAAAACTAAATTAACTAATCTAAAGATAGCTATGATTAAGATAGACAGCTGCAGCAAATAACAGATAATTATGGAGGTTGAGATTATTGCTAAGGATATATGCTTGATTACTCATATCAATGCTATAGTAACTGGCAATACATGTCTGCGTAAATAATTAGATTATTTATCTAATCGACAGGATTTTCTAAAGAACTCCTGACTCTCTCGATGCCTAGAAGTTAATAATATTGTGGTTAAGGTGATACATGTATGTGTGAACCCTAGCAACCCTATTATTTGTTTAAGAACTCCCTTTTAGTCGTTAAAACCCTAAACTTATGTCTAAGCCAGATTAAAACTAAGTTGATAGCTTAGCCCCACTGTTCACGTTTGTATAACCTAACTCTCTCGATATTAAGCCACAGATCAATAGTTAATAGGCCTTTCTCGACAGCTCTTACAATTAAATACGTATAAAGAACGGTGAACATAATAGATAAAGAAGAAACAACTAAAGCATTGAAATAAAGTAATCAAAACATAAAATTCTGGGACGCAATAATCCAAACTAAATATTTAGCTTATGTTTGAGCCTAAAACATCCATAATTAAAATTAATAGTGTACAGTTTATCAAGCAAGGAAAAGAAAATAGCTGAGCGTCCTCGACAAAACTCCCTCCGTGACGTCCAACTGTGTTGCAAGCCTTCTTTTCGTCATCCTTTCTTGATAGCTCCATTCGTTGAGGAGAATCTTCTAGCTTTATCCCGATGGATCTCTGCAAGCTTTAGACTAGGACTGTCGTCTATGATCTCGCTCTTTCCTAAAGTAGCATCCAAGTCTTCCTTATATAGGCGGTGAAACTAGGGTTTTAGTACCCTAAGATGCGCGCGACTTCATTAAAGAGAGCCAATTGTTTCTTCTTTCATTAAATGTTGCGGGTCTAAGAGAAAGTCCACGTGAGCAAAAACAAATTCATCTAGAACTCTTCATGCCTTGTCAGCTCCAGCCATTCAAACTGCTCCTCCTCTGCTCCATCAATCCTCCAGCATCCTGCACATGCACCAAAAACACCACATTTCCCATGAAAAGCACCAATATATATGACATTTGAAGCACAGGCGGTGTAACTCCCTATCTATATGCAAATTTGTACAATCTAACCTAAATGCAAACTATATGGCCTTGAAAATATGCAAAAGACAAAGAATAAGAGCATATAAAATAGATCAATTATGCACTCATCAAATACCCCCAAACTTGAATTATTGCTTGTCCTCAAGCGATGCAAAATAGAAACAAGAAAAAACAAATAGAAAATAAGAATAGTAAATAGCCTCTAAGTCCTAAGGTCTAAGCTATGATTATAGTGATTCCAAGTTATGCTACATCAGTAATTCATTCCTTATCTATATTGATTATAAGCAAATGTATTAGAGCTCACAGTTTTTGCTCAAAAGATCAGACCTACTGTAGGTGCAGTGTGTGTTAAGTTACATGCATTCATCACTTAATAGCCTTAGAGATGCTTAAGGGTTTCTTTCTTGTTCTGCCTTGGCATATTTTTCCCATTTTTAGCACAGTTTTACTCCCTTTTCTCTTTAAGTTTTAAAAACTGTATCTTTGGGGCTTCAGCTTATCACACTAACTCTTCATTACCTGAAGATAGAGTGGAGCAAATAGCCCAACCTCGAGCCCTACGAGCAGTGTCATCCCGTGAAGACTTTCATTCACTCTTTGCTAGTACTATAATTCCTACCAGGGAAAGTTAAATGGAGCAAACACAACTCACCTAGTGTACTAAGATAGCAAGATGCATAGAAGAGTATCCCTCAACAGTTTTGTTTAAATTATCAATTTTCAATTTAATTTTTTAGGTAGTTTTAAAGCATTTATTTTGCTACAATGAGCGTTAAGTTCATTCTCTTTGATTCATGCTATGGCATCAGAAAGTCGACCTAGAGCATCTCCAAGGTTTCTTAAGAGTTCAGATTGCATGCAACAAGTAATTTTTAAGGGCTACAACAGATTTATCATAAATTTCAAAATCTAAAGATCTTAACACCTTGCAAAGCATCAACATAAATTCATCATAGGAAGTCATAATCAATGCAGCAACAATTTCAGAATTAAAGGAATCATAGCAAAGGGAGCCTATCAGAAATATTAGGCTAATTACAATTTAAAAAAATATATATTTTTTAAAATTTTACCTAAATTTAACCTAATATATATAACATGGGTATGTACTCCCCCAAACTTGCGAAGAGCATTATCCCCAACGCAAAAAGAAAACACAACAAAACAAAACAAATCAAGGAAAAGCCAAATATGTAAATGCAAAAATATGAAAAACTAAACAAAACTAAAAAAATAAAACTAACCCAGGGAGTTACTAGGGGGTGGTTCGTTGTGGCGCGCTTGATTCATTGGACGTCTTTCGATACGCGGTGCGAAGGGTACAAGAGCAGAGGTACCAGAGTATTTGCACGAGATGCATGATCATCCTGGTTTCTAGGAGTAGTGGTGGATGTAGAGGAATCAGGGGAGGTAGATAATGAGGACCACCACTATAATTGTGCTTGGAGTTCTTTAATAAGCTCAAGAACTCTACCGGAGATAGTCTTGGTTTGGGTTCTAAGAACGGTAGCAGATAAAGTCGGGGTTGGTGATGTCTTGGCTGGGGAAATAGTGGCTTGGCCTGTCGGCTGGTGCACTTCTGTTGAATCATCGCTAACCAAGTGTACTAGGCTAGCGAGAGTGGTTGGTTCAGGGTGTATGTACATCTTACCTTTGGCTGCAACCCTAGTTCGTTTAACATGTCTATAGGGGGTAGGCGCTACAGTGGGCTCCTTCTGCTTTTTTTGTTTGAACAACAACAACTGGAGGGTTAGAGGAAATGTTATCATCCTCTTATTCCTCTTTTTTTCTTTTTCTTTGCTTTTCTTCTTCTTCTTCTTCTTCTTCTTCTTCTTTGTTCTCATTCTTTTTTTCGTCTTCTTCTCTTAGTGGCGTATTAACAGGTGGTGTAGCAGACTAATGTGCAAAGAATACGAAAAAGTTATTAGTAGATCCTGTGGACAATCGATTCAGTTTGGCTCGAATAGCCAGATCATTCTCTCTAGTATAGTTAAAGAATAACTGGAAAAACTCTGTCAAGGCATTAAACAAAGTGGTCTACAATGAATTTGTAGTCGTGGTGCTGAATGGTGCCGTACTAGCCACAAATCCTTTAAGTCGGGTTATCTCCTTCGGGAGCGTCCCTGTAGAAGCTTATATGATCAGGCCGTCTGGTTTAGCCCAAACTTGTGCCTGCTCACATAGTTCTATAAGTAGGCTCAGAAAAAAGAGAGGCCGCTTTCTGTCGGAAGACATTACTCTGTTAATAATGGCTTTATAAGTCATCTTGTCAATGTTTATGTGTCGGTCGGTTATTACAGAGTGTAGGAGAAGTATCCTTTTGGTAGAGATCGTTGAGTGGTGTTCGGTGGGCCCTATTCTTGTGTTCGTAAAATGGATCCAATACTTAACGTCTGGTTTCAAGTCGACCCTTTTTACAATCTTGTGGTTGGTGGATTTCCATGTCCATGCAGTCCTCAGAATGCACAGTTCTTGCAATACCTCGTCATGGGTGGTATTGGTTACCGTTGATGCAAAGACCTCATGCTCATCTTTTGCATTATCAAGGTCAAATAAAGTATTGATTGTACCCACAGAAAATTTTATCGTTTTTCCTCAGACGAATGCAGTAGTGTCATCAACTTTGGTAATGTGGGTATAGAACTCGCGCACCCAAAAAACATTAATCCGCCCAGGGCGCAAGACAAACTCTTCCCATCCATGGGTTTCAATCATGGAGCAAATTTTGTCATCAAATTGGGTTCTGTATACGCAGATGAACTTTAATCCATCCTCCAAGAGCAGTTGTCGGTTCTTGAAAATCTTGTAACGCTTTTTCGTCTCCTGATTGTAGAAGACCCTACAAGGATCAGCTTCTTATCTTGATGTTGTGGCACGGTGAGATATTGAAATAGGGGTTTTTCAGGAAAGGGTTGTCCTGGTAAGTTTTGATGTGACTGGGGAGGCACTTGCCCTAGCACGGTTGGTGGTTCTTGTTTTAGCCATATTTGGCAGTAAGGTAGAATGCAAGGAAAAGATTTTTAGGTGTTTGGGTAAAGGTGAATAATGCAAGAAGAAGAAGGGTCACTGGTTTCTCAAGGATATGAAGGGTTTACGTGAGTTTTTGATAGCGTGAGGAAGGAGGGAAAGGTGGATAGAAGTGTGATTTGACGAAAGGTGTATGGCGGTAGGAAAATTGTGTGTGGTGTAAAGTAGGGTAGAGGAAACCGGTATAATAATCGTGAAGCAAAAGGTAATATAAGTTGGAAACTTTTTATTCACCCCTTTTGTCAAGAAAAAACCTAGTCAATTAAAAACTGTGGAGGACCCCGCAAAGAACCTTGTGAGATAACTGCCATATTAAAAAAATATGTTATTAACCGTGTCTAATCAGAGATAAAATTCTAGGTTACGGAAATATAAAATAGTAGAAAAAATAAAATTGCATAAAAGTAAATTTAGAGAGAGAATGATCAGAATTAGATGTGGTAAACATCCAATAAGGAGACCACAATTTTGTCACGGTGGATTGGTGTGCCTTTATAGAAGGTCAACCATTTCAACACTTCCACAAGCTCGCTTCGGCATTGGTTTCAGAATTGAGATAGGTAATGATTCCCTGGAGGCCCCGAGATTAAGAGAACTCGTTCATCATTCCATTTAATGATCTTTGTTTCATACACCGTTGTTAAAGTTGGATTGAGTCTCCATTGTGATTTGGTCAAACTATTGTAATACCCTGCAAGTAAAACCTTATTCAAGCATAAAGAAGGATTTATGTCCTTCATGTGAGCAACATGCCATCCAAGAGTTTCATTATATCTTGAAAACACAAGCAATAGTTGAGCCTCTTGGTTTAGGTTTTAAGTTATCATATATAACATCCGGTAGTGTCTTACTCTCCCTTAGATATGCATATTTTAATTGAGGGGGGGAAGAGGCTTAAGTCCAAGTACCAATGGATGCTCAAGTGAAGGTTTGGTAGATTTGCACTCAGCATGATCCAAAGGCTCAAAAATCATACCTGGTCGAGTGAGCACAATGTTGGATTGTTCAATCTCTACATTACCTTCTTCATGCATGGTCTCATCACAGTCAGTTTGCTCTGCAGCAGTGAGTATGTTGCTACAACATATCTCGAGCAAGCTTTATTTTATTAGGGCTTTTTCAGTGTCTACAAGCTGGCATTCTTCATGGTCATCTGCCTAATTGAGTGTGCTGAAAACATTGAATGTGATCTTTTGGTCGTTTATCTTCATGGTGCATTCACCTTTTAACAATCAATCACAATGACCCCGATGGCCAGGAATGGTCTCCCTAGAATGATGGGAGCATTCTCATCAGCCTCACAATCAAGAATGATAAAATCTGCTGGGAAGACAAACTTATCTACCCTTACTAGCACATCTTTAATTCTACCATCGAGTCAAATTTAAGATCAATTGTCCAATGAAAGGATTACCTATGTAGGCCTTACTTTCCCATCCCTAATCTTTTAAACACAGATTCTTGCATCAAATTTACACTTGCACCGAGATCACATAAGGCACGACCAGATAATTATGGCCTATCGAGCATGGAATGGTAAAGCTGCCAGGGTCCTTTATCTTGGGTAGCAAATCACTCAGCACAGCCACACACACGCCTATAGTGTTAGCAGTCTCAACCTCACTCACATTTCTCTTCTTTTTCACTATCTCCTTTAGAAACCTTGCATAGATCGGCATCTGGTCAATGGCCTCCAAAAGTGGGACATTGATGTGCAACAGTTTAAGCATATGCAGAAATTTTTGGTACTAGACATCTTGTTTTTGAGCTTTCAATCGCTGCAAAAATGGAGGTGGTGGTCTAGGCTCGTCTTGTAGCTTACTGGATGTAGGTGAATCCTTAATTTGGTCTTCCTTGCCTTCACTAGCAAGGTTACTCACTGTATCAGACACAGAAGCTGGTTCTTCTGGTGCAGGAGCATTAACAGATGAATTACTTAAAGTAAGTTCGATTAGAGAGCTTTCCTCAAACTTGGCTTTTGTCTTAAGTTGTGTGCCACTAAGTAGAGTGATGGCATTGCACTACTCTACATTAAAGACCTTAGTGACTTTAGTATCACTAGGTAATCCGCCAGGTCGTCTCGATTTCAACATTTGGGCAATCTTCCCAACTTGAGTCTCTAGGGACCTTATCGAGGCGGTATTATTTTGCATGATCGATTACTGATTTTGCAATAGGACGGCCTTTATTGTGAGTATGTCATTGTGGTTCTTCAAGTGGGATGTTTGATCCTGCATAATGACACAGGCAATTTCCATAAAAAATTGATAAGAATTGTCAAAAGAACTAGAATTGGAGTTAGAAGCTCCCTAGTTTTGCCTCTTAGTCTTTTGTTGGAATCGAGGAGGTTCATTAATGGCATTTTGTTGTGCTCCTAAATTGCCTTTGTTGCTTCCCCAATCAAAGTTTAGATGTTGCCACCACCCTGGGTTGTAGGTGCTAGAGTATGGATTGTTGTTGCAGTTGGTGTTCCCTACATAGCATCCAGACTCCTGTTGTTGAGGGCACGCACTCGACTGATGTTCCCCATCACAGTGCTCACAAGTGTATTGCACTATCTTAGCCTCTCGGACATTAGATGGCCCTTGCATGTTCTTAAGCAAGTTGGTGATGATAGAGAGTTGAGCTGCTACAATTTTATAGTCATCTAATTGGAATGCTCTAGTGGCTTTGGGTCCATGCTTCAATCTCTCTCTTTGGAACTAGTAGTCAGTGTTGGCTAACTGGTCAAGTATTCAGAAAGCCTCGTCAGGTTCTCTATCGAGCAAAGTACCATTAGCTGACGAGTCGATCATCATCCTTGTTGGTGCATTGATGCCATTATAGTGTTAGAGTATGCCCAAAGACCAATCATAAGATGATTGTAAAAGATATACTTATTTATCTTGTTTATTAATATAAAGTCATTATTATTATTTCAGTCATTATTCTACACATATATAAATAAACTAAATTATAATAAAGTCCTTAAAATAATATGGTTATTCTTAAATGTCTTTAGTCGAATATTATTGTGGGCATGGAAAACAATAATAT
Organism: Hibiscus mutabilis; assembly: GCA_019671005.1. Taxonomy (NCBI): domain Eukaryota; kingdom Viridiplantae; phylum Streptophyta; class Magnoliopsida; order Malvales; family Malvaceae; genus Hibiscus; species Hibiscus mutabilis. The sequence goes on along the minus strand of CM033751.1, from coordinate 9,553,948 downwards.
ATTAAGACTAATATGTATTTGATTGATGACAAAGTGTTGGCATTGACATGGAGATGTCAAAATCAATACATAAGTATGTGTTAGAGAACGACATACTGGACTGACCCGCTATGAGCATGTTTCTTGGATTATTATGTGATAGTCACAACATTGAACATAGTGATAACTACATGTATGATCCTCAGACTTGAGATCATCATTATTTCAACATTGTGAGTGACATATTTTGATATAGCCAAACGTGTGTCATAACTGACTACACTATAAAGACTGATATTGGATATATCATAATCTATGTAGTTGGATATGGTTGATCAAGATAGGATTTGTCCCTCTTACATAATAGGAGTAATATCATAGGCCGCTTGATTGAGTGAGACTAGAAATGCATGGCCATGCTCGAATAAATCGATATGAGATATCATAGTTATTCATTTATAATAGTCTACTCAAGATATCAAGAAGTATTAGATGGACTATATAAGTGTGACTATTCCATGACTTATGTCCAATCTAGATATAAAGACAAAAAGATGTAATACATAAAAATAGTTAATCACGAATAGGTTATGTCTAACCACGACTTCCTGTAATTTAGGTAGCAATGATTTATTTCTAGATGCCACTCATTGCTTGTAATATTAGAATTGTTCTAGATACTTCTGCTAACGTTACACGAACCTACAAGGGTCACACCCTATGATTGAAACAAACATATATCGACTAGATAGCATTTGTACAAACTTGTTGTACACGAAATTAGGTAAAATAAATATATATGTATAGATATTTGATTTTACTAAAAACTAAAATTATTATAATTATTGTAATTATAAAATTTCGTTTATATATATATATTTAATACTAGATAATTATTTTAATTATCAAACACTATTAATATATACATATATATATGTATCCCTAAAGAAACATAATTGAAGTAGAATTAGATTATACATATTTAATTATACTCGATTAAATATATTGTATATTTAATAAATTCGAATTTAATCAGGATTAGGGTTTTGAATGCTATATAAAGGCATAAGATCTAGCAGCCAAATATATACCTACTGCTAAAAACTTCTCTAACAATTAGAGAAGTAAAATATTGTTTGCTTCATTTGGGGGGACTACGTAGAGGTCACAATGTTGTTATGACGACTAGGATTCGACATCGTGCTGAAGGAGTTGGATTCTCCTACGTATCTGCGATTATCATACTTAATTAAGGTAACGTTTCATCTTTTTTCATCCTGGATTCGTTCCTTGTACATGGATCACTTGTAGAATTCACCGGATAATTTTTCCACTGCGCCATGGGGTGCACCGATGTTTCCTTATAGTGGTATCAAAGCCACTTGTACGATACGAATTCAGACTTAAATACTTGGGTACCCTACAAAAGCAAAAACAGAATCACAAAGCATTTTCAAAAATTAATAAACATAAAAAATTAAAAAAACTAATTTAAATGTTTAACCTTAAGCGGGAAGTGAATCTTCACCAAAATTAGAGACTGAAGAATCATTAACCACAATAAGATAATTTTCATCTTTTTCCTTCAGTTCAAAACCATACAACCAATTACGCGTTGTTACAAATATCTCAACATTTTTAGGCAAGAATTTAGCTCTCAACTTGTTCAAAATTCGACCCCATGCTAAATGAAGATTCGAAAGTAACTGAAGTGATTGAAATGGTTAAAATATCTCTCACCATGCGCGAAAGTACTAGAAAAGAAACTATTTGTGCTTTTCAATATTCTAAAATATCAAACTCTGCATCTCCAGTACGAGAGATAAGGGGCAAATTAATACAGGAGTCAACATCAGATTTTCCACTCCTAGAAGCAGCTAAATTGGCATCAACATTCTAACATGAAAAAAGATAAAAGTTAATTAAAATTGTAAAAACAGAAAATTAAGTGAACTTTAAGAAAATAAGAACTGGCCTAAAATAGATTAAATTTTTGTTAATGTTCGAAGCCGACTGGAACTTGAAACACTTTGAGATGAATTACTTTGGACAAAAGAAGAAGAAGAAAAAAAAGAAAAAGAAAGAAGTGCATATTTTGAATAATATATATATTAAGAAACTCATTATATACAACACCTACCCTCCTTTCAACCTCATCCTCAACATAAAGGACATTATACAACTTCTTCAAAATGTGTAATTTATATCGAGGATCAAGCAAAATAGCAAAAGAGAGAATCGTTGAGTGATCAGACCAATATTTCTCATATAATTCAAGCATGGATCTTGCCATTGCAGAAATGCCCTCACAAGAATCATTGTGAGCATCACACAACAACTTTTCAATTGCAACAACATTAGCTATAATATCCCAACTTTTGCAACAACATCGAGGACTAAAGTGTAATTTCCAAAAGTTATGTAAGTTAACCCCGTAAATGAATAGTTCACCCCCAAGAGTGACACTTTCGTGTTACTCGGATTTTTCGTACGAGGCTTATATTAGTGGCTATAAAGCTTTAAAGTTCGTAGGAAGAAAATTTGGAAATCGTATTAAGTGAAATTTGAATATTTGGATCGAATAATTGCCATAAATAAAAATCTAAGCTATTTTGGGACATGGAAGGTTGGATTGGAACCAATTTGGTTCAATTTTGATGGAATGGCAATTTTTAAAACTTGTTGTAAATAAAGTCTAGTTGGAGGGCAAATTGGTCATTTGCCATGGATGGTATTTTTGAAATATTTTGGAACTTTGAGGGCAATCTTGAAAGGTCAAATAATCTTGAAAGGTCAAATACACATGGATTTAATCATGACCATTGATTTTTGATATGATTAAATCATGGTCATTGGATGAAAAGGGTAAAATGGTAATTTCACTAGTTAAATGAATTTAAAATTCATTTAACTTTACACGTGGATTAAAAACAATTAAAAGATGAGAAAAATCTTTCTCATCTAATTCATGCTGATCGAAAATGAGGGGGGAGAAAGGAGAAAAATTTCCAAGATCGATTCAAGCCCCGAAACTCGATTTTCAGTTCGATCCAAATCAAAAGAAGGTTCGAGGTACTATAAAGGAAATGATCAATAGAGCTTAATGAGGCATATTAATAAATGGCCATGGTGAGTGCATTTCTAAATGTTTGCATTACATTGAAATTGGCATTGCATTTCTCTATAATATATGATATGATACAATGCTCGACATGGCAAGCTTGATGGAATACCAGGTACGAATTATTGTTTGCATAAATGATAATGCATTATGCATACATGAAAAATGGTTAATGACAACATTGAAATGAAACAAGATGCACCTTGGAGTGCAAATGGCACTAGTGAGGTGTTTTAATATAAGGAGCAAAGATAGTCCTTATATGAGGAGCAAAGAGCGTCCTTCCGAGTACGTACTCCACATGGCACTACGGTGCAGAGAGGCTACGGGGTTTCTATGGGCCTCTAGCTAGACAAGATGATAATAATAACCAGATGATTATATGGTAGATCATGAGCATGGAAATGACTGCATGGATGATACATGATTTATATGATAGAAGTGATATATGATCTACATGATACAGATGTTACATGATTACATGATATATGGAAAATATGTTACATGATACATGAGACAAATGTTACATGATACATGATAGAGATGTTACATAACAGTGATGTTACATGATTACATGATACATGAATAAGAAGTTACATGTCACATGACCGAGAAACAAATGACATACATGATAGAAATGTTACATGATATATGATAGAATACATGTTATGCAAATGATGGCATAAAGAAGGCATGACCATGATAGAACACATGATATGCAAATAGTTGCATAATGATAGCATGACCGTAATAGAGTACATGATATGTAAATGATTACCAATGAAAGCATGTCCATGATAGAAAATATATTATGCAATAATAACATGACTTATATGATAGTTATGATACATGACATATGTACATTGTGACATACTTTCCATGTTATAGAGAAAACAAAATGCACTTTTATACTTGACATATTGTATTACACTATTTCATGTTTTTTTAAATAAATAAGTTTAACTGCCTCACTAAGTTCGTACTTAGCGTGTGTTTTATGTCACACGTAGGTTTCCGGGAAATTGTCTAATGAGGAGGAGCAGAAACTTGGAAAAATCAAGTTACTACAGTAAGTTCAGTAAGTACGTCTTTACCATAATTTGATAGAATAGTGAACATGTAAGTATTTTAAAGTTGAATTGTTCACAACATAAGTTTACAACGTAATTATATGCTTTTATGGATGGATAAGTTTAGAAATACGAATTTTTAACAATAGCAAAATTTTTGGTATGGTTAAAATGTTGTTTAACCCTGATCGCATAAAAAATTTAAAATCAAGAAAGAGTCTAGGCAGTGTACCTAGTTTTCACCCTGAATTATATTTTTATTTCAATAACTCAATTATGAATTTTATAAACCAATTCAGGTTTAAAACTAGCTGCAATAGACTAACATGGTTTTTAATTCAAAATCAAAAAATGATTAAACAACAAGAAGAATTTTGATAAAAAAAATTACAAGTCAAGATTTCTTTCAATGACTCCATAACATCTTTAATGTATATTCGGCTTACGAGTATATGTTAAGGGTGTTACATTAGCCAAGTACAAATTAGAAATGAGATACTTAGATTCTGAAAATAGAATAATAATTTTATAAAATGGCTCAAGAAAATCACAAATTATTTGAGCAGTTTCCCATTCATCTTCACTAATTATATCCAAATCATTAAACTTAACTATTTCATGCATTTTAATATCAGAATAATCAATTACCTTTAAACCTTTTTCAACTATCAAGTTCAAAATATGAACAACACACTTTATATGAAAATACTTACCATTGCATGGAAGGGGAGAAATGGCATTCAAATCATCTCTGAGTCACTTAACCATTATTTCATTTGCAGAAGCATTATCAAGAGTTATGGTAAAAGCTTTTTTTCAAGACCCTATTCGCATAACATATTTTTCACAAACTTAAAAATTGACTCACCATTATGGGGTGAGGGAGAACGGCAAAATTTCAGTATTTTAGACTGAAGTTTTCAGTTATTATCGACATAATGTGCAGTAAGAGCAAAATAAGAACGTAAAGTGCAAGCAAGCCATCTATCACATGTAAAACAGATACAACTTGAAACAGAATGCATTGAATTAAGTAGCCATTTTTTATGCTTCTCATGCTTTAACATGAAATGCTTAGTAATAGTATACCTCGAAATATCCTTCACATTAGCATTCAGGTACTGATGCAAAGCCCTAAGTTTTTTATGCTCAATCATACTCAAAGCATAACCATGACACAGAATAGCCCCAACAAATAATTTATAGTATTTTTCTGATCAAAAGAACTTTCCATACTAATACTACTGAGATTATGAGAAAGAAAATCTTTATAAGATTGGCATTTTTCAGTATGCTTTTTAGGGTTAGATGTACCAACATAAGAATCTGCTTTATACCTTTTGATTTTACAATACTTACATTGCGCAAAAACACCTCCAGTAAACTTAATAAAGGTATAATGATCCCAAACATGAGAAGTTCTTCTCCCAAAGTCCCCTGAATTTGCAGCCCTCCTCTTAGAGGTATGATCTGTTTCGAAAAGTTGGTCCCCTTCAAACAAACAAACAAACAAACATGTATTAGTAGTAAACAAAAATAATAGAAATATAAATTATAAAATTAAAACAAGGAATATACCTCTTTCAGATTGTTTCTCATTTTGACATTTTTCAGATTGTTGCTTATTTTTGACCTCTTAGTAGGTCTGCTACACAATACAAGACAAAAAAATATTGTTAGTTAGAAATTATATAAAAATATAAACCAAAAAAAGTGAAGTAAATGACTAAATAATTACCCCTTTCACTTGAATAGTCCAACTCATAAGAGAAATTATCTATAGCTATACTGAAAACTAAAAACAAAACATTGTTATTTGTTGTTACTTGTTAGAGACTGAAAAGGACAATGAAGTGAGAAATTATTGGATGTTAAACCAGTAAGTTTAAGTCATAGTAAAGTTTAAATAATACTAATTTAGAAAGGAGAAAACTTCCTTAAGTTTAATCTTCGTACGCGGCATTGTTAAACCAATTCATAAGGTCCTTTAAAAACCTTTTTTGAGACCAATAGTCTCGTAAAACAGGATGTCCAGCCAATATACTTGGATTAAAGAAAAAAATTCTTTAGGCATGTAATATAAAACACAAACATGAGATAACCCAGAAGTTTAAGTCACAGTAAAGTTTAAGCTTTATAATCTAAAGTACAAACATAAGACAACACAAACAAGTGAGAAATTATTGGATGCTAAACCAGTAAGTTTAAGTCATAGTAAAGTTTAAGTTTAATTCTCGTACGCGGCATTGTTAAACTAGTTCACAAGGTCCTTTGGAAACCTCCTTTGAGACCAATAGCCTCGCAGAACGGGATGTCCAGCCAATATACTTGGATTAAGTCATATATTTACAGTCAATCCTTGTAGAAATTGAACAACAAAAAATGAGATAACCCAGTTCACAAGGCCCTTCAGATTATATGCCTTTGATTATATACAAATCAATTCACATTAATATACAAAACAGTCAACAAAAATTAGGGTTAGAAATTGAACAACAAAAAATGAAAAATGAACAAATCGAAGGCATATACTTACATAATAAATATAATCGTAGGCATATACTTACAGAGTCAGCCCTTGTAGAGATAGAGCAAATCTGAGATGAGAGAGATAAAATGGTCAACAAAAATGATAACACAAACAAATAAAAAATGAACAAATTGAAGACATATACTTACCCAATCTGAGAGACTGAAATACTGAGAGATTGAGTTATTTTCTCAAATCGCAAATGAACAAATTGAAGGCATATACTTACACAAACAAATGAAAAAAAAATGATAACACTAAAATACTGTTATTTTTGCAAATAGCAACTAGAATTTAGACGATGAAACTTCAAAACGATAAAAATGGAGAGATTGAGAGTTGGGTTATGCAACCAGAACACAAAAATATCTGGAACTTGGGAGACTGAAAGTCTGAGAGAGATTAGAGATATATCTGAGAGATAAGAAAGATAAAAACAGTCAGCAAAAACGATAACACAAACAAATGAAAATGCACAAATCGAAGCCATATACTTACACAATTTGAGAGATGAGACAGATGAGAGACTAAAACACTATTATTTTTACAAATCGCAACCAGAACCCAGACGATGAAACTTTAAAATGATGAAAATGAAGAGACTGAGAGATTGAGTTATGCAACCAGAACACAAAAATGACTGGAACTTGAAGACTAAGAGATTAAGAGAGATCAGAGATGAAGCTTTAGAGTCGAGAGAGATGAATGAGAGATCAGAGATGATGTTTTAGATCTGATCGAGAGAGATGAATGAGAGAATTTGAAAGATTGAGGTTAGAGAAGAATGAAAGTCTAAGAGAGAAACTGAGAGTGTTTACAATTACAACGCAACCCTGAAAATAAAACTAGTGTTTCGGGATAAATTATAAAGAGGTATTTATAGTTAGGGTTTAATTAATATTTAAATTAAATTAATTAATATTTAATTAATATTTATAGCTAGGGTTTAATTAATATTTAATATTTAATTAATATTTTAATTATAATTATAATTAATAATTATAATATATTTATTAATATTTAAATTAATATTTAATTATAAATAAATAAATAACATAATTTAAATTAATATTTAATTAAAAACCATAATTTAAATAATATTTTAATTAATATTCAAATTAATATTTAATTAAAATAATAATTTTAATATATTTAAATTAATATTTAATCTAATATTTAATTAAAAATAATAATTTTAGTATATTTAAATTAATATTTAATTTTCAAATTATTGTAATTTTAATTATAATATATTTAATTAAAAATAAAATTTATGGTTTGGGTTATGACTTATGAGATTAGTTTAAGGGTTTGGGGTTTGGAGTTTGGGGTTAAGGGTATATATTTCAAGTTGAGTGATTGGGTTATGGGTTTAGTTTAGGGATTTGGGGTTTAGGGGTATATGTTTCACGTTAAATTTTTGGGGTTATGGCCTATGGATTTAGTTTAGGGATTCAGGTTTTAGGGGATTAGGCTTACACTTTAATTATTAATATTTGTAATATTTAGGGTTTGGGGTTTGGGGTATATGTTTCAAGTTTAATGTTTAGGGTTATGGGTTTAGTTTAGGGGTTCAGGTTTAAGGGATTAGGCTTGCACTATAATTATAATTATTAGTGATTGTAAGATTTAGAGGTTAAGGTTTGAGGTTTAGGGGTATATGTTTCAATTTGAATGTTTAGTTTTATGGGTTTAGTTTAGGGATTTGGGATATAGGGGATTAGGCTTGCACTTTAATTATTAGTGATTGTAAGATTTAGGGGTTGAGGTTTGAGGTTTAGGGGTATATGTTTCAAGTTGAATGTTTGGGGTTATGGGATTAGTTTAGGGATTAGGGTATTAGGGTTGTAATTTAATTATTAGTGATTGTAAGATTTAGGGGTTGAGGTTTGGGGTTAAGGTACATGTTTCAATTTTCATTTTCAAGTTGAATGTTTGGGGTTATGGTTATGGGATTAGTCTAGTCCCTACAATTTAAATTTTAGTCAAAATTACCCCGTGTTTATTTATATTTTTGGTAATTTAGTCCAATAATATTTTTGATTATTCTAGTACCTAAAATTTAAATTTTAGTCAAATTGACCTATATTCATTCTTTTGTAATCTAGTCCAATATTTTTAATATGATGATATTTTTGTAATTTTCTTCATGTTAGTACCTAAAATTTTATTTTAACCAAAAGTAACCCTTATTTATTTTATATTTTTGTAATGTAGTGCAATATTCTTAATATGTTGATATTTTTGTTCATTATATTCTAGTCCCTAATATTTTATTTTTAGCCAAAATTGACCCTAATTTATTTATAATTTTTATAATTTAGTCCAATATTTTAAATATGATGATATTTTTGTTCACTCTAGTCCCTAATATTTATTTTTAATGTGATTCGTGGTCGTGAAAGGCGTTAAATAATTCACTCAAAATGACCCAACCCAAAGTCTATTGACTACTTGTACCTAACTCGAAAATAATACAAATCAAATCACCCAAATTAACCCGACCTGAAGTGAACCCGACCCGAAATGAACCAACCTGAAATGAACCCGACCTGAAGTCCACTCGAGCCCGAATTAACTGATTTGGATTCGACCGAAAATGAACCTGGCCTAAAATTGACCTGTTCCGGAACCCAAATCGAGTCAAAACATCAAATCAACTTGAAATGACTTGTATCCAATTTTGACCCAACCTGACATTACCCGACCTGAAATCCATCTGATTACCTGTTTTTACATCCTATCAGTATGGTATGCTCTTAACATGTATTGATTCTTTTGTGTCAAATTTTATAATTTATATTTAATTTACAAGTTATAGCATATCGGAAAAATATCACTTAATAGAAAAATATTAATTAATATCCAATGATTTTAGATAAAGTGATGGGAAAATTACAATTAAGATGGTGTAGGGATAAATTTCAAAATTATAAATTAACTTTGGTTTAATGTGTAATATGATATTTATACTTTTATTTAATGAAAAGTTTAGTTTTAAATCAATAATATACATAAAATTTTGATTTTTATTCGATACCGAACATTTAAAAATAAATAAAATCCCATTATTTTCGTATAAGTTAAATATAATTTCTTATACAATAAAGAAACTTAAAATGGTGTTACGTAAGAAATGATGTTTTGAATCAAAGTGTATATATAGTCTTGAAATTCTATTTATATTTTTAAAAAATCATTTTAATTAATAATTATATATCATACAATTAAAATTAAACGAAATGTATATTTTTTATTGTCAAATAATATTTCGGATCAAACCAAGTAAGGGTATAACGAGAAGCTCTTGAAAATCCAAAACCTTAGACAAATTTAACATTAGTTTTCACTGTGGGACGGAAACTGAAAGCTCCACTGTTCCAATTACCCAAGATATTATTTTTCTGTTCAAACCGAGATATTTTACTTGAATGTTCCAAGGCATGTTGTATGTTAAGTACGATGTCAGCCGTGTGTTAATTTGTCAACACTGTCTGCCTTGAAAAAAAAACCAGATGCAATATCTTGTTATCCATGTATTTTTAAACCCGGTATTTAATTTATTAATTGATTAATGCGAATCGAGTACTGTAAAAGTTTATTATAAGTGCGATTTTTTTAATCTATTTTCTTCATTCACAATGATAAGACTTGAAGTCCCAACAATGATATGAGAGTTGAGAGACAAAATATAAATGTTTTAAAGTTGTGGAAAATTCATAATTAATTTATTTATATATATATATATATATATATATAAAGTTTGGTGCTTGGGAGGGGCAATGGCCTTTCCTACTTCCTATATAATTTCGTCTGATATTATTTAAGAGATTTGGTGTTTTATGTCATTATAATTTGAGGACGAATTTGACGAAAAATAATCAATATAAAAAGAAAATAAGATAAAATAGGTATTTAAAAAATAATATTTAACGCGATTTAATTTTCCCGCCTACGTCCAAATACTATTCTATCAAATTTGTAGGATTTATTCGTACAAAACTTTCTCACAAAAATATGTAACTTTTGCACGGGGAGAAACACAACTTCCCCGCATAAAATTCACCAAAGGACTAAACCGCTCGCAACTCTACTTTATTATCTATGGGGTTTTATACGTAAAGATTTTCTGCTATTAATGAATATCGGTTGCATTAAATATATTAATAAAGAAGTATCTCTGAGATTATTAATAGGTTCAAATATTTATATTGTTATTTTTTTTTTTGGTATAAATTCAAATCTCAACATCTGTCTTAAAAATATAATTTTTTTATTTAATCAAAATCGGCTTTTAGATAAAATTATTTATGGTGTATAACAAATAAAAAAAAGCAGACACAAATAGAAAAATCACGTTTCCAAGTGTTCGAAAGTAAAACACAACATATCCTCCTAAAACAACTTCACATCAATATCTCTACCAAACACTGCATTTATAACAATTCAAATCACATGTGATAATGCTCCTCTAAACAACTTCACATTAATATATTTACCAGAGATTTAAATCTCGGTCGCGGACGCGTTTTCGGTCGCATCGCGGTTATCGTGTTTTTGAACATAACGGAGGCTATAGCGGTAACTACGGGTGTCGCGGTCGTAAATTTTTTTTAAATTTTGCACATTTTATTGTAAAACATTATAATTATAATTATAATTATAAAAAATCAATTTTAATGATTTTAGAGTGTTTTCTAAACGAAAATGGACATATATAAATTAAAATGGATTAAAAAATATCTATTATAATTGTGAGATAGGAGATTAGATTCCTTATAATTCTATCAAAGAATTCTTTTCCACCGACAAACTCGAGAATAAAATATATATATTTAATCTACCAATCAATACCTAAATTAAAAAAATATCAAGGTAAATATCAACAATGGGAGGATTTAATTATAATTATAAAAAGTTACTTTTAACAATTTTTAGAGTGTTTTTCAATACTTATAAAAGGATTTAATTGAAAGGAAATAAGACTTAGAGGCTCAATTGAAAGTTTCTTTAAGGATTTGAGGACTTAACTGGAAATGGAATAAAACAAATCATCTTAATTAAACTAAAAATATGCATTAAAGGACTAAATTGTAAGCGTGCTAAAACTTTTAAGCCTCTCCGAAAATGCACTAAAACTTGAACCTTCCTTTTCGCTATTTACCCTTTTAATATTTTAAGTTCATCTTCCTCATTTCTCTCCCGCCTATTCTCTGCAATATTTTCCTCTTCTCCTTTTTATCTCCGGCCACCACCCATTTATTGTCCGTGAAATGCACCACACCCATCATTCAACTCCTCGTCCCATCCCGAGCAAACCTCGACTAACCGTTTTCCCTCCCCGCCGGTCGTTAACGAGATTTGAGCTAAAAGCTTTCGACGAACCATCCGTGAAATGGTCTGAAAACGAGAATAGCGGTCCATTATCACCGCAATCGGCCGCTACCCGTTAAATCGCGGCCGCAATCCACCGTTTTTGGTGTGAATTCGATTTACAGGGCGATTTTCAGTAAAAGCAGTTTCGGCCAGCGGCGCTACCGCTATATAGTGGCCGCAATCGCGGTTGCAAACCGCTTTTTAAAGCCCTGATATCTACCATTTCCCCCACAATTACAAAAAAAAAAACATGCCATACCAAGTATCTTCACTGCCTACGGAGGCGCAATGTGCTGCAAGCCTAACAATTATGGGGTCTTCTTCCACAAATGTCGACTCCCTCTACTGTTGAAGTCCGTTGCTCGGAGACTGCGGATAGTTACCGGTCTTTCGCCGCTGAAGAAGACGACGACGACGAGGGAAGGTCACTTTGTGGTGATAGCTGTCGAATGTAAAGAACCAAAGAGGTTTCTCATAAGATTAGACCATCTTTACGACCCTGGTTTCCTGAAGCTGTTGAAGCAAGCCGAGGAAGAGTTCGGGTTTGCTCGACAAGGTCCGATTGAACTTCCCTGTCGACCAGATGAGTTGTTCAGAATTTCAAGTAATATAAAAGCTCTAGCTTAGTTAATTAACTACTGGTAGATGTTTGCTTTTATATATTAGTGGTTTTGGGTGAAGAATGTTGTGATTTCATTGGATAGATTCAACTCGTGTGATCTTACCTAAGTTTAGATGGATTGAATTACTGATTAATAATAAAATGTATTAGTTTATTTGAACATAATTACAAATGTATAAATATTTTATTTTCAACACTGAAATTTCGCTAATGGTCCAGTCATGAATGCTTTCTAAAGAAAACGTGTTAAATGTTATACAAATCTATTTGAAGAGGACAATGTCATATTGTAGGCACGATACAGTAACTAAAATATTTGAATGTAAATATTATTATAATCAACAAAAAATAAGTGAAACGCCTATAAATATTTGAATTTTCATTATCCATTAAAGGAAGTTCCTAGTTAGTCTTTAGGGGTGTAACGAGCTCTGTTGTGGAAGAAAGATCAGAAATGTCTATATCCTCTTTCTGTTGTGGAAAAAAGAGTACAATAGTTTAATATTGTTTTAGAAAAACCACAACAAACACGTTGGGGTTTTCTTTGCTGAAAATTTGATCAATATTTCAGGTTTTAAATTTAATGATTGGGATTTCACGAAGCTTATGGTTGACAATGCACCAAAGCCCATGAAAGAGCAGAAATTAGAAAGCTACTTTGGTCGCAAGATTACCATCGACGCTAGCATGAGCATTTACCAGTTTCTCGTTCGTATATTGCTGGTTGAGAAAGGAGGAAGAGCAGCAGAGCAATGTATTTCATCTTTGATGTGTTTTTTTAAAAAATATATATTAAATTAATGAGGTCGCAACCAACATATAGCGTCAATGTAATATAAATTTTAAAAATTTGATATCGCCACCTGCAAACAGCGACATTCCTAATTACTATAGCAATTACCCATTTCCCTAATTATTGTTGGAGAAGCCCTAATTCTTTGTTTTATGTACAATATTTTCCCAAAAAAACAGTAAAGGTGAGTAAAAATCAGTCAAAATTGATTTAATTCATAAATTAAGTTGTATTGATTAATTAATTTTTTTATTCAAATAAAGGGGTAACTTTAGGCCATCGCAGAAAAGAATTTATCCTAAGTAGTATAACCGGAATGTAAAATACTTAATATCATATAGATGGATTATAAAACATATGAAGGTCAAGAAGATAATGTCATGTCAATTTGATAATACCATTTGCAAATTGCAAGTTTATTATCTTTTCGATAGACTAAACACTGACCATCCAATGTATGAGTGTTTTTCCATATTAACAATCTCCACTATAACACAATCCACTCCCAGCTTTCATGTACAACATAGACATTTATATACACCCTAAAGTTCCACTTCAATAATCGAGCAAGAGCTTAAAATGGTTAATCAATTATTAGATTGCATAATCAAATCAACCTATTTTAAGCTGGTAATGGGGAGAACGTCAGATTATCGTTGAGTTAAATAATATCAAAGTGGTATATTTGTTACGTTTTAAGGCTCGAGGAGGTGAACATTTACAATTTTTCAACACATTAGGCCTATACTACATCGTAAATGGGAGGTCATGTTCGAACATGTACTTTAAGAAGATAATAAGCTTGTAGATGATATGAAAAAGCTTACAACGATAAACAATCTAAAGTGTCGCTTTTTTTCATGGACCACCTAGTAATATCTTAATTATTTTGTATGAAGAATGGAAAACATAACAATTTACAATTTCTTTAAGTTAGATCAATTAAGATCTATAATTATTGATTGGTTTGATAATAATTAGGATTTGATCAATTAGTAAATTATTATGAAAATTCAACCCAATTAATTGACTTAACATATTTTTTTGACAAAAGAGAAATTCATTAAGGCAAACAGAAGCATACAAACCAAACACCATCCCCAAAGCGGCCACGTGGGGCCAAACAACAAGGCCATGCAAAAGAAATGGGGAAGCACCCACTGGCTCACTACGTCATTCATGGTTCTATCCAATAATAATTTTTCATCTTATTTTTTTCTAAGATAAATCTTTACCTCTTTTCTACATATTATTAAATGAATGAATCTCATTGGATGTGACTATGGATGACGTGATGAGCCGAGATCGTGTAATAATTTCTCCACGTTTGACACAGGCCAGACCTCCAGCCCGAGAAAAAGGACCCAAGTGGTTGTGAACACCCTCAGATAGCCCAGAGTAAGACCATAGATCAAGCATCACAGCAGGCGAGCCAGCACAGGAACGGATGATCCATGAGGAAGGTGGGAGAGACAAAGCCAACAATCGGACCTTCCAACTATGTTGGCAAGCACACAACAACTCATTGATCCTGCAGATGTTCCTTCCTAAGATCATCCGCATCAAGTCCCACAGTGTCAATGTGAAACACAGAAGAAACGTCAATCTCAACTTCCTTTTCAGCGCTGATCTCGAAGGAGGGTAAACAAGCAAGTTTGTAGCCAAAAGGATCAACTCCTAATTCCACAATACCCCGTGTCCTCGTGGGCAACTCGTGCTATTTCAGAGCGTTGCTTCTTTCGGGCTTCTTTTTTAATTCAATTCAGCCTCCTTCCCCCGAACGATACACCACGTTTAGATCTCTTAATTTTATTAAAGATAAGGGATGATTCAGTCAGAGAGCACGGGAAGAAAGCACATTCGAGGGTTGAATCATTAGTGATTGCTCCGAAACCATAATCTCCCCAATTTCCGGGGCCAATTTGAACAACTCCTTCAAAGTTCTTATCAAGCAGTTCTCTTTTTTTCCAACAGGAAAAGCTTTCCTCATTGTCAATGATTCGATTCCTTTTCTTATTCACAGAAATATCCATAGCCAAAAGGGATTCAGCTATATTCCCACTGATACATACAGTTGACCCAAGATCACTCATCTGAACGGGGCAGCAGGAGAGAAATTGACCAAAAGATTTGTAGCAATCGGGTCTGGCAGTGTCATTGTTGGTGAGCAGACTTGACTTGTCTGACTTAACCTAGGATAATTGCTAACAAACAGCTCATTGGAACTGATGTTTTTGATTTTGTCAAAGGAAGACACCTCGAAGCAAACATTATATTGGTCTGATACAATCCCCGTAAACCCAGAGTAATCTTTTCCTTCAGCGTTGATGTTGTCCTTCCTTGCTTCCTTATCAAGAAATTGAACATTATCCTTGTCTGAGCCATCAGACAACCTAGGATTTCTCGAGCCAAGAGGACGGCAGACCTCGACATTTGTTCCTGGACCATCTTTCCCAGATTGGTTAGTATCACTAGAAACTTTCTTAGGGTCAAGGTGTTGAAGCAATTTCTGATCAGACCTTCCGGTGGTATGAGTCTTCTTCCATGTTGGTGAAGCACAAAGCCAAAGTTCGTAACGTGCAGCACATTTATACAGCTTATAATCAAACCATCATTCCCTCCCGGCATGACCGAGACGACCAAAGGCATAGCAGAACTTCGAAATTCTTTCAAATTTGAAAGAAACGTCAATCAATTTAAAGTATTTCCTTTTAGGTTTGAAACCTATCTTGAGAGGGTCTTCAACTCTCATTACCACCTTTACCTTCAGCTGACCATCCCATTTCACCTGATATCATTCCTGATGTTGGATTCATTATACTTGGGGAAGATACTGCTAATCTTTTGTAAGAGCTTGATTCGAAAAAAAGAGAGAAAAGAACAGTAAATTAAAACAGAGCAAAGGGGGACCTCAGAAAATCTCCTCTGATCACAGAGAGAGCCAAGACAATATTTCATTCCATGAATTCAAAACAAAGGGTTTCTGAACATATATCCCTGAACGACAGCGTTTACAAGACTAACAATAACTCAAAACTCACCGTTTCACTAACCCTTCTTAACAGCTAATAATACGCTTAATTAAAATAAAAAACAAAACAGAAAATTAACCGTCCCTCCCAAAGATTGAAAAACTTTCTTTTACTTTGGCACGTTACAATGCTCTCTCCTTCAAGAGATCCTTGACCTCAAGGATCACAAGTAAAAACAAACCGTAAGCCAAGACTTTAAACGAAACAACCCTTGAACACATTGGATCATCCTTGCTTTTCTTTAAATGGTTGGACCAAACATTGCCCAAAGCTCTTTTTAGCACAGCCACAACAACGAGTAAACCGATAGTAATGCTTCCATTTAAATCCACAAAATAGATTGAACTCCATCGGCGAAATAAGTCTCTGTAGATTCAGTCTTTCTTGCTGAGCTTCGACAGCAGTCAAAACAGCAGTAAATTCTAATGGAGCACCAGTGAGCATTCCTTTCAATGGATCCAAAAACTGCTGGAATAACAACTTGATTAAATCTCCTTGCTCCTTCTCTGCATGTTTACTACCGTCACCATAATCAACTGTTGCCTTGGCAAGAAGTTTTTCATTGAGGCTTTCACTGTTTTCAGCTCCATATTGACAACATTCTGCAGCTTTAATAGCATTTTCCAGGGCAGCTTTATTTTTCAATTTAACTTCATCAGCCTCAATTAAGGAATCTTCAGTTATAACTCCATCAAAAAACATATTATCTTCTACTCGTTTCTGTTTTTATTCCAACATCATTTCCATCCCGAGAATGCAATTTCCCAAGGACATGTTTGCATACATGGCGATCAATAATGACCAAGATAGACTCTCTCGTCTGATGATCCATGTAGATTATATATGCTACATCATCAACCTCTGAATTAAGCCCTTTATCATCAACATCTTGCAAAACAGCATCTTCAGAAAAGTTTTTTCCATTGGCAAACCTGTCAGTCGAAGAACATGATGTTTCATTGCATAATAAAATCTGAGATTCATTGTGACAGATAGCTGGCGCAATGGAGTTGATTCAGTCCCTTTAACACCATTTAATTTTCTTTTAACCCAAAGGACTGGATTAGAGCTATTTGTGCTATTGAGTTCATCAAAACCTTCAGTTACTAAAAGGTGTAGTTGCTCTTGCTTGAACAGCTTCATGGTTAGAATAGTAGTTTTCTTGGTGCCTGACCTGCCTAATACAAACGTGCTTCTTGGGAATAAAAGTATATCACGTTCCTCCTTTGTAACCTCAATTGAAAGTTCTAGTTCACATCCATCATGAACAAAGAGAAGGTGGTTCACAACACTCAATGACAAGGAATAGAATTCCATCAACAGCAAGCCCTCATTGACTTTCGAGTTCTCCAAATAACATATACCACCTGAAGCACAACCAATAGATGAATTTACTCCCCTCATTGATTTATCTATCCAATCCACTATTTGCATAGATAGAGCTCTCGAGGTTTTCTTGAGGTGAACCGTGCCAGTACTTAGTGTGTTCCCAGAATCAATATCAAAATCCAAAACTGGCAAGCCTTTTGTTGCAACCACTAAACCATTGTTCTCAAAATATTGCAGACAGTAGGTCTTAAACTGCATTGAAATGATGCCAGTGCCGATATTATTTTCCATATGACTTTGAGTGGTGCTTTTGAAACTTCTAGTTTCAATTAGGAAAACACCTCCACTGTCAAATTCAATTTCAAGTTGTCCTATTTTTTTACATCTGGCTAAAGAGAGTACATAACCATTCACCTTAATAACCCTCACGCTGTGAAAAATATGGTTGTTCATTTTCTCCATACTTCCTTGAAAAAAATAAAAATATGACCCCAATATCTGTTGCATATGAATTTGTCACAAATCTAAGGATGCGAGTCATTCCACTTTGGCCATCAAAATTGAGGGTCCAGGGGTTTCTATCCACACATAGTAACGACATTGGTATACCACTTACATGGAAATCACTTTCACTCTTTTGTTTTAATGACAAAACATGTATAGGTAAAGAGCATGCGAAATTCCAAAATTTTGCATTTATACTCCTTTTCATGGAAGAAGTACCAAGAGCTTTGTTAAATTCATACCCAACAGAAAAATCGAAAGAAGTGTCCATAGAGTCACCTAAATCATTTTTATTCCCCATCACTAAAAGCCTAAATCTATAAGGGTCATTCACCTCAACCAAAGCATCATCAATCCACTGAAATTTATCATTGTGAACGATAACTATACCTGCAACTCCTTGTCCATGTGACAACGATGAAATTTTGCGATTCCTGATGTCCATTGTAGTAACCCGATCAGCCTGTTGATTCCCTTCTCTCGATTTCACAGAACTTCCACTTCTCTCGAAGATGCATTCAATGGTGCTCTCCAAATGCTTAAATTGGGACATTTGGTGGCTCCTATCCATTTCCGAGAACTGATGGCAATTCTTCAAATCATTGACTATCTCATTTGCCATAAGGGAATTCAACCCCACACCCTGAACCAATGACGGTTCCAACAACCCTTTAGTCAAGTCATCTTCCAACAACGTCCTAGTCGAGTCATCAAGGCCATCCAATTCCTCTTCCCTTGTCATAGACATGGTTTGTCGAACACCTTGTCTTCATCAGAGACTGTCAACAACATGTTTTGTCTCGACTTAATCAAATCAGACATGGTTGATGCCTCATTTGACGTCTGGACTGTCTTGAGGGTTAAGGCTTCTTGATTTCCAAACTCCGACAGCAAATCCTGTTTCATTTCCTTATCCGAATGACCCAACACTATATCAAATGCTTTATTCACTATAATAGTGATTCCCTCCAGCAGTTCCTTCATTAGTTCATCAGTAGTTTCTCTCATGTTGATAATGAAGTCAAGATTGTGGCCTCTGATACCTTTGTAAGAGCTTGATTCGAAAAAAAAGAGAAAAGAACAGTAAATTAAAACAGAGCAAAGGGGGACCTCAGAAAATCTCCTCTGATCACAGAGAGAGCCAAGACAATATTTCATTCCATGAATTCAAAACAAAGGGTTTCTGAACATATATCCCTGAACGACAGCGTTTACAAGACTAACAATAACTTAAAGCTCACCGTTTCACTAACCCTTCTTAACAGCTAATAATACGCTTAATTAAAATAAAAAACAAAATAGAAAATTAACTGTCCCTCCCAAAGATTGAAAAACTTTCTTTTACTTTGGCACGTTACATCTTTTTCGCGTTCTTTTCTGTGATAAGTGATAGGGGAGATTATGAACTTGGATCCAAAACTCATACAAGGAGAAATCAATCTCATCCAAGGTGGCTTCAGAAGGCCACTCCTTGAGGATGAGGAGCCTGTCATGGACCGAGCACGGGCGTTGGCTCCATACTTTCTTCATTGTCTCAACAGACTGAAAAACTAGAAGCATCATGTTTTTTTCTAAATCATGGCACTCAAGTTCTTCTTCCTTGCAACTCCATATTTTCCTAAGAATAACTTATACCATTAGAAATTTGGAGGCACAATTTAAAAGAATCATACCAACCAAAGAATGCTCTTTAATAGCCACATTGACTTCTTGGTCCTCTTCCAGTTCTAAAGAGTCAGGCAGAATATTCTCTTGAGATTTATTCTGTTGACTTGTTGAGTTAACCTCTACGGATAGATTAGAACATGTCTTCATCTTAGGGAACAGAAAATGGAAAAGAAGTTTAATATGGTAGTTGAGGGCGGACAAAAAAAAGAGAGAGAAAACCAATAGAAGGAAAACAGAAAAGAAAACCAAGAAGAGAAGCAAAAAAAAAGGTTCAAGCCAGAGAAACTCAAAGCCAAACCTTGAAAACTCACTCTCCTTTATAATGAGAAAGTTCAAACAGAAAAATAAGGATTCCAAGAGAAAAGAGAGAGAGCACTGGACTTTTCCCCTCTTGTGAGATAATTGACTTAACCTATTATTTACTTCTATCTGGTAGAAAGACATCCACCATAATAGAACATTAGTTGATAAAAGGCATATTGAGTGGTGATTTTTTTTCTTTACTATAAAATAAATGTTAAAATTATATTTCATGCTCACTTTAATTGTTTAAAGTTTTTTTTTGTCTTAATGTTTCATTTAATTGTTGTAAAAAATTATGTCATTCAATGAATGCATGGCACACACTCTATTTCTTAGTTTTATTTTTTTTAAAAAATCATAAAAACTTTAATTTCTCAAAAATATCTCAAAATTCTCATTTTTATAAAACCTCCCAATCTCTCTATTGTCGTCGTCGAATCAACAATATATCAATTGAATGTCGAATAATGAACATGAAATGGATGCCATGTGTTATACCTCGGAATCAATAGCCTCTAGAAAGATGCATCCATCTTTGGAGCACATAAGCTTCCGCTCTACGTCTCAGCTAGTAAAGTCTTGTAACTTGGTTTGGATTCTCCCATCTCAGGACTACTCTGCCATTGATATGACAGCCATCGAGTCCATCTGCCGGCCAGCTAAGCCTATTATCTGACAACCGAAAGCTAGAATAAAAACCCTACGTGCTGAAGACCAAGCCTCATCCTAACGACCCATCAATAGCCGTCACTAGGCCTGGCTCAGTCTCATCGAACAATGTCTCTCACCTATAAATACCCCCTATCAAAGAACAACGACAAGACCAACTCTCTACACTCGAGAACCCCGTACTCCCTCTCTCTACTCTCTAGTGGCTCTCAGCCCACATCAGAATGAGTGAACCACCACTGATCGCCGCCAACCACCACCTTACTACCTATCTTTACCACCGTCTCCACCTCCATGTCTGGTGCCTAATCTTCCTGGCATCAACAATTGGTGCAGTGAGTGTGGAGATATTCCCAATCAAAATAATCATTCGTGACCTATCTCCTATCTTGAGTTATTTCTATCATAAAATAGCAATATCTCACCAAGCATGCTGGCGGTGATAAGCTAGAGGCGGGTGGAGGTATGCTACCCGATGAAAGTTTGGTACCACCTGGAACCAAGGGGTGAAGATAGCTTAAGAAAGTTATGCTCTTCATTGAGATCTACAAAACCATCCCCTTGACATGACCGCGGCACAAGCAAGCGACGATATCTCACTTACAGCCACCAACAATTCGTGCTACACAAATGTGAGGTGTGTGTAACCCCCTTAACCCAGCCTAGCTGCAAGACCCAAACCAAGTGAATTACATTAGGTTTGTTGAAACAAACCCGAACTAGATAACTCAAATTACGCTCGATTTTTTCTTTTATCTTATCTAGATGCAACATTAAATCTTATGGTGTACATACAAGGAACGGTTAAATTTACTATCATAAAATGATTTATTCGAATCATGCTATTCTTGCAAAAATATCTATCATACTTTCTTCATTGCAAAACATGTTATGTTTAATCAAAACATATGCAACATACTTTTTTTCTTTCTTTATATCCTCATATATTGGCAAGTAGTATGTCCCGTATAAAACCGTATTTCCTTTATAAACTCATCAGATATGCGGATTCCCGAGTGGTTCCTTTAAACCACCTTTTAACCTAAGTGGTTCCTTTAACCCACATTTTTAAACCTCAAAGCCCAGATAATGTCTTTCAATTATCTTAAAGCTGAGAAAGCGATCGACTTGTATTTTATAGTGCACTTTAACCCTATGGCATGCCAATTATATTCGATCCTTTTTAGTGTGTGACATAGCCAATATAATCATTTAAACCACATTTACTCACTATTTTTCATATGCATTTAACAAACCAATTTCATATGCAATCATCATTGCCCTTAGCAACTTTAACATCCCATTACAGAAACATAATTCGATGCACTTGAGCATCTTCAATCTTGATAAATCATTGCATAACATTTAGTGATACATAAAAACAGTAAGTATTTCATCTCATGCTTTTCAATTCAAAACATGTAAACATGCTTTCATAATAAACCAGTATTCAAATGGTGAAATTAGAAAATTTACTTCCAAACTTAGTTAAGCTTTCTAGGCTAAATCTTAACTCCCAAATCGATAATTCAAACATCTTTAGAGTGTCAAAACACTTTTACACTCACTGATATGTAACACCTTACTTGCCGATGCATCTCAAGCTACTGAAATGATCCGATATCAACTAGGCAACTTCTCTTTGACCTTCCTCTATTTCTATAACATAAAACCAGAGGAATAATGCATCAAAATGCATTCCAACACCAGCCAACAACATTCCCCTACATCTCTATCAATACACTTCCAAAATCTATCCAAAAATACCGAAAACATTCCCAAATTTCGTCCAATCAACACCCAACCACAAACCTATGATTCTATCATTCAATCTTTACCAAATAACATCCAAAAACACATTCAAATAATCCTTATACCTCCAGCAATCACAGATCACTCAAAACAGCCCAAAACTAACTAAATATCCACCTAAAAGTTAAGCAATAAAATAGTTTCGGGGTTTATTCCAAAAATCTCATTTCACATTATGTTTATACAACTAAAATGTGAATTAACACAATTGAAATCTCCAACATTCATCAACTTAATTAAGATTTTAGGCAAAACATCAAAATCATCATTAAACATCAATTTCTTGATTTGGATTGCAAAAATCAAGTTATAAAACAATAAACAAAATCCAACTACTAGGGAATAACAATAAAGAACCTTGGTTTTTAGAGAGAAAAAGAAATCTACCTTTAAGACCCTTCCACCAAAATTTGACGTAACTTTTCTTCCAAAAAGAAAATAAGAAATTGAAGCAATCTTTAGGAATTATTTGTAAGGTTTTGTAAATCAAGAAATAGGAATCAAATGACATAATTACCATTGAAAACCAACAAGAGTTCTGAAAATTATGAGAAAGAAAATGATGAGAAAATGTTGATAGAAAATTCTGAGAAATTGGGAAAATAGAATATGATTTTGGAGAAATTAATTAACCGTAAAAAACATTTGTCAATTAAGGTGGTAAACCCAATTAAAACTTTTAGAAATTATAGCTCTCTAAGGATACTTAGTATCGGTCCTTTTACAATTTAGTCACTTTAAAAACAATTTTACAATCTTTACATTTTAGTCACCAAAACCAAAAATTCCATTTTAATCAATTTAATTAGCCTTTAATTGAGATATCAAAATGATTATTAGAATATATAAGCATTTTTAGAAACCCAAACCATTACCAATTTCACAAAATTCCAATTTTAATATATTTATTTTACCCGAAATGCATTTAATCAATTAATCTGGTTTAACCGGTTCAAACCGAACCCAATCGAACTAATACTTCTAAACCTATTTTGGGGTGTTACAGTGTGTATGCAGAAAGATTGCAAACCCTCGATTCCCATGAAGAACGCTGGAGGAGCACTGGTGATACATGTATGGGGGGCTAAAATGATACATTGTAGCCAAAGAGTTGAAGCTGTTTTATAAGTCTGGAATTTCAGCCGACTTGCATCAAATTTTCGGATGGGATCCAGGCACTTCTGAGTCTACATGTCTTCTTCAAACATATTCGTATGTCTCTTAGCTTTCCAACGCATCTTGAAACGCATCAATTCGATGTCGAGAGCTCAAGTTATGTCCGTTTTAGTGAAGACTATGCGAGCAGAAATCTCTATACGGATTTACTTCGGGAAATATTATTTATTACGAATTTTCAATAATTTTATTGATTATTTGTACTTAAATTTAATCTAGGATTCTTTATAAAGATATTTAGATGATTTAGGATTAGATTAGTTATTTATTTATTAGTTTATAAATTAGATAAAAATATGTTTATTTATTTTATTATTATCTTTACTTTTCATAATTTAAGTTGAACTCTTCATTTGTAGCCTATTTAAAGGCATATTTGCTTCACTAATATGAACAACATCATGAATTTATGAGTTGCAAAAACCTTTGGCCATGGGCCATTTTATTTTCAAGGTAGATAGATTTGCCTTGTTATTTTTCGTATCAGAAGTCTTCTTCAACGTAAGTTCGTCAAGTTCTTGTAATGGAGATCATCTTCACACTCTTGCTTGCCTAGGTAATTGCATCTAGGAGGGTGGGTTAGAGCCGCTTGAGGTTGCTTGCTTAGATAATCGCGTCTAAGAGGGTGCCAAGGACAAAATATCCTACAACATCTATCTCGTCATCATCCATTCATCGGAGAGATTCGTGCCGTTTGCAGGTGTTTGCCTATTCAATTGCGATTAGGAGGGTGCCAAGGACAAATCTATCCAACACCACCACCATCAAATTCATCCTATCTCGTTTTCTACATCAAGATCATGATTTATTATCGGTTTGCTGAACGTGGAGTTTGGGGTTTTCTCGGATCATATTAGTGAGTTTGCTAGATTAATTGTGATCTAGAGGGTCCCTAGATTTTGACGTAATTCTTGGATCCTGGCTTCCGTATCAACTGGTGAAAGAGACTTCTCGTATTAGGAATGTGTTTCGTCAAACGAGAACACCGCGAAGATCAGCATATGAGTGAGAAGCTCTCTAAGTAGTTGTGCTCAACACGCATGAGAGGCGCCACCAACCGAAGAACCTCTGCTTATTTGTAAACTCCACAGGTAAAAATGATATATATTACTTAGGATAGTTTAAAATGTAAATATCTTGGGGTTAATGCCCCCGGTGTATATAATATCTTACAATTTAAAGGGTAACCTCTTTTTCTTAGTTACCGATGTGTGTAAGAAACATCGCGGTACCCCAACAACAGAATAGAAAGTGGAATCATGATTCTTCTCCACTATAAATATTTTCACCTCAAATCTGCTCTCCCCCAAACTCTCAAGTATCGGGGTAAATCCCCTTACTTGCTTAGAGCATCCTATGAACCCGGAACAGTCCTAGGAGTATGCTCAAACTGCTTATATATGACTAGACAGATAAATATGTTGTAACACCCCAAAAATCGGTCTAGTCAGAATTGAGTTTTGGCAATCAGAAACCGTACACCAAAAAGGTCCAAATATTGCATTGACTTTGACCGTGTGGTCAATTACATTGGCATTGAAATCTAATTGAGTCAATTTATCGATTAAGGACCTTATTGAATTTATTGAAAGTTATTTAGTGACTAAATTGTAAAAATTGAAAGTTTAGGGGCAAAAGTGTAAAGTTTGGAAAAAAAGAGGGACTACCTTTGTAATTTTCCCATTTTGGGATGACTTACCTAGTTGCTTGCCACCCACTCCATATGAAATGGTGATCTTTTGACACAAAAGATGACAACTTGATTATCAATTGCCTTAAAATTGAGAAAAGATGAGAAAATATGGAAATTATTAAATTAAGGATACCCTTAGAGGAGGGTAAGCTCATAGATTCTTTTCTATGGGAATAAAGTGCTTTAAAACACTTAAATCTTGTGTACACCGAGCTCTTCCCATAATTCTATATATTCTTTGAAAATTAAGCATACACCACCATTGTTGTCATATTTCTTGAGCTCAAGCTAGCACCTCTAGTGGGGAATCTTTAAAAGCTTAGATTTCTTCCATCTATTGATTCCATCTTATAGCTCTTGCTTTGGTAAGCTAAAGCCCTAATCAATTATTGAATTCCATGGATGATGGGTGTTTAATTGCGAGTTGAAGTTATAGAACATTAAGGCTAAACCCATATTCTTCAAGGCTTCAATCCATAGATATCTAATAGCTATTTCAAGCTTAAATATTGATTATGATATTGTTTTATCAATCCTAAACACTTCATATTGTTTTTACCTAGCTCAATATTTGGTGAAAAAAAGGTCACCATCTTCATCTAAAGCTAGGAACAAGAGAGTGGCAATCCAAGAGCCGTAAGAGCTTTGGAAAGCAAGGTAAGTATAGTCGGAGTCTTAGGAATAGGCTAGGTGCCTTTCACAATTTCATTGACATTGAATATTACATATCTAACATCGTGTCTAAGGATATTGCATCGAATCTCTTCGGAGACTATATTGGTAAGCATCGGTAAGTTATTGCATTGAAATATTGATCACTGAAACATTGCTATCGTCATTGACATCATTAAAGCATTGAAATATAGAAACATCGATCATCGAACATCAATATTGTCATTGTTATTGGACATTGTTTGGCATGTCAAATTGCATAAAAACCATAATAAAAAAGATATTACAAAACCAGTCGTATCGATACAGGGTTATGGCGTATCAGTACGGGTGTGCAATAGTGGTAACAAGTTATAAAGCGTACTGATACTGCTACAGTGGTATCGATACACAATTTTGTCACTAGAATTTTACTATAGTTGTGTATCGATATAGAGATGGGCGTACTGATCCCTTCCCTTATATAGACAACCTCGTACCGATACGACTAGGTACTATCGGTACACCCTTTTGAGTCTGGAAATTGAGAAATACTAGTTCAGCCTTGCGTACCGATACGGATTGACCTCGTACCAGAACGTGTTCTCCGTCCTTAACCATTTTAATGGTTATGATAAGAGCGTATCAATACGGCTTGGGTTATTGAGCTAATAACGGTTATCGTACAGGCATATCGGTACGGCCTTAGCATGTACCAATACTAATGCTGGTAAATTTGTTAAGAGTCTAGCTATTTTCTGGAAATTACAAAACTGTCACCGTTTAGTAATTGGTTAAATTGAAAGAGTAAATGACCTTTGATTAGCATGTAAACTTACAAGCTCACTGTTAAAAATTTTAATTTCACACCGATAAGTTTAATTATAGAAAAGGACCTCTAATTTATTAAATTTTTAGATTAGCCCCTAAAATGTGTAAAAGTTTAAAATTGGTCCTAATTTGATGGTCCTACTTTTGTATCGAACTACTGATCTTATTGTATTGTTGCAGTATCGAATATTGTTTAGCATTGCACCAACATTGAAATATCGATTAAAAATGTTTTACCGATCACCGCATTGTCCTCTGGTAACACTTTCCGACCCGGTTCCCTACCAGGCTAGAAAGAGGGTATTACATATGTTCTTGGATAATCTATGGGTAATAAATGGCAGATAGTTGAATATATGAATCAATGTGAATCATCCTACTGTCCAGTAGTATTACTCCATTATACATGCTACACAATACCTTTTCTACATGATCATTTCTCTAAGTTATATATATGATTACTTTCTCTAAGGGAGTCGAGATAAACTTCGCCCATAGTACAACTATTCTCCAAGGGTGTGGAGAAAAACTTTGTCCAGATATTTAACTATTTCTCTAAGAGTGTGAGATAAACTCCACTCCATTCTACACATATTTCTCCAAGGGTATTGAGATAAACTCCGTCCAAAATTACGATTTATTCTCCAAGAGTGTAGAGACAACCTCCACTCACAAAGAGTTTAACTCGCCAAGAGCGACGAGATAACTACGCTCATCCGACGAATGTTTCTACAAAAATAATGAGTTTCCTCTGTACATCTAATTCTATAAGCATTGCTTATCTCCAAGATGTTGAGATTTCCATGTTTCATGCCAATTAAGGCATGTAGTTACTATAAACACATGGATGCCTCCGAGTTCCTCTCTCAATCATCGCAGGTCATTATGGAATTTTGAGAAAGGGAGATGCCTCTGCCCACTTAATGTTATTCACACCACGTTTCTCCAATGACATAGATATGCTCGTGTTTTATGCCAATTGGGGCATTCGATCACTAAAAATACACAGTTGCCTTCGAAAGGGAGATACCTTTGCGCCATCCAAGACCCCAGCATTTGTTTCACCAAGAGTGAGAGTTGCCTCAACCCAATTTACGATTGTTTCTCCAAGGTATAAGATGCCACCGAATGGAGATGCCTTCGTCCAACTTATATCTCAGCTCAACTCACTCCTATATTCACAAGGGCACAGGGCCATGTCATATAAATTATGTTTAACTCTCCAAGTGTGTTGAAATACCTTCACCCAAATTATATTTAACTCTCTAAGAGTGTCGAGATACCTCCACCCAAATTATATTTAAATCTCCAGGGGTGTCAAGATACCTCCACCTAAATTATATTTAACTCTTCAAGGGTGTCGAGATACTTCCACCCAAATTATACTTAACTCTCCAAGGGTGTTGAGATACCTCCACCTAAATTATATTTAACTCTTCAAGGGTGTCGAGAAACCTACACCCAAATTATATTTAACTCTCCAAGGGTGTCGAGACACCTTCATCCAAATTATATTTAAATCTCCAAAGGTATCGAGATTCCTCCACCAAAAATTATATTTAACTCTCCTAAGGTACTGAGATACCTCCACCCAAATTATACTTAACTCTACAAGGGTGTCAACATTTGAAGAGCAAAAGCAAAATGCAAACAATCAAACATAAATTTTATTCAAATAATAGCAAATTACAGAAACATTATGCTATAGAACAGGGGTTAAACAATTAGAGGATTTTTTGTCGCAACTTTTGGAGATTCTCCAATTTTAGCCCTCAAGGAACTCTTTATTACAGCCACAGAAGGATCCCTTACGATAGCCTCCAATGCATCTCCGGCTCTACCCCCTAAGGGTCTCCTGACTCAGCTGCTGAAAAAACCTCACTAGCATATTTCAGAGGTCCTTTTAGCTCAACCAACACTGGACCCTATGGCATAGCCTCTAAAAGAGTCCCCCCAACAACCTTTAAAGGGTCTCTCACCTCAAAGCATGAGACCTCAACCATTAGCATGAAAGGCAAACCAACTACCTCTTGAGGGACATAGGGCAGCAGCAACTCGCGAGTATCTTCCCAAGCCCCACCTGAGGGGTTATAAATGTCAAAATCTACCCCTACTGCAATTATCTTCCAACAGTAGCGGAGATCTAAATTACCCAAATTAAGTGGCCTTACAACCACCTGAACTGCGCAAATAAGGCTACGTTCACATCGGATCGCATAGCCATCAAATTTTTGCAATCCCCCCTCAATAACAAGTCTTTCAGCTCTCTCTGTTTTAACACCCTCTTCCAGCTGTTGAACCCCACACTCTAGGACCTCTTTTAATTTTTCTTCTTCTCCCTGGACGCGAACCATTTTCCCCTCCATCTTCGTAGCAGCTTTCGCATCTGATTCTCTCTGTGCATCTGCTTGAACAAGCTTACACCCTCTCCGCTCGTCCGTAATTTGTAGCTTAACTCCTCTTAAACCATCATGGCCTCTGTCAGTTGTTACATCATGCTCTCAACCTCTTTTGTCATCAAAACAATTTTTTTGTTTACCTCAGAAAGCTTTTCTGCCTTGGCAATCAACTCCTCCCGTTGATGAGTGCAAGTCACTTCAATGCCAGTAAAGGCCAACTATATCTTCTTATCTGCCTCGCGGAGGGAATCGTGTATCTTAATAGTCAGTTGAGTGGCCTTGGCATAATGAACCCCTGAAAACAAGGAAAGTGATCCACAATATCTTTTCAATTCATTAGAATATCCTCCATTAAAATATCCTCATCAAATGAAGCCATATTTTCAGTTCGCCAATCCGTAGGCTCAACCGATCTTCCTGTAGAATTTGTAGCCAACACAGATATCATTCACCACAAGTTATGGCATAATAAAAAATTTAAACTAGGTAGCATAGCTATTACAACACTTCCTCTCCTATGTAAGTTTCAGTGTCTTCCTCATCAAATACATCACCAATATAAGAAAGCAAACTCACTTCTGCATTAAACTCCTAAGAAGAACCCCTACCACCCTTACCCCACAAGGCTCCGAAGTCAATGATCACTTCCTACGCGGATAACAACCATAGGTGATTAGCCAATTCCCCACCTTTGGTTTCTCCCAACAAGCATTTGGGCCAGTTCCTCCTTCCCTTTATGTGGCCACGTATCACTATATGACAATGCGCCCTGAGAAGGCAAATACCCCCTTGCCAACTGAACAGCCCTGTAGCTATTAGGGCTCTGTCCGCAGAGGCTCACCCCGAATACACTCTGTAAAGTGATATGATTCTCCATATTTATCCACTTACCCTTCCTCAAAATAGCGAACTATTTCTCTTCTATCCCTGACAATACGTGAATGGATGTTCTTTTATCCTCCCCAGACACTCTCCATTTTAGAGGAAAACCAAAGCCTCTAGGCAGCTTCTGCGTCACCTTTATATACTTAATATGATCTACCCCCAGCTTAACAGAACTACTCTACCCTTCAATCGAATCTCCGATGGAGTCATATTTCCCATGTCACTTTGTAAAACTCAATAACCCCGCAGAACTCTGTAGAGTAGCCAGACTAAGAGTAAATAACCTCCTCAAAACCTTCACAGAGGGCTTCCACCCCTCCCTCACATACTTAATGAGATCGCCAATGATAAGCTAGCAAGATACCTCCGTCAGTTGCCCTGGAGCAACATTGTAGTCTGTCAGCAATTAGTGAGCAAGCTTATGCAGTGGCAAATGGAACCCAGCCTCGAACAAATAAATTGGTAAGTAGCACCACTCCATAGATCCATCTTTCCCTCTCCACAATCGCTTAATCGAGAGTTTTCAATTGGAATCTCAAACCAGAACTCAAAGTTCGACAGGCCAACAATCTCTCTGCCTTATCCTAACTCACCGTACATTTTAACTCAGCACAGACCGCGACTATCGGCCAGTTAGCCTTGGCTTTCTTTGCTATGGCCTTCGCACCTCTATCTATCTTAATTAAAATAGACGAACAAAAGCGAATCCTGGCAAAGATAAACTTACCAAAGTCAAAAAAACAAGAGTCTGAAAAAGAGCTAAGAATTCGATTTCCCCAAATTATAGCCCACCAAAGCTACGTTTCAAAAACCACAATTCGTGTCCCTTACTCCAGAATACTCAGGAAGCGCCACCAAAGCTACCTACGTTTACCCCAATGATGGCATAAATTCTCGAAAAACGGTCTCACTAAAAGCGCGCAATTAATACGATGACTGTGAGCACAACCTTTATTTCTAATCTCCACTCGTGACACTTTATAGCACTCCTACGACTAAGGGGAAAAGTATTATATTTCAGAATCAATAGCCTCCAAAAAGATGCATCTATCTCCAAAGCACATAAGCTGAGGCGTATTCAAAGCACATAAGCTTCAGCTCTACGCCTCAGTTAGTAAAGTCTTGTAATTTGGTCTAAATTTTTTAATCTTAGGATTATTCTGTCATCGATATAACAGTCATCGAGTCTATCTAACTGACCAAATAAGCATATTATTTGGCAACCGAAGCTCATTCTGACGATCCATCAATAGCCGTTACTAAGCATGATTCAGTTTCATCGAACAGTGTCTCTCACTTATAAATACCCCCGATTAGAGAAGAACAACACGACAAATTCTTTACACTCGAGACTCTCGTACTCCCTCTCTCTACTCTCTAGTGGCTCTTCGCCCACATCAGAATGGGTGAACCACCACCGATCGTCGCCAACCATTGTCTTACTACACATCTTTACCACCGTCTCCATCTCTATATCTAGTGCCGATCTTCCTCGCATCAACATCATGAACGAAGACCATGATAGACAAACGAATGACAAATTAGGCTTTGAAGCTCTTGCGACAAGAGGGGATACTTCATTGTTGTTGCTGCGACATGAAATTTAGAGATTTAAGTGTTATTTTTTAAAATGAAAATTTTAATTTTTTTTAAAAATCAAATTTTTTATTTTTACTTTTAAAAATCAGGCCGCGTCTCAGACAACGACTAAATGACATGTTTCTTTAATAATTCAACCTTAAAACTTCTGATATTTAAAACAAAAAAGATATAGTTTAAACAATTATTTTTATATTTTTGTCTTATAACTCTCTTATAAAGGTTTCATAAAAATATATACAAATATAAATTTTTGTAACGTTTTAAGTATTATCTATATCCTTTTTCATCACCTAAAACAACGTTATTCGAACTTAGATCATTAAAAGAATAAATGTTGCTACCACTTTTTTTAAAGTGAAATGTTGCTATCACTTAAATATACATTGAATTTATATACATATAGAATTTTACGCCCTCATGATACAAGTATATGCAAATATTTTATATGAAAGTAAATATTTATAAAATTTACATAGCAAATGATTAGAGATTAAATGGTAAAACAATTTAAAGAATTCTTTTGTTTGCTTAGGATGATACGAGATTGAACAGCAATACCGCTTCTGCTTGCATTGTTTGCTGAGGACGGAGGATGACTGTCTAGCAAAGGTCAAATTACTGTATTGATCCCTTTATTATACTTGAATGTGAAATTTAATCTAATATAGTTTGAATTTTTTATTTTATAATGAGTGGAATATGTAACTAACTCTAATAAAAAAATAATTTGAAATTTGAAGTTAAATTTATCCTATTCGTTCAATCGACAATCATTGGCATCACATGGATCTTATATTTGTTATGCTGATGAAGCATCGTTTCTCCTTTTCAAAGAATCCTTTTCCTTTTCCTTTTCCAAATTTGTGCTTACATTTCATTGGTTATCCGTACCACTTTCCAGACAGCCTTGGGGTTACTTTGTCAATAAGGGTTTTTAAAATAGTACATTTTATTTGAACAAAGATGCTAGCTTTTCATTGAAACAAGAACAAATAGGAACAATACACAGAGATACCGAGAAAACAAAGGGGGAAAAATGTTGAACTAACATTTTGATATAACAAATTAAGTAAAAAGTATTTTAGACTTGTTCAAATATTTCAAAAAAAAAATTAAAGTCCTCAAAACTTAAAAAATTCATTTAAAAAGGTTTCTAACTTAGCCAAACTTTTCAAAATTAGTATGATCGTTTTTGCACTTAAAAATAATGTTTTTCAATGTTTAAGACAAAAAGGATTGATCCCCTATACAAAATGATCAATCCCTTTTTTGACAGTAAACACTTGGGTTTTTTGCTCCAACCATTTAGTGTAAAAGGATTGAGGGATTGATCGGTTATACATTTGAAAAAGGATCGATCTCTTTAGTTATAAATGCTGAAATTTTTGTAGGTAATAGCTATTTTGCTTCAACAACGTCTATAACGAATCCCAACGGTCATAGACGACCAGAAACTCATTCCACACTATATAAACTCCTCAAGGACACTTGAAAAAAAGAGAGATGAACATCCAAGCCTAAAGATCAAGAGAAAATAACTTCAATACTTTATTCTTTCACTTTCTGTTGTACATTTTGTAGAGAGTTTCATTGTAAATCTTTAGTGTTCATCTTTTGAGAGCCTAATTGTGCAAACACATTTGTCTTGTGAGATTTTTTTATTGTTTGCTAAATTTGTATTTCTCCTAGGGAGGGTGCAACTCAAAAATTTGGGTATAAACTTTAAGGGAAATAATTCACAAGATTTTGAGTATAAGTCTTGGTGAATTGTGTAAGGCTACTCTTTGTCCTTAAAAGAAAGACAAATTAGTGAATTTGTGGATATCTAAGGTAGTGGAGGTAGAATTGATTTAGAAGTCGAACCACTATAAATCGTTGCGCAAATTTTTTATCTTTCGGTTGCTTCCAACATAATATCTTGTTCTCCAATTTAACACATTCTTAGCGATTGTCGGTTGATTGATTCAAGCCTAACAAAAACTCATAGCAACAAAAAAGCAACATAACAACAACAACACAAAGAACATGAACATAAAAACCAAAAATTATAAACAAACAACACAACATAAAAGATAAAACAGAGAAAGAACACAAAACTTCAAAGCCAAAAGAAAACCGCAGTAATCTTTTCAAGATCTTGAGTAGCCGATGAATGATGGTCGAAGAAGAGGGAGCCGACCTGAAGGTACATGACAACTTTCATCAGATGCCAGAAGAGCCACCGTGATAGACCCGATTCGAAGAAAAAAGAGGAGAAAGGAAGCGAACACCCAGAGCCGCAGAGCCCTTCTTCATCACCCCTCCAACTAAAATCATTCACTAACATAAGGAAAGGCCAAAACGAATCATCATCGAAACGACAAAAAATTCATAAAAAGACAAAATCAAAAACGAAAAGAAAAGAAGAAATATCCAAAAATAAAGAAAAAAGAAAAACAAAAGCAATAATAAACGTAGGGTGGCGACCGCTTAAGAACACCAAACGACGTCACCCAAACAAAGAGCACGAAAAAAACCTAAAAGTGTGAAGAGAAAAATACTTTGAGAGTGGAAGGAACCCCTTTTAATGCTAAGGATTCCAAAATAGTACATTTTTATATCTTTTCTTGTTCAGCTTCTTTCATTTTGTATGCTTTTGTATTTTTTAACATTCGATAGGGTGTTTATTATTTTTTTAAAATCAAATTAATATATTAAATCAAAATTTATTTTGAATTATTAATCTATTAATTGTTAAAGATTTTTTAAAATTCAGCTATCGATTAATTCAGTTTAAAATCTGTTAATTAATTGAAAATATTAAATATTTAATAATTATATATTTACATATATATTTTAAGCCTATATTCAATAAGATTTTAAGACACCCAACTAATTTTTAACCATAGACCCACTAAAATTTTAGGACCCATGCAAAAAATTAAATTAATTCAAAAATTGCTTTAGGTTTCGAGTATAATACACCAACTTAATTGAATATTTAAAGATTTTTTAGGTGAAGAGGGGTGTTACCCCACGAGCCTCGTTAAAAACTTTCTTACACCTAGATAGAGGAAAAAAGTACTTATAGTGATAAAATATAACTAAGAGTTCGAAATAGACAAAACACAAAGCAACAAGGCTATAACCCCTCTAAAAACAAAAGAGCATTACATATACGATGCCATATCCTTCAGCAATACTGTTTCCAAAACCGGCGGAGGCTGCGCAAATCGGAGCAAGCTTTGTTATTGCATCAGCAGCCTTGTTCCCTTCAGACGCATATGAGACAGCCGAACCACCCATTCACGACTCTTCAACTCATTCATATACACAACCAGAGATGACGAATTATAGTTTAATAAATAATAGTTTGTTTTTTAAATTTTAATTTATTTTATAAATATAAAATATAAAAATTAAAGGCTTTTCGAGGATCCGTATGTTTTATGGCTCGTTGTGAGTGGCCGCGTACTCACGAATGTGGAACGGGTTCGTCATTACATGGCTGATCACACGACTTGTGAGGTGTGCGGGGATTTGGTGGAATCCATAGACCACATCGTGCGTAGTTGTCCTGTGGCGGTTGTGGTATGGGTTGCAACAGTGAATGCGAATAAGCTTTCAGAATTCCTATCCATGGATTTTGGTGATTGGATTAGGGTCAATTTGGCGAACCCATCACATTTCGCTATGAATATACCGCATTGGGACTTATTTTTTGGGTCGGTCTTGTGGGTCTTGTGGAAGCATAGAAACTTGTGTATTTTTTAGCCAGATAAACGCGAGACTTTTAGTGTGTGGGAGGAGTGCCACCGTGTGTATGAGCAGTGTATTTTGGGGCTAACTATCGCAGCACCACAGGTGCATCGCGGGCAAGTTGTGGACTCGCAGGGGAGAGCTGGCAAGCTGCCTTCGATGCAATGGTACAAGCTGAACACGGATGGGTCTCGATTATCCTCTACGGGATTTGCTTCGCGCGGTGGCGTACTTTGGAATAATGATGGGGATTGGATTGTTGGCTTTCATAAGTATGTGGGTATTTGTTCAGTCCTTGAAGCCGAGTTATGAGGAGTTGTCGAAGGCTTGAAGATGGCTTGGGCAAAGGGAATGCGAAAAGTGTTGCTCGAGGTGGATAGCTTGGACGTGGTTCGGATTTTGAATAAACGGACCTTGGTTGGTGGTATGGCTTTGTTGATGCATGTCGCGAATGAATTATTGGATAGGGATTGGGAGATATAAATATGGCATGTATGACGAACATCTAATAAGGTTGCTGATGGGTTAGCCAAGCTGGCTCAGCCTCATGATATTTCTGCGTTTAGAGAGATGGATTTTGCAACTCGTGTGTTTCAGTCGCCACCGAATAGTTTGCTCTCATTGGTTCATGATGATTAACAGCCTGAGGTGGGCGTAGTTTAGTGACGTGATGTTATTTGTGAAGGTTTTTATTTTGTAAATACGAACAAGTGCACTCTTTTTCCCTCATTTAGGCTTAGGAGGGTTTTTTAAGGAGACACTTGTTCGTACGATTTCCTCCATATATTTATCAAAAAAATCAAATTAATCTATTAAATTAAAATTTATTTTAAATTATCAATCTATTAATTGTTAAAGATATTTTAAAATTCAGCTATCAATTAATTCAGTTTAAAATCTGTTAACTAATCAAAAATATTAAATATTTAGTAATTATATATTTACTATATTTTAAGCCTATATTCAATAAGATTTCAAGACACCCAACTAATTTTTAACCATAGACCCATCAAAATTTTAGGACCCACGTAGAAAATTAAATTAATTCAAAAACCGCTTTAGGTTTTGAGTATAATACACCAACTCAATTGAATATTTTAAAAAAATAGATGAAAAGAGGTGTTATCCCACAACCCTCGTTAAAAACCTCCCTACATTTAGATAGAGGAAAATAGTACTCGTGGGAATAAAATATAAGTAAGAGTTTGAAATAGACAAAAACACAAAGCAACAAAGCTATAACCACATTAAAAGCAAAAAACCATTACATATACGGGAAATTTGGTAAAAATTGTAGTTTATAAAAAAAAAAATAGGAAAATAGGGTGTGTTGGGAAAATTTTAGGAATCTATGGCATTTTCTACAGTGCCAGGCAAGAACACCTCCTGCAGGAGGAGTTTTTGGTCCAAAAAATATTAAAAAAATGGAGAACGCCTCCTGCATGAGGGGTTCTCAACCGGCACTGTAGAAAATGCCATAGATTCCCAAATATCCCTTAACATAGCCTATATTCTAAAAATTCATCCCTAGACACCCTATATACCAACGGAGCCTTACATATAAGCTGCCATATCCTCCAGCAATATTGTCTCCAAAATCGGTGGAGGCTGCGCAAAATACTGGGTTCCAAACTACCAATCGGAGCAAGCTTTGTTATCGCATCAGCAGCCTTGTTCCCACCACGACGCATATGAGACAGTCGAACCATCCATCCGCGACTCTTCAACTCATTCAGATACACAACTAGAGACGACGAATTATAGTTTAATAAATAATAGTTTGTTTTTTAAATTTCAATTTATTTTTTAAATATAAAATATAAAAAATTTAAATTTATTTTTGTTTAACTGTCTGAATTTTAACTTGGTTAGAGTCGTTATTACAACATTGAGTTCAAGATATTATAACATCCAATTTAAGAGTTTGGAAAATTATGGATGTTTATGCATGTATCAAAATATCGTTATTTAATATTTCATCAAAAAAAATATTGTTATTTAATAGAAAAACTACTCACAATATTTGTGATGAATTATAGCTAGTAAGATGCTATTTGATAAACTAAAAAAATGAAGTGCTAAATTTTTAGTATTGAGTTTTATATGTATTGATCTTGTATTGAGATAAGACACAACATCTTTAAGTAAAGTCAGAAGTTCTAATCCTGATATTGTGAATGGAGCAAATTGGGTCGAGAATAGCCTCCATAATAAACCTTTTCAATACTCGATCTAAATTAATCAGTCAATAAATTAAATACCAATAATTATACAAAAAAATAGGCTTCAACTATAAAGAAATATTTATCTACACTTCCCCCTTAAAATTTTTGTATTATGTAACTAAATAATATCATATTAATTTTTTTGTTTAAATATGTTAAAGGTTTTTGTACTATTTTAAAATTTAGTCCTTATACTTTATTTTTTTAAAATTAATTATTAAATTATGATATAATTTTTATTTTAAAATATTGGTCCCTCCCTAACTTCTACTCAATTTTAATATTAATTCTTGATATGATAACTGCAAAAAACGTAAAACAACTTTTTTTTAGTCATTTACGTTTACATTTTTCCTCATTTTGACCTTAAAAGTTGTAAACATAGATAATTGAAAATTTGTATTGTTCAATTAATGATATTTTATTTTTAAATATTAAGGGTCAAATTGATAAAAAAAAATGTATATATAGGGACTAGAAAAATGATTTTACCTTTTTTATAGCTGTCATATCAGTAATTAACACTAACATTAAAACAATTAGAAAAAAACTGACGTTTTAAATGAAAACAATACAATGACTCTATTTTCACAAAAAAAAAATGAACTGTGTTTTTAAATTTTTTGAAATACATTTGACATATTTAAACCTACATTTTCAATACTTTACAAAATAAACTAACTTAAATTTATTATGGTGAGTTGTTCAGTTGTATTATGACATTGTAACATAAAACAACTTCAATAATTAGATTAAATAAATATTTTACTCATATTTATTATATTTAATATTCTTTTAAAAAATCCTTTTAAGCAATCCATTCATTCTAAAAATAAACCATAATTTTTTAAAAATGAACTATAAAATTTTTATTGAACTCATTAAATGGTCTTAGTGAAAAATAATAGACATGTTTTTTTCTAGATAACTCGATTTGAGCAGCGTAGCCTCTAGATGTATACGAGTATATTCAAATTTAAATCAAAACTATGATACCCCTTTATAATTGAATTAGAGTGCTAAAAAGTTAAAGATACAAAAACTAATATAAATATGATGCATATATTAAATTCGTTAAAAGTTAATATAAAATAAATTTATATCACTAATATATTATGATAATTTGAACACAAAAACTAACACAATCATAACTATGTATATGAAATATCGGATGATTCTACATTAAATATCATGTACCGCTATGTTTCACTAATCATGTGTACTGTTATGTATCATTAACTATTTTAATTACTTTTGAAATCATGGGACCGAAAGTATTATTATCCCCTTTTTAGAATAAAATCTAAAAAACAATTTTTATATTACTTTATCATATTTTTTTGGGTAAAGTACACAAATAATAACTAAACTTTGGTAAATTACTCAATTTGATAACCAAACTTTCAATTGCTTCAATGTTACCATTAAACTTTTAGTTTTGCTCCAAATTGGTCACTAACCCCTTAACAACCGTTAAAAGGGTGGCGTGATAGTTAAAATAGTTTGTATAATAACACATTTAGTCCTCAACGTTTGTACATGAAAACAAGTTTGTCTTAATTCAAAACAAAAAATAATAAATTTAACCCTCGTTATTTCAATTTCACCCTATTTTGATTAAAATAATTTAACCCTAAACCCTAAAACTAAAACCATAAACAACTAAACCATAATTTGGTTGATTTAACTCCATATGATATGTATTAAGCTTAATATGAAACAAGCTTTCTAACTGAACCTAAAGTTTCACCTAACTATGTAAATAGGGTTGTGAGAAAATTGTTGATAGCTCAAAATTTTTAAGGTGTACTTATTTCTTCGCATTTTGATCATTAATATGAAGCTTTTTGTAACGTCTTAATAGTCAATTACAACTAAAGAATTTCCATAGTTCATTTTTGACACATCAACAACAAATATATAGTTTGAATGTATACACAACAAGACAAGAAAGGTGTTCCTCAACCTTCATAGTAATTGCCACATGCGAAGTATACGTGATGCCTAAAAAAAGTAGAATGCAAAGAACGACAGAAAGTTCATGTAACACCCTCAACCGGATGTCACATTTAGGCCTCAAGCCCAATCCAATACCATAAAATTTCCAACCTAGTTTAGCCCAAACATATTCATTTCTATGAAAACCATCAAGTCCAAATATTTCAACATAAATAAGTATTTGAAAATGTAAGATGAGAACTCCATTTAAAATACATAATTAAAATCATTCGACTCTCGATTTAAAATCCAAAATAGAGTTACAATACAAAACATAGGGTCCTACGAATACATAGCCCATTATAATCTAAGTATTGTACTCGGACACAAGTCGATACTGAAGTCCTACTCTGATGGTACTCCAAAAATACACGCCAACCTACTAACCTGCGAAGCTTAGTGGATACACTTCCACTAAACCATGTTTCATGCAAAACATAAATATGAGCATGAAGCTAAAGATGATATCATGGCAATAAAATAACATTGGTGCTACCTCTAGCTTCCAAAACACATAGAAAACAAAAAAGGATGCATTAATCTCACACAACACATGTGCATCATATCAAACAAACTTGGAGTGAGGCACGGTGTTACACAGCCTCGGGAACGTACACTCTAAGTGAAGACCGATGTTACACAGCCTCGGTAACATACACTTTCTCTAGGTGAGTCCTGGTGTTGCACAACCTCGGGAATGTACACCTACACTCGGCATCTCTCCTCGAGTATCTTCGAATGAGGCTTGGTGTCACACAGCCTCGGGAATATATATTTAGTGTCTCATCTCTTGGTGTTGCAACACACTCTCTAGGTATCTGGATCCTAATAATCAAAAGTGACTCTACCACACACAAGTGCCCATACTTGGCATGTAACATCGCACGATCCACCATGCCATCCAACATTTACTAAGTTATTACCCATTATGCTTGTATATGAGGGTTAAATCTTGTTTTCTCAGTTTTACCATTTATTTTACCATATTGGAAGCATATTGGGTCATAGTCCTCGAATTATAATCCCTTCAAACTCAAAATGTATTTTTTGGGTTAATTACCCAGTGGGTATTAGTACTGGCCCTCGCGCACCGGTTCGGTACCCCTTGGGTACCATTACTCATATGCATATCGATACGAATTTCTCAAATGCTATGAGTACCGATATTGGGTTGAACGTACTGGTACTCAGGCCTTGGGTATCATACTCACCCATGTACCGATACCAAAATAGCTTACTGGAATTTCATCCAGCCTTCACGTACCGATACGGGTCAACTCGTACCAATACTTCTCTAAATGGCGTACCGATACAGGTTGAACACCGTACTGGTACCTTTCTCTCAGTTCATCCAATGAAACAGTGTTCTTAAATCCTAAAATAGTGGGTATCGGTACTGCCTCCCCGTATACTGATATTGAAACCCATAAATGGTTTTCTAGGTTCGAGAAATCATTTCCCAAGCCCTCAAAACACAACCCTTAACCCCTTAGAGTGATCCTACATCTTATGAAAGTTATTTGGGTGGTTTACTAATAATTTTTACGAGTTATTAACGCCAAATTCGTATTATGCCATTAAAAAGGGTCTCAAGCATTCAACACCCAAAACAACCACATATATCAAATTTAAGCACACAAAGCATATGAGGAATTTCCAACCTCTTTCACTACACAAGAAAGCTGTAAACGAGTTACAACTTATATGAGATAAGGAATCCATCTAAACTTACTCTTAGGGCTGGAAAAAGAGGATTGATTCTCCTTCTAATCAATTTCTCAAAAAAAAAACCCTACTAAACCCATTTTCTAATCCACCACCAAACTTGATGAAACTAACCTCAAAATGTAGATTTTTGCTATGAGATTAAACCTCTCTTAACTGAAATTTTGAGATTCACACTTCTAAACTCAAAGATTGAACCTTTGCTTGAGTGTGAGAGTTGAGGAAGAGAGACAAATGGTGATATCACCCAAACTTTTTATAGAGGAAATAAAGGCTCCTAACTTTTATCTTCAAAAATAAGGTGAAATTACCTCGTTGTCCTTCCTCATTCATCCTAATACATATCCACCCAAAAACTCCATCCTAACATCCACAACATGCCCACGAGGGCTCTCAAGAGCCCAAACTCTTGGCCCAAATACAAGGCCCACAGATTGAGTTAAACCGACCCTCGAATTCTAAAATTTGTGTTGTTACAGTTTAAGGTCTTTTGAATCCATGATTTCATACACCTTGTTTAATCAAGCACCCACTCTATATTTTAAGCCGGACTGGAACTTTGCATATATCAGAATACATTTAATAATAGGACAATTCTGTCTCCAATAATCATTAATCAGCATCCATTTCTTCCAAAGTAGTCCTAACTGCAGCATTGGCTTCCTCTAAAAGGTCATCTTGGGCCTTCTGATATTGTTGTTTTGACTCATTATAGACCCAACTCATCACCAGTTTAAAGGCCTTGCCCTTTGCTTCATTATGTACCTTGTAAATTATTTATGGTTTAGGAGTTATATGTTTAGGGTTAACTTATTTTTAATTAAAATAGTCACAAATTGAAATAATATGTAAATAATGAGTGTTAAATTTATTATTTTTTGAATTAGGATAAAATTGTCTAAATGTGCAAACATGGATGACTAAATGTGTTATTATACAAAATATTTTAACTGCCATATCACCCTTTTAACGACTATTAACGGGTCAGAGACCAATTTAGAGCAAAACTAAAAGTTTAATGGTAACATTGAAGTAATTAAAAGTTTGATTATCAAATTGAATAATTTACCAAAGTTCAGTTACCATTTGTGTTCTTTACCTAAAAAGAAAAAAAGAAAAAATAATATATTTTTTAGATTTTATTCTAGAAAAGGATAATAACGCTTTTAGTCCCTATGATTTCAAAAGTAATTAAAATAATTAATGGTACATAGTAGTGCACATGATTAGTCGTACATAACGGTACATGATGTTTATTGTAGAATCATCCATGAAATATCACCAACATAAACATTTAAATGTATTAGGTTTTTTTTTGAAATAAAACAAAAACCTATATAATTTGTAACGCTTACCCATCATTTCATTTACTACTTAAACCAAAATAAATGAAAGTTAAACCTACCTAATTTCTTTAATGTTCACATGAGCAGTGTACTAACCTTGATTCAAATATAGAAATGAAGCCTCCAAGCTAAGCTCATTAAGCCTTCTTCTTCCCAAGCTCCTTTGAGGAATTTCCAACCTCTTTCACTACACAAGAAAGTTGTAAAAGAGTTACAACTTGTAGGAGATAGAGAATCCAACTAAACTTACTCTTAAGGCTAGAAAAACAGTATTGATTCTCCTTCTAACCATTTCCTCAACCCCTCACTAAACCCATTTTCTCATCCACCACCAAACATGATGAAACTTATGTTCAAATGTAGATCTTTGCAAGGGATTAAACCTCCTTTAACTGAAATTTTGAGATTCACACATCTAAACTCAAAGAATGAACATTTGCTTGAGTGTGGGAGTTGGGGAATGTAATAGTTGAGAAAGAGAGACAAGGGAGACAAATGGTGATATCACCCCATATCGACTATTGATAACGCTTGGCAAACGATT
Organism: Hibiscus mutabilis; assembly: GCA_019671005.1. Classification (NCBI taxonomy): domain Eukaryota; kingdom Viridiplantae; phylum Streptophyta; class Magnoliopsida; order Malvales; family Malvaceae; genus Hibiscus; species Hibiscus mutabilis. The sequence continues at coordinate 9,510,327 of CM033751.1, read as the reverse complement.
GAATATTTAGTGTAAAAGTGCAAGAAAATAATGCCAAGGTGAGTCTTATGCGTACAAGTATACACGGTCAGCAAGTAATATAGTAGTAAGCTGAGTATCGAATCTACATGGATTGACCAAGAACTTATTTGCTTAATGTTTACTTGTTTGTAAGAAAATAAAAATGTTTGAAATGATTTAGATTTTGATTGAAAATATAGCAAAAACAAAGTAGTGAAAATAGAAGCAGTCTGGCAACAAAAGTGTTCAATTGAATGATGAGCGTTGACAAGGGATGCTTCGATTTCATTCTACTTATGCTAGCCTTTAATAATATCCTGCCTTGGTTTTATTGCCCAGTAGATTAAAGGTAGTATTGCCTTTGTCGATGGCAATACCCTAAGTTAACCATGATAAAACCCTTATATGTCTATAGTGAAGCTTTTCATTAATTAACTCGATTAAGCGTCAACCTTTACTCCTAAGAGGTAGATTCACTTTCGAAGTAAGTTCATCTACTAGAACATCTTCTGTCACAGCTTCTCGCCTTAGTATCTGGCAACTGATCGTTGCCCTTTAAGTTTGTTAAGATATTAAGGTGCAATAAACACACCATGCCAACTATCATATGGCAATGAATTTAAGAAAATTAAGTACTAGCAAATAGAAAATAATGTCAAGGCATTTAGATTATTAAAAACCAAACATAAAAATAGCGTTAATCGCAAACATACCCAGCCAACTGAAAAAGCTTAGTTCATGGTTGGGAGGTCCATCAACAAAACATCATTGTTTATCATCATCATTTCGAAATAAAAGCAAATAAGCCTAATAGAATAGGTAAGAAAGAGATCTGTTGATGCAGCCCTTCGAATGCTCTAGAGCTCTCGGTCTTAGCTGGTCAAACTACGTCGTCTCTCGGTTCACCAGGTGCAGCCTCTCTTCAATCCCCTTCAAATGGTGGCTTGAGCTTCTTTAAATAGGCTTGCGTGGAAACCCTAGGATAAGATTTTGAGTTTGAATTTTGAATACGCAAAGCGATAAGATGTGTTATCCTCTTATCCTAATTTAAATCCTAGGACTAACGTGTACAAGGTCCAACGGCTACCTTGATAGATCATTGGACGTCAATCATTTGTCAGCAAAGCTTGGCATTATTTGGTCCATCTATGCTAACTGCTACTCGGCAATTCTCTTGCTTTCTTTCTTACATTCTCTGTCCTACTTGTCTGCTTGTGTCCTGTATCAAAACCAATAAAATAACCTTTCACACTAGCAACATAATAGCTCCTAACTCCTTATGCAAATGCATGAATTTAAAAACTAAATGCAAACATATCTACTTAAAGGCAAGCAAAAGCATTGTGAAATAAGCATAAAAAATCAGTACTTTTAGGGAGTTAACACACCCCCAAACCTAGCTCATTGCTTATCTTCAAGTAATGCGACTAAAAATCTATAGAAATAGAAAAAACCTCGGTAAAAATTATCATGGTTCCCAACACCTACCAGCTAGCAAAATATTATCCTAGGTCTGTCCTCGAATATTTAGTGTATCAATGTCAAGAAAATAAGAAAATTCAAGTGCAGCAATATAGTTCTAGTCTAAAGTCATCAAGTATGCATGAAGTGCGGGCGAAATGCATCAAATTTACTCAACTCCCTTAGTCAACTTTACTATCCAAACTCGAAATTTTTATTTTATATAAATATTTTTTTCTTTTTTCTTTATTTGACAAGGGTGTTTGTATACTGACATTTGATTAGGGTCGCGTTATGTACTGTTTGGCGTGAGACATAAGAGGGAGCAAACCACGAATACCAACGTTAATCAAGATTACATCACTAAGATAACCCATTACACCCATACCCTAAAGTTACATTGGCTTGAGAACTAAGAGGGAGCAAACCACGGAGACCCAAGTTAATTATTTTCCCTAAGGCAGATGAGTGTTCTCAAGTTTTTTCAACTTTTGGCAAAACATTGTTGCCTTATTCTTTCTTTCTACCTTGCATTTTTTTAGTTCAGTTTCAAGCAAACCTAGGTTTGTTTCGCAAACTAGATGCATACCTCGTGTAGAGTGAAACTAAACTTCCCAAAACTAGAGTCCAATTGCCAAGCTACTTGGCAATGCTAACTTGCTGGCAAAAATTCTAGTTTCTTCACCGGACAGATAATTTAGCACAAATTCTCCTAAACTAGCAATGTTGGCAAAAATTATAAGTACAAAATTGACAAAATTAAAAATTTTTTAGCAGTTTGGTATGCAAAGTTTAATCCTACATGGCAAACTAATCTACGTGGTAACTGAAATTTAAATATGAATGATGTGGCAAACTTAATGTGAGGATACACACCCCCAAACCAAAGGTGTACATTGTCCTCAATGCATGAAAATAAAAAAAGAAAGTAAAAACAACAAAATGCATGATCATGTAAAATATAATGAAATGAAATGTAAAGGAGTTTAGGAAGAGGAGGACTCCCATTCGAAGCTTTCTGGCCTTGATACGCTGGTCATTCTTTTGATAAAGCTTCATCAGTTGGGAGCCATATGCTTCTTCTGCTTCAGGTTGGGTTTTAATGCGGCTGTAGAAGTTTCAAGGCCGTAGAAAACTTTCTCAACACTTTTTATCAGCTTAAAAGCAGTTGAGACTTCAGTGGCAGCAGATGAGGCATGTGCTGCAGGTGTAGCAGTAACCTTGGCTTGGCTTTGGAATCCTTCATCTTCAGATTCAGGTGGTGTGTCAGTTCTGGCATATTCAACTTGTACTGGAGAGACTAGGACAGTGGCATTAGATTGTGTAAGAGTGTGGACAGAATGAGGATTGGCTGGCATGTCATCCTTGGCAAGAAGGTCGATAAGGAACTCGGGGAATACTGGCATTGTAGTGCGGACATGCCTTTAAGTGTTTTCTTTATGGAGCAGTACTTGGCTTGAACATACTGCCAGAACATAGAGTTCTAATCCTTGGCTTTCTTCATCTTTTCGAGGATAATCTTTTGGTGTTGGTAGATTTAAGAAAGTATGGCCACTAATCTAGCTAGCATCGGAGTCACAGGTTTGGCCCTTGGCACCTTGGCCTTTGGCACAGACTCAACAGTCTTTTGCTTGCCCTTCTCATTTGCCTCCGAGCAGTCAACTACCTCTACAGGGCAAGAGTTATGGTGGTCTCCTGACTCTTTTGAATACTATCTGAATCAAGCTATGGCATGCCGTGCTATATGTAAATGGTAGAGATTAGAAAAGGAAAAAGTAAACTTCCATTGCTCTTACCAGCACACTTAAAGGTCTCTTCGATGATGAGCCATCCAACATTTATCTTGCAGCCAGTCATGATAGAGTGCAGCAGTGTCAATCTTTCCTCTAAAACTATCTCATTGTGGGTGGTCGGCATAAGGTTTGCCTTTAAGAAGTGATTCTAACCCCGTGGCTAAGACTTTAGTATCAACCGTTTCACAATTCTATGGCCTTTTGATGACACATTCCATTCAGTGCCAGCCTCACACAGTTCTTTCAACATTGTTTTCCTCTTGGCATCATCCAAGAATTCTGCAAAATTGGTGTGTTCTTCCTCTATTCCATCCAAAGAAAACATATCATTTATATAACCTTTATTAAAACGAACACACTTACCTCGCACCATCAAGAAAGGCGAATATTTGGTTGTAAGATGAGTATAGAATTCTCGAACAATGTTTGCATGGACTTTTCCTGGGGGTTGGCAGAATTTCTCCTACTTTTGCGTCTTTATCACCGTGACAAACTATAGGGAATAGCCCAATTTTGATTCATTTTGGAACTCAAAACCTTTCTCACAACAGAAGGTTTTGGACTCAAAGTTCTCTTTGTGTTTCTTGCAAATCTCCTCATTGAATTTTTTTTGAAAGGTTTTGATGAAGAGGCCATGGGAATATGTTGAAGACTTGAGTGATGTTTGGAAGAAGAAGAAGAGTGATTCATGGTTTCTTGCTTGATAAAGAAATTAGAGGGAAAAGTGAAAAGGTTTAATCTTTGGATCTGTTAGGGTTTTAAGTAGATGGAAGGGTGAAAGGTTGAGTGTGATTAATGTAGCCGGTTGATAAGGGATAATGATGGACTTTTGCGTGTTTGGGGAAAAATAATGTGATAAGGGTGTAAGTGATAAGATGACGCGGGAAAATGTGAAGTTATATGGTGATTAGGTTGAAAATTTGAATTTCACCTTATCTCTTTAGGCGGCTAAGGTAATTTCAATACTTAGCAAAAATTGTCACTCTCTTCTTTAGTCGAGCTTATTCAAGCCTTGGGCGGCTAGGGTAAATTTCTTCAATCTTTTAATCTCCCCATGCCAAGCTTCTGTCTTGGGATTCTACATGGCACGCAAATCATGTACTTACTTAAGAAAAACCTTTCAACGTAGTAAAAGAAAAATAAAAATTAAAAGAAAGGAAAATAAATGAAAAATACTAAATAATAAAACATCTAACCTACTATATAAAAAAATAAACCATGATGATGACGTTCATGGAACCTATGCCAAGTGGAAAACCTCATTGGCATCATTTTAAGTGACTTCCAAATAGTGTTTCAATCTTTGGCTGTTTACTTTGAAAATTGTTCCCGTCTTCAAATCTTTGATATCCACTTCTCTATGAGCATATGGTTTCACAACTTCAAAGGGTCTCGACCATCTAGACTTGAGCTTACCTGGAAATAACTTTAGCTTCGAGTTAAATAACAAGACATTTTAGCCTATCTCAAATTGCCTTGGCAATATCCTGTTGTCATGCCATTGTTTGTTCTTTCCTTGTAGAGTCTGACATTCTCGTAAACTTGTATTCTGAATTCCTCTAGTTCGTTTACGTCCAATAAGCGTTTCATACCAGCAGCTCTCCACTTCATATTAAGCTTTTTGATTGCCCAATAAGCTATACGTTTCAATTCCACTAGTAAGTGGCATGTCTTCCCAAGCACGAGCCTATAAGGAGAAGTTCCCAACGGAGTCTTAAAGGCTATTCTGTAAGCCCACAAGGAATCGTCTAGTCTCAAGGACCATTCTTTCCTCGTTGGATTCATATTTTTTTCCAAAATGATCTTGATCTCTTTGTTTGAGATCTCCGTTTGGCCATTTGTTTGGGGATGGTCAGCTGTGGCAATAAGTTGCTGGATTCCATACCTGCACAAAGCTCTAGAGATTAAAATGTACTTAAAATGTGTACCTTCATCATGAATGATGGCTCTGAAGGGCTCCAAATCTACTGAAGATGTTCTTATGCAGGAACTTGGCAACAGTCTTGGCATTATTGTTTGATAGCACAATGACCTAAACCCACTTAAAAATATAATCAACGACCACGAGAATATATAGGTTGTCAAATGATGGGGAAAGGACCCATGAAGTATATTTTCCATACGTCAGATAGCTCTACTGGCATAATATTCTGGAGTGGCAATTGATGTCTGCTAGAGATGTTACCCGTCAGCTGACATCGATCACATGCCTTGGCAAAGTAATGAGCTTCTTTAAACAGCGTAGACCAAAAGAATTCTGATTACAATACCTTGGCAGCAGTCTTTATTCCAGCAAAGTGTCCTCCATACAGTGCTGCATGGTACAACTGCAAAATGTTGTACTGCTCATCTGGCACACATAGGCGGATCACTTGGTCGGCATATTGTTTGGAAAAAATCGGCTTATCCTAATAATATTGCTAAACATTTTGCAAAAAATATCTTCTGCATTACTCACCAAATTCGGTGGCAAAATATTTCTTACCAGGTACTTGATTATGTCAGTGTACCATGGCATAGAATCGACTGCAAGTAAGTATTCATTGGGAAATTCATTTCTAATGGCAGTGGCACCACCTTCCTCTAGGTGATACTCTAATCGTGATAAATGGTCAGCTACCAAGTTTTCACTCCATTTCTTGTCTTAAATCTCGAGATCAAATTCTTGCAACAAGAGATCCATCAGATTAGTCTGGGCTTGGTATTCTTCTTTGCCAAGAGGTATTTCAATGCCGAGTGATCTGTATACACCACAACTTTGTTACCTACTAAGTAAGATCTGAACTTGTCAAATATAAATAAAACAGCCAGAAATTCCTTCTCGGTTGTGGTGTAGTTGAGTTGGGCTTCATTTAATGTCCGACTGGCATAGTAAATGGTATGAGAATCTTGCCACGCCTTTGTCCCAACACAGCTCCAACGGCATAACCGTTGGCATCACACATAAGCTCGAAGGGCTTACTTCAATCTAATGCCACGACTATGGGGGCATTAATCAATTTGTTCTTAAGTTCCTTAAATGCTTTTAAACAAGATTCATCAAACGCAAAAGTGGTATTTGTTTTCTAAAAGCAAGAATAAAGGTTTAGAAAGTTTTGAGAAATTTTTAATGAAACGACGATAAAAACCCGCATGTCCCAAAAAACTTCTAATATATTTTACACTTATAGGAGGTGGCAACTATTTGATTACCTCTACTTTAGCTTGTCTACTTCCAAGCCTCTCTTGGTCACTTTATGACCGAGAACTATGCCCTCCTTCACCCTGAAGTGACATTTCTCCCAAATCAAGACCAAGTTAGTCTTAATACATCTCCTCAAAATAAGCTCTAAACTTTGAAGGCACTACTCAAATGTCTTGCCAAACACCGAGAAGTTATCCATGAAAACTTCTAAGTTGTTCTCAATTATGTCTGAAGAAATAGACATTATGCAACGTTAAAACGTTGCCAGAGCATTACACAGTCCAAAGGGCATTCTTCTAAAATCAAATTTCCCATATGGATAGGTGAATATGGTATTCTCCTAATCCTTTGAAGCTATAACAATCTGATTATATCCTGAATAGCCATCTAGGAAGTAATAGAATGCCTTACCTTCCAATTTGTCCAACATCTGATCAATGAAGGGCAATGGGAAGTGGTCTTTCCTGGTGGTATTATTCAGCTTCCTATAGTCATGCACACTCTCCAACCGGTAATAGTTATGGAAGTAATCAACTCATCTATACTATTTTAAACCAAGGTCACCCCACCTTTCTTTGGCACACATTGCATCGGGCTGACCCGTAAGCTATAGGAAATGGAATAGATTATCCCGATATCCAACCACTTGATAATTTCTTTTTTAACTACATCTTTCATGCTTGGGTTCAATTTTCTCTAGCCCTCAATTATTTTTCCATGATATTCCTCAAAGATTATTTTGTGCATGCAAATAGTTGGGCTTATTCCTTATATATCAACCAAGGTCTATCGCAGATCTTGCTTATAATTGCTTAAAATTTCTAGCAATCTTTCCTCCTAATCATTAGATAGATCAGCAGCAATGATCATTGGTAAAGTAGAGTGTTTACCTAAGCAAGCATACTTGAGGTGGTATGGCAAGGGTTTCAATTCCAAATCTGGTGGCTCCTCAATGGATGATTTAGGTGCCTTGATTTGTTTGCTAGCCAACTCCAATGGCTCTAGCTGTCCAAAGAAATTAATATTTTTATTCTCCAAGGTTGGTCATTCAGTGTATTCACTCGTCTCAATTTCATCATCTAGTTTTCTGGTAGCATTATCTGCATCTTGGCACAGCTGTGCCACGTCTATAGTGAAAATAGACTCCATCATCTCATCAGCTTGGCATTCCTCTAGTTCATATGCATATTTAAGAGCTTGAAACACATTAAATGTAAACTGTTGGTTATTCATGTGCATAGTAAGTTTACCTTTATGAACATCAATTAAGACTCTACTTGTGGGAAGGAATGGTCTGCCCAATATAATTGGGATATTTATATCTACCTCATAATCTAAAATGATAAAATCAGTTGGAAATATAAATTTTTATCTACCTTTACTAACACATCCTCAATCTTACCCTTAGGATGTGCAAAGGATCGGTCTGCCAATTGAAGTGTTACAGTGGTAGGCCTTGCTTCGATGCTGAGCTTTTTGAAATTAGACATTAGCATCAAATTAATGTTGGCTCCCAAGTCACACAGTGCCTTACCCATGAATCTGTTTCCAATGGTACAAGGAATAGTAAAACTTCCCAAATTTTTTAGTTTTGGTGGCAATTGATTATCATTGCACTGCATCCCTCAGTGAGAGCTAAAATCTCGAAATCACCCAGTTTCCTATTCTTGGAAAAAATGTCCTTTATGAATTTAACATAGTTGGACATCTGCTCAAGAGCTTCTACCAACGGTATATTGATTTGCAATCGCTTAAGAACTTCCAAGAAGCGCTTAAATTGCTGATCCTGCTTGTGCTTCTATAGTCTTTATGGAAATGGTAGAGGTGGGTAAGCAAATGTTGACTATACCAGCTTTGCCAAGGGTTTGCTGACATTAGACTGAGGTCTAGCATCATTTATGTCCCCTTCTTTCTTCTATGCTTCTTTGGTTCATCTCTTGGTCCATTCTCTTTCTCTTAGCAGTTAGCTGGCTGCTTGACAAGTATTTCAGCCTCACATTGTTTGCCACTCCAAAGAGTTACAACTTTGCACTGTTCATTGCCTCTCTTCCAAGCATCTTCTGTATCACTTGGAAAAGCTTCCTGGGGTTGATTGCTGAGTGCATTGGCAATCTGTCTGATCTGAATCTCTAAGTTTCGTATAGATGTTGTCAAACTATGGAAAGTTGCATCATTCATCTCCATATATTCTGTCAAAGTCCCCTGGTTGTTCCTTTTTCCTGCATAAAAATTGATTTGTGCCCTCTGTGGCATGGCATTCTAGTTGAAACCTTGCTGAGCATTGTTATTCTAACGCTGGGCATTGTTGTTCTGCTGTTGGGCATTGCATTGATTACCTCCTTGATTTCACTAAGCTAAATTTGGGTGTTGCCTCCACCCTGCATTGTATGTATTGGAATTTGCATTATAATTACGATTAAAATTGCCAACAAAATTTATTGACTTAGGGTTGGCAGGGCAATATTCCATGTAATGGTCCTCCCCATATATTATGCAGAATGGGTCTAATGCATTAGCCTCTTGGGATTCTTTATTCTTTTACAAAGTTCTCACCATTCTAGTAAGATTGGAAATCTAAGTGTGAATAGATGTTATTTTATCTAGCGCTAATTTCCCACCAAATTTAGTTTCGGTCCCTAGTTTGGTAGTAAGATACTCAAAATCATTAGTTAAGATCTTCTTAAGGATGTCAACTACCTCTGTATAGTTATTGCCAAGCAGCGAACCATTTGCCAAAGTATCAACTATAGTCCTGGCATGAGCATTGAGTCCATTTTAGAAGGTCTCCACGTGGGTCCAATTTGGGAATCCATGCATGAGACATCTCCTTAACAGGTCATTGAATCTCTTCAGGCATCATATAGGGTCTCATCATCAGCCTACCTAAACGTAATGATCTTACTCCTTAGCTTGGCAGTGAGTTTAGGTGGCTGGAATCACAACAAAAATTTATGGCATAGATCTCCCCATGAGGTGATAGAACCAGATGGAAAAGAACTAAGCCACATTTTTGCTCTATCTCTCAGAGAAAATGTGAACAATTTCAGCTTCATTGTATCTTTCAATACTCTAGGCTACTGAATTAGTTGGCAAACTTCCATGAATTGCTTCAAGTGTTACCTTGGGTCTCTAGTAGGTGCTCCACCAAATTGTCCTACATTCAAAAGTGTTTTTATCATCACCAGTTTAAGTTCAAAATTTAGTGTATTTACCTCTGGACTAATCAGTATTGGCATCAAACTGTCTATGTTCAGTGCCAAGTGTTCTCGGATAAGTCTCTCTTCCTCCACATTAATGGCTGGGGCAGCAGGTGTGGTTGGTATCCCATTGTGGATTGGTGGATTTCCCTGATTGTTTGGGTTACCATTGGCTCCTATATCACCTTGATGTGTAATCTCTCGAGCTTTTCTTTTTAACCTTCGTAGGGTTCTTTCAATTTCTGGGTCGTATGGCCAATCTTTCACCAAAGGGCAGTTTTGGTCATACACCATTTAAAACAAATAAATAAAATGAAATAATAATAAAATAAATGAAACAAGTAAAAATCAAAATAAAAAATTTCATCGTAATCCCTGGCAACAACGCCAAAAACTTGTCGACTAATGATAACGCTTGGCAAATGATTGACTATTTAGTGTAAAAGTGCAAGAAAATAATGCTAAGGTGAGTCTTATGCGTGCAAGTATACACGGTCAGCAAGTAATACAACAATAAGCTGAGTATCGAATCCAAAGGGATTGATCAAGAACTTATTTGCTTAATGTTTACTTGTTTGTAAGAAAATAAAAGTTTTTGAAATAATTTGGATTTTTGATTGAAAAGATAGCAAAAACAAAGTAGTGAAAATGGAAGCAGTCTGGCAACGAAAGTGTTCAATTGAATGATGAGCGTTGGCAAGGGATGCATGATTTCAAGCTATTTATGCCAGCCTTTAATAATGTTCTGTCTTGGTTTTATTACTGAGCAGATTAAAGGTAGTATTGCCTCTGTCGATGGCAATACCCTAAGTTAACCATGATAAAACCCCTATATGTCTATAGTGAAGCTTTTCATTAATTAACTCGATTAAGTGTCAATCTTTACTCCTAAGGGGTAGACTTACTTTCGAAGTAAGTTCATCTACTTAAACATCTTATGTCGAAGCTTTTCACCTTAGTATCTGGTAACTGATCGTTACCCTTTAAGTCTATTAAGATATTAAGGTGCAATAAGCACACCATGCCAGCTGTCGTATGGCAAAAGATTTGAGAAAATTAAGTACTAGCAGATAGAAAATAATGCCAAGGCATTTAGATTATTAAAAAACAAACATAAAACCAACGTTAATCGTAAACATCCCCCAACCAACTGTAAAAGCTTAGTTCAAGGTTGGGGGTCCATCCACAAAATATCATTGTTTCTCATCATCATTTCAAAATAAAAACAAATAAGACTAAGAGAATGGGCAAGAAGAAGATTCGTCGATGCAACCCTTAGAATGCTCTAGAGCTCTCGGTCTTAGTTGGTCGAACCACGTCGCCTCTCGGTTCACCACAGTGCAGCCTCTCTTCAATCCCCTTCCAAGTGGTGGCTTGAGCTCCTTTAAGGAAACCCTAGGATAACCTTTTGAGTTTGAATTTTGAATACACAAAGGGATAAGACGCGTTATCCTCTTATCCCGATTTGAATCCTAAGGCTGACGTGTACAAGTTCCAATGGCTACCTTGACTGATCATCGGACATCAATCTTTTGCCAGCCGAGCTTGGCATTGTTTGGTCTATCTATGTCAATTGCTACTCGGCAACTCTCTTGCTTCCTTTCCTGCGTTCTCTGCCAGTGCTTCACTACCATGCCTGCCTGCTTGTGTCCTACATCAAAACCAGCAAAATAACCCTTCATACTGGCAACAAAATAACTCATAACTCCTTATGCAAATACATGAATTTAACAACTAAATGTAAACATATATACTTAAATGCAAGCAAAAGTATTGTGAAATAAGCATAAAAAATTAGTACTTTTGGGGAGTTAGCACCCTAACTTTTCTGTAGAGGAAATAAAAGCTCTCAACTTTACTCTTCAAAAATAAGGTAAAATTACCTCTTTGTCATTTCTTCTTCATCCCAACACATATCCACCCCAAGAAATCGAGCCCAATATCCACAATAAGCATAGTATGGCTCTTAAGGGCCCAAACGTAAGGCTCATGACGAGTTAGACCAACCTCGAATTTCAAAATCTTTGTTGTTACAACTCTTCTATCTGAAAAGAAAAATTCGTCCTCAAAATTTACCTGATGGAAATAGATACATATAAAGCAACCCCATATCCTCTTCGGTCTTCCATGCAGCCTCTTAAATTATGTGGTTCCTCCACAACATCTTTACCAAAGGTATACACTTGTTGCATAACTCTTTGACTCATTTATCCAAGATTCTTATTGGCTCTTCTTCTTAGGTCAAGTCTGTACTGATCTCAATCTCTTTATTCAAGATGACATGCGAAGGGTCGGAATGGTAGCATCTCAATATGGACACATGAAACACATTATGAACTCCATCTCCGGAGGTAAGGCTAACCAGTAAGCCACATGTCCAACTCTATCAAAAATCTCATATAACCCAATAAACATCGGCTCAACTTATCATTCTGCCCAAAACAGATTACTCTTTTCTATAGTGACACCTTGTCACAAACCTCATACTCGATATGCTTAGGCTTTTGATCCACATAAGCTTTTTGATGATCAAAGGTCGCTTACAATTTTTCCTTGATGATCTGAACCTTCTCTTCAGTTTGTCTAATCAAATATGATCCTACAATCATCCTCCGTTGAGTTTGGTTTAACACAACAATGGTCTACACTTGCGTCCATACAAGACCTCAAAAGGAGTCATCTTGATGCCCGTTTGTAAACTATTATTATAGGCAAACTCAATAAGCGTTAGTTGCTCTTCCCAACTTCCTTCAAAATCAATGGCACAACATCGAAGCATATCCTCCTAAATCTGAATGACTCGCTCAGACTGACAATCAGTTTGAGGATGAAAAGAAGTACTGAAATGCAACCTTGTGTCCAAAGCTTCATGAATCTACTTCCACAGCCTCGCTATGAACCATAGTTCTCCACGCTTTTTAGAAAAAGAGATTGGGTAGAGTGGGTCATTTTGCCTTGAAACTTGACATGTCAAAGGCATATGATCGCGTGGAGTGAGGCTTTCTCCACTTGGTCCTACAACGTATGGGGCTTGTATTGGTATGGATTGATTGTGTTCTCCGCTGTATTTCTACGGTTACTTATTTTGTGGTTCTTAATGGGATAGTGGGTGAGAGCTTCTCACCATCTAGGGGACTTCACCAAGGTAACCCCCTTAGTTCTTTTCTGTTTGTTGTATGTAGTGATGGGCTTTCATCTTTATTAAGACAAGGGAACATAGAAGGCAAATTGCATGGTTTTCGAATCAATCGTTATGCACCATCAATAACTCACTTGATGTTCGCTAATGACAGTTTAATATTTGGCGAGGCTACAGCTGGTGGGGCATCGAGTTTAAATCATCTTCTACAGAAATATAGTGAATGTTCTGGCCAGTTGATTAATTATGATAAATCAGGGCTCTTCTTGTCGTCCAATATTCTTGATGACAATCGGGCTGATGTTAAACGGGTTTTTAATGTTGAGCATACGTCCTGCTTAGAGAAGTATTTAGAGCTCCCTACAGTAGTTGGCCAAAACAAGAAGGAAGCTTTTCGTAATTTTCTTGAGAGAGTTCAATCTCAAGCTTTCAATTAGTGTGTCCATCCACTTTCTCAAGGTGGAAAGGAAGTTTTTATAAAATTCATTCTATAGGCTATCTTTGTATACGTTATGAGTGTTTTCCTTCTTCCTAAGACTCTTTGTCGAGATCTTGAACACGTCATTGCTAAGTTATGGTGGAAGAAGTCTCAGAATAAATGTGGAATACATTGGTGTACTTAGGATTCTCTATGTAAGCTGAAAGAGGAGGGCGGTTTGGGCTTTAGGGATATGATGAAATTTAATGTGGCCCTTTTAGCTAAGCAAGCCTGGAGATTGCTTTCTAACCCTTCATAATTGGCCGCTCGGATCTTTAAGGAAAAATATTATCCACATTCATCTTTCATTAAGTCTCGTTTGGGGTCTCAACCTTCTCTTATTTGGAAGAGTGTATGGAGTGCTAGAGGCCTTATTGAGAAGGGTATCCGTTGGAAGGTCGAAAATGGTCGTTCCATCTTGATTTAAAACGATTATTGGCTTTCTGATCCACGACCAAAACGTATTACTTCACCTCCGGTAGATAACTCGCACTGGATTTCAGATTTACTCTTACCAGGCTCACAGGCATGGAACACGGATTTGGTCCTCAGTAACTTCTCATTCAGGGATACAGCTCGTATTCTTTGCAGACCGATATCTTCCTTTCCTAAGATGATTTTTTAGTCTGGAGTGGTGAACACACAGGCCTATATACCGTCCGGAGTAGTTACAGACTGCTTTTGTAACCTTCACCCTCTTCGCTTCAGGACACAACACTCTTTAGAAATCTTTGGACTATTCAGTGCCCTCCAAGGTTAAACACCATGTTTGGCGCTTCATTTGGCAGTTCACTCCTACTAAGTTTTGTCTTTATAATAGGCGTATTGCTAATGACCCTATATGTCCACTATGTAACTCAACTAATGAAACAATTGAACATGTGTTACGTGATTGTCAGTTAGCAAGTTTGGTATGGTTTAAGTTGTGTGGCCAAGTCCAGTTTTGGCTCTCACATTTAAAGAATGGCTATCATGGATTTTCTTAACAATGCCTATAGCTTGTCGTGCTGAGATCATAGTTACTATGTGGGCTTTATGGTATACTCGTAACAAGAAATTTCATGAAGGAATAACACAATCACATGAGCAGATTTATGCTTTTGTACAGTCGTATTGTCGAGAGTTAGAGGCTGTGTTACCTCCTTTGCAGACTGATGTAGTACTTCCATCCCCCCATTGGCGAGCTCCGGATCCACAAACGGTCAAGGCGAACTTCGATGCTAGCTTTTCCAATAATAACAAAACATCCTGGTCGGAGTGGTCATTAGAAACTCTGATGGGGATATTATGGGTGCAAGTCGAAGATATACTCACAATGTGGCATCGGCGTTTATGGCAGAGGCGATTGGGGCCCTTCATGCAATCTTCTTTCTGGATGATCTGGGTTTCACTTCTGTGATAATAGAAGGGGATTCGTTATCAGTTATCAGAAAGCTCCAATCCTTTTCACTGGATCTTTCAGAAATTAGCGCTCTTATTTTTTAGATAAAGGAAATGGGGAATTTTTTTACAAAGTGTGAGTTTCGGCATACACATTGATGTCTCAGTGTTTCTTTTTGGACTGTTTTTTCTTTCTCTGCCTTTGCGTTTTTTTCAGCTTTGTGGTTTGTTTTGTTCCCAGACTTTTATTTTTCTATAATAAATGAAGCCTGTTTAAATAAATAATAATAATTTTGATAGTTTTACAATATTAATAATATAAACATTTTTATTTATATTTTTACAATATTTTTAAATATCATTTTACTTTTAAATATATTTTTAAACGTTATGTAGTAAAAAAGGAAAAATAAACAATGTTAGATATGCTATTTTACCAGTTAGTTCCTTTTGACGAACATAAAAATTTAGGAGAAAAAATGAAAAAAATTGAAGAGTTAAAGTAACATTTTGGGTAAACTACAATGGAAGTCACTCAATTATAGGTAAATGATACATTTGGGTCACCCAATTATTAAAAGTTGCATTTGGATCACTCAATTATGGGTAAGGTTACATTTGGGTCACCCAATTATTAAAAATTACATTCGAGTCACTAAATTATAGGTAAGGTTACATTTGGGTCACCTTTCATATTTAAAAAATATATCAATTTGTGTATTAGATTAATTAATGATTTCAAATGAAGTATTCTAGTGTTAACAATGGTATACAAGTGATTTGGAAGAAAAATGACTAAATTGATATATTTTTTAAAATATGAAGGGCGACCCAAATATAACCTTATTTAACCTTTAATAATTGGGTGACCTAAATGTAACCTTACACATAATTGAGTGACCTAAGTGTAACTTTTAATAATTATGTGACCCAAATGTAATCTTACCATAATTGAGTGACCTCTGTTGTAGTTTATCCTAACATTTTTAAAAATTTTGAGGACTAAAAATTGATTAGCCGGTAGATATCTCATCTAATTGTTTTTTATTTTTTTACAATAAAAGTATAGACTTCATAGATAAAACAGAGTACAATAGTTCAAAACAAGATCCCAAGAAACAGCCACGGAAGCAACAAAGCTCAAGAGCAAGGGGTTCAAAGAGATCCATATGAAGGAAACAAAACATGACCCCAGCATCCATGATAAACAACTAACATCTGAGCCGTAAACTGGAACAAAGGGAGGAAATACCACCATTCCCAGCAACATGGATCTTTTCGTAGCAAGGATATCGCCTTTGCTAGAGTTTCATCCGAAGGTATGCTCTTTCTTCCATCCAAAAAGAGGGTCTTATCATCAAACGCTTTCTTTGCCTTGAACCCTTAGCTGAAATGGACCAAAACGTCACTTAAACAATGACACAAGGGGATGGAGCCAAAAACAACCAGACAACAACGTTAATCCTAGAAATAAAACAAAGATCAAATGCACAAAGACAAATAGTCCCGAAGTGACCAAAGATCTCTGGGGAAGGAAAATAGAAAACCACCATCAAACGATCATTCCATCTATCAAATATGCTACAACCACAAGAACTACCATTACCAAGGATGTTCACTAACATCTCCTAGACACCAAAGCAACCAGAAGGAAAAGAGGGTTTGAGAGGCGAATGGGACATATATCGAAAAAATGGAGGATATTGCCAATGAGGTTTGAAAAGCTGGAATGGTTAAAAAATGAAGAAGAAGAGGATAGACAAAAATCCGACCTTCATAAGCTTCTAAAACCGAAAGAGACTTCTTACCTTCCAAACCGTCGTGGTTTCGGGAGAAGATCAAAAAAATGCCGAGAGGTTTGAGCTCCATCAAACTACAAAAAAAATCCATAAACGAGGGCCATGGACGAAAAAGACAATCGAAAATCTCTCAAAAATTAAAAAACAAAAAAAAGGAAAAGATGGACGGAGACAAGCTCGTGACATTACCGAAGCCATCGAAAGGAGATGCTTTGATATTACAAAAACAGAGAGAAAGGAGCAGCGGGGCTAGGATTTTTTAACACCCTTTTAATTTTTTTAATTTATATTCATATAAAGCAATAATGAAAAATAAACTATTCTGCACCGGGTTAATTCTAGTAAATAATCTCGTTCTCAATGTCCGAACTGGAAAAGTCCAAATACAAAAGGAAGTAAGGTGGCGTGACCGAAACAGTCTTTAATTCCAAACAAGAAGCGGTGATTCCCTTTAGTTTAGCATTGCTTTTAAAAAATAATTTTTAAAAGTACTGTCGAGAAGAGATTTAAAAAAAAAATTTAAAAAGTTAATTGTAAGATTTTTATATTTGATATTACTGTCAAAAAATACTTTTAAAAAGATAAATAATTATTTTAGACATGATATTGTAAGTTATATATGTGTACGTATATATATAAATGATATTCAAAATTTTTAATGATATAATATATAAAATATATCAGCTTAAATTATTATAAAAATATAAAAATATTTTTATTAATAAATATATTTAAGTTGAAAAACACTTTTCAAAAGTAACTTTTTTTTCCTTCAAAAGTACTTTTAAAAAATATTAATAAATTATGATAAAAATAAAAATATTAATAAATAAATTATATAAATTACTTTTTTAATCGCAATTAATTTTTACTTTTAGATTGAAAAATACTTTTCAAATATAATTTTTTTAAAAAATTATTTATTTAGTATTACTTTTAGTCTCAAACCAATTTTTAAAATCAAAAATTAGTTTGAAAAGTAATGATAATAAGTATGTAAATAACCCAACCACCCATCATCGTCTATTTCTTCACAAATAAAAAATTCCCGAGAAAACGCAATAAAATAATGATGATTTCCATTTTCCCGTTTACCTTTCTCTCGTAATTCTACTTTTACAACCGGGGAATTCAACAGTAGCCAAAGCCCAAGAATATCTTCTTATTTCTTCTTTTTCGACTCTTCAATCAAACCTAAAACCATGTCTAACCAAGCTGAATCCTCTGACTCCTAAGTACCCAGATCTCTCCTCCCCTTTGTCTTTGATGTGTTTCTTTTAGATTTCTGTAATCTGATTGTGTTTTCGTGTTTTCAGTAAGGGGGCTAAAAAGGATTTTAGTACTGCGATCTTGGAAAGGAAGAAGGCACCGAATCGACTTGTTGTCGATGAGGCAATCAACGATGATAACTCCGTTGTTTCTCTTCACCCTGATACCATGGAAAAGCTCCAGATATTTCGCGGTGACACTATTCTGTTCAAGGTTTCTAGTTTAAATTTTGGCTTTTACTCCCCCCCCCTTGTTATTGGCTCCATTTTTTGAGCTTTTGCTTAATGGGTATTTGCTTTATCCTTAGTTGTTGGTGCGTTTTAGGGTTTAATTCTCACTTTTTGTTTTAAATTTTGGGTTTTATCTGATGGGTTTCCTAAATATTTTATGCTGTTTTGTATTGGTCTTCAATTGGGTTTCTCTTGTGGTAGACTGTGGACATATGAAGTTCTTTTTTAATTCGATATATGAAGTTATTACACGCTTAATTGGTCTTTGCTTATGTTAGCTCTTAGTTGTTTTAGGATTTAATTCTCACTTTTTTGTTTGAAATTCGGTACTGGGTCTCTCTTGTGGTAGACTGGATGTATGATGGAAGTTATCATATGCTTAATTGGTATTTGCTTATGTTAACTGTTTGTTGTGTTTCAGGGTTTAATTCGCTTTTCTAAATTTGTGGTTTGTATGGGTTTAGTTGATACATGATTTTGTTGTAGAGGGTCAATATTTTTCTCTAGTTTCTGTTAATTTTTAAGGTAACTACACTAATTTGATAAGCCTGTCATCGAAGGTTCATTCACCATGGAATGTTCATTATTAATTTGGAAGCCATTGTTGGATTTGAGCTTGCTTTAAATGTAGCATGAGTAGTTATTGAATAGCTATTGATTTGCAATTCTTCTTGTGGATTTCAAATTTATGTCTTAATGCTTATATCTTTGCTCTTGCTGCCTTTTGTATTATTCTTTTGGTCCACAGGGTAAAAAGAGAAAGGATACCATCTGCACTGCTCTTGCAGATGACACATGTGAAGAACCAAAGATCAGGATGAACAAGGTTGTCAGGTCAAACTTGAGGGTTAGGCTTGGTGACGTCATCTCTATGCACCAGTGTCCGGATGTTAAGTACGGAAAACATGTGCATATCTTGCCTGTAGATGACACAATTGAAGGGGTTACTGGAAATCTCTTTGATGCTTACCTGAAACGTATGTTTATTTCTAATCTTTATTTCCAACTGGCCATTTATTTGTCGTGTTTTGGTTGGTTACTAGGCAAGTAAATATTAACCAATCATAAGCTCATTGATTGATAGAAAAATATAAAATGATTTCTATCAACATAATTGAAGACTGGATTTAATGTTGAATTATTGACGAAGTTGTATGTAAATGCTGACTATGATAATTGTGGATTTACAGCTTACTTTCTGGAAGCATACCGTCCAGTAAGGAAGGGTGATATGTTCCTTGTCAGAGGTGGAATGAGAAGTGTAGAATTCAAGGTTATTGAGACTGAACCTCCCGAGTACTGTGTTGTCGCACCAGACACAGAGATATTCTGCGAGGGAGAGCCTATCAGGAGGGAGGATGAGGACAGATTAGATGAGATAGGTTATGATGATGTTGGTGGTGTGAGAAAACAGATGGCTCAGATTAGGGAATTAGTGGAGCTTCCATTGAGGCATCCACAGCTCTTCAAATCAATTGGTGTGAAGCCGCCAAAAGGAATTTTGCTTTATGGACTTCCTGGGTCTGGAAAGACCCTGATTGCTCGTGCTGTTGCAAATGAAACTGGTGCTTTCTTCTTCTGCATCAACGGTCCGGAGATCATGTCTAAATTGGCTGGAGACTCGAAAGCAATCTGAGGAAAGCATTTGAGGAAGCAGAGAAGAATGCACCATCTATTATATTCATTGATGAAATTGACTCAATTGCTCCAAGCGAGAGAAGACCCATGGTAAAGTTGAGAGGAGGATCGTCTCTCAGCTGTTGACATTGATGGATGGGCTTAAATCCCGTGCATATGTTATTGTGATTGGTGCCACAAATCGTCCCAATAGTGTTGATCCAGCTCTCAGAAGGTTTGGAAGATTTGATAGGGAGATTGATATTGGGGTCCCTGATGAAGTTGGCCGTCTTGAGGTGCTTCGTATTTACACAAAGAACATGAAATTGGCTGAAGAGGTATTGTCAAAAACTAAACATTTGTTTCTTTCCCTTGAAAATCTTGTATCCTTTTCTTCCTCAGAAAGAATGAAATCGGAATCTACTATATATTCCTGACATAATGTACAGGTTGATTTAGAAAGAATCGCCAAGGACACCCATGGTTATGTTGGTGCTGATCTTGCAGCCCTCTGCACCGAGGCAGCACTACAGTGCATCAGAGAAAAGATGGATGTGATTGACTTAGAAGACGAGTCAATAGATGCAGAGATTCTCAACTCTATGGCAGTCACAAATGATCACTTCCAGACTGCTCTTGGAACAAGCAATCCATCAGCACTACGTGAAACTGTCAGTAATTGTGATACCATATTCTTTGCCGATTATTAGTTCTTGGGTCAGTTCTGTTTCTGATCATTCTTTTCTTACATTCTCTCAGGTTGTTGAAGTGCCCAATGTCAGTTGGGAAGATATTGGAGGTCTTGAGAATGTTAAAAGGGAGCTTCAAGAGGTAGTACTCCAAATCGGTTTTCGTTTCATTACTTGTCTGTTTCTCATAAAAAAAAATTTTGACCAACCTTTTACATTGGTGCGCAGACTGTTTAATATCCAGTGGAGCATCCTGAGAAGTTTGGTATGTCACCCTCAAAGGGAGTACTATTCTATGGCCCTCCAGGATGTGGTAAAACACTTTTGGCCAAAGCTATTGCCAATGAGTGCCAGGCAAACTTTATTAGCGTCAAGGGTCCAGAGTTACTTACAATGTGGTTTGGAGAGAGTGAGGCTAATGTCCGTGAAATTTTCGACAAGTCACGCCAGTCTGCACCGTGTGTCCTCTTCTTTGAGAACTTGACTCGATTGCTACCCAGGTAAGCTCAAGGCCTTTGAATTCTATCTTTACAGATAAACTAATGCTGTAGTAATGTGGGTTTCAATGCATGGATTGTTTCTAGCAAGCAACGCATGCTCGTCTTTGTACCCAGTTGGGGTTGTGTTGCCAGTATGTAGCTGACTTTTGTTGTATATTGCAGAGAGGAAGCAGTGTAGGTGATGCAGGGGGTGCAGCTGATAGGGTTTTGAACCAGCTTCTTACCGAGATGGATGGCATGTCTGCCAAGAAAACAGTTTTCATCATCGGAGCTACCAACCGACCTGACATTATAGATCCAGCACTCCTCCGTCCTGGTCGTCTTGATCAATTGATCTATATTCCTCTTCCTGGCGAGGAATCTTGCCACCAGATCTTCAAGGCCTGTTTGAGGAAATCACCATTAGCAAAAGAGGTTGACCTTAGAGCTCTTGCCAAATATACTCAAGGCTTCAGTGGGGCAGATATTACTGAAATTTGTCAGCGCGCATGCAAATATGCTATTAGAGAAAACATTGAAAAGGTTTTGTAATAACTATTTTCTATCTCATTAACTTAATTGTATGTACAAATATACAAACATGTTTTTCCTTGATGTTTGAAACTGTAAGATGAGATTATATTTATCTTTTCAGGATATCGAGAGAGAAAGGAGGAGGACAGAGAACCCTGAAGCCATGGAAGAAGATGTGGAGGATGAAGTTGCGGAAATCAAGCCTGCACATTTCGAGGAATCGATGAAGTTTGCTCGTAGGAGTGTGAGTGATATGCTGATATCCGCAAGTACCAGGCATTTGCACAAACATTGCAGCAATCAAGGGGAATTGGAAGTGAATTCAGGTTTGCTGAAACTGGATCGAGGGCTCCAGCATCTGATCCTTTTACAGCTTCTGCTGGCGGAGCTGATGAAGATGACCTTTACAGTTAAATGTCATCTCATCTGTGTTTGCACTCCTTTGAGTCTGGAAAACTGGTTATGTTATTTTAATAGTCTTTAGTTTCTACAAGATTTAAGTTCAGTGTACCCCTTTATCATTATTATTTAAATAGAACTTTATATTCCTCCTTTTTATTAAAGTTTTTTCCTAATAATTTATGGGCAATTATTTAATGCGCAAAAGCTTGTGAAAACTGTTTGCATAAGTGTTTCAGTTTTAGGGTTTAAGAATTTTGTTTAGGGTTTAAGGGTTTAAGTATAATAATTATGAATTTAGGGGTTGTTGATAAAATTTCGAGTTTATAGTTAAATTTTAATGTTTATAGGTTAAAACTTAAATTATTAACTATATTACCCAAAAATTTTAATCTTAACCTTAAACTCTAAATTTTAAATTTAACCTTAAACTCTAATCATGATCTCTAAATTTTAAATTTCTACACTAAAAACCTCTAAAATTTAAGCCTTAAATTAAAATCTTAAATCCTAATATAAAATGTTTGTAGAAACAAAAAAAAATTTACCGCTTGTGTATGAATAATAATACATAATTTATTTCATCTGTCTTCGTTATTATCTTGAGATAACATATGCATTTCTTGTAGTTGATATCTTCTCTTCAAAATTGTCATCAGTTATTTTTATTAAGAAATCATAATTCTACTTAAATTTTAATTCTAATTTTATCTAAAAAGAAGGAAAAAGAGATTTTAAGGGAAAGAAGAAATACGCTTAGTGGGTCTAAATTTTATGACTTGAGCGATTATAAAAAACAAAGATAAACAAATTGTCATATAATTGATTGTTAACAGAAAACAACCATATATTAGAGGATACATAAGTTGACATTTTTTTTAAATTACGGTTTCTTAAGTTATTTTTACATAATTTATTGAGTTAATTACACCATGTATCTTCAAGCTATGATTTTATTTTTTTAAATTTATTCGTAAATATTTAAACATTTTATTTCTATCGTCAAATTATGACTTTTATTTTAAATTGGTCTCTAAACTTTTGAGCATTTCAGTTTCATCCTTAAATCATAATTCTCATTTTAAATTGATCGTCAAAGTTTTTGAACATTCTAATTTCATCCTCAAATTATCAGTATATGCTAATCATGTCTTATGTTAATAAAATCGTTATAAAATTTGTTAATTGTCATGAAACACTGGTGTGTATTATATAATAATATGATGTGGTATAAACGATTATTTGAGAATGAAATTGGAACATTTAAATGTTTGGGGACTAATTTAGAATGAGGGTCATAGTTTGGAGATGAAAATAGAATTATTTAAAAGTTTGAAGACTAATTTAGAATAAAAGTCATAATTTAGGGATAAAATTAAAATATTTAAAAGTTTAAAGACTAATTTAAAATAAGAACCATAGTTGAGAGACGTAGTGCAATTAACTCTAACTATTTCATACATTGACAGTATAAAAATTATCCATACACTACTGTCGGTAAAATTTTAACCCCAAGAATAGATTAAAACACTGTCAAGTAAGTTGTCTTCTTTTTATTTTATTAAATATCCTAATAATATTATTTCTTCAGAAAAAAACTTCTTTAATACGTGTGTGACCAATTAATAATATTAATAAAACTATTCAGTTGAGTTCTCCTTAGAAAAATAATTTGTCTATCGAAAGTTATTTATATTTTCATTGACATTGGGTTAAGCAGATTAACTGTTTGATATAAGTCGCAAATGAAAATGTAATGGCAATTTAGGAGCTGTTAGTTATTTGACGTGCGGTGCAAGCACAAGAATAATAAAGGTAGAGCATAGTTTCCACCTTCAATGTAGCCACCCATTTCTCCCCGCCATTTCTTTCATTCCCAAAACCAAGGTCCTCCTTCCAAACCCAAACACACATTCACTCCACCCTTTTGAGCAAACTTCTATTGTTTTCTCTCAAGGGTCTAACTCTAAGGCTATCCAATTCTTCCCCCTCTTGTCAATCTTCATTTTTGGTCTGCAGATTTTCAACCACCCCTATTTGAAAATTCCTTTTTTTTTGGTTGAGAATTTATTGTTTTTCTGTTGGTCTTTTGGGTCCATGAATGTTCATGGTCTTGTTTGAAACAAGGATAAAAGAACTCAAGACCATAATGTTTTAAAAAGACATTATCTACCTTTGAGTGACAATGCTATGGTTCATTCACAGAATTTAATTATAGTTAGTTGTTTTATGTTTCTCGTTATAGGATTTTTGTTTTGTGGAGTTTCCCCTGTTGATCAATATGAGAGGAGTTATTAGACCCCACCTTTTGCTTTTTCTTCTTGTTTTTTTGAAGTTTCTTTCCTTTTTTCCAAGTCTGTGGATGGGGATGAATACAGTGAGACGCAAAACCCCGCTGTCCTTCCCGCCGTTACTGACCTCATCCACAAACGGGTTTCCAATCTTACCACGTTGTTTATCAAAGATGTCAGTAGCGAATTGAGCTTCTGCATAAAGAATGTGCAAGTTTTTTCACAATTTTTTCTCTTGTTTTGTCTCTATATCATATCATGCGTGCCATCCTTTTTTTCTTTCACTGTTGAATTGGTGCTTATGTCTTCTTTCTTTTCAGGAATGAGGATTTGAACGGGGCATTTAATTTTTCGAAAAATATGGATTTCATTACTAATTGTATCAAGAAAACAAAAGGTATGAAGCTTTATCCAGGTGAAATACTACATTTTCTTGAACTTGTGACATTATGATGATTTATATAATCATATGCTTGCTTTTATACCTACAGAAATGTTGTAAGAAATTAATAATTAAACTCTCTGCTATTTTGTAGGCTTAGAAATGGTAAAAATGGATCATAAACTTTATAGGCAAAGTTATCTGATAGCCATAATTACCATGTTTCAAGATTTCTGTTTGGCGTTTTCTTTTTCCATCTTTGCAACGTATCATCACATTTGTTACCTATGGAGCTGATGATGAATTATAATTTTAACAGGAGATGTAACCGAGAGACTATGTACAGCAGCAGAAATAAAATTTTACTTCCACAGTTTATTTTCGAAGGGGGCCAAAACCGGTTACGTAAAAGTTCATAAGAACTGCAATTTGAAATCTTGGGTCGATGGATGTGAACCAGGATGGGGTTGTTTTGCTGATCCAGACTAGGAGCTTGAACTAAATGATGAAAATAACATGCCTTCCAGGACTAAAGACTGTCAACCTTGTTGTGAAGGATTCTTTTGCCCTAGGGGTCTTGCTTGCATGATACGTATGTACTCGACACAATTCTTTGATTTCAATTTCAAAATACAATGGTATTTTGTGATGAAGCTAATAAAGACTGATGAAAGTTAAAAAAAACTGGAATTATTTATTGATAGAAGTGGAACTGAATGAAGAACATTTATTGTCTTTTTCATGTTCATGCAAAATGAAGCATGCCCTTTAGGTTCTTATTGTCCGCTTGCATCACTGAATAAATCTACTGGAGTTTGTGACCCGTAAGTTCACATATCTTTTCTTCTACTCTCACATGATCTTATCGTATATGTTAGGCATTACGATTTATTGGTCGAGAAATTTTGCAGATATAATTACCAAATTCCCCGTGGAAAACCAGATCACAGTTGCGGTACTGCAGATATTTGGGCCGATGTTGGAAGTAGTAGTGACATTTTCTGTTCACCCGGATCATACTGCCCTAATACCCTTAATAGAGTTTCTTGCAGTAAGGGGTTTTTACTTTTATCCCTGAACTCAGCATCAATAAAGTTGTTTGCAGCACTTGTATTCTATCTCAAGATAGCATACGCGATTTGATGATATTATGAAAATACTCTGTGCTTGGAGTTATGTTTACTGACAAGTTCTTTTGATGCAATTTTAGGCATTACTGCAGAAAGGGCTCCACTACCCAAATTTGTAAGTTTTTTATTGGTTTAATAGATAGACTTCCTGGTAGTTTGCTTTGAATTTCTATTCACAGTTTTGTCCTAAACTCGCAATGTCTATATTTTATAGCTAGAGAACTGGAAAAAATTATGAGGAAGAATTATGGAATACCCAAAGCCAACTTTTTACAGTGAATTTTAGCTAGTTGAAGAAATCCACCAAATTTATAAATATGTTTCAGTATTCCATTCAATATGTAAAAAGTTTCCATGTGACCTATGTGAAAATATCAAAATGTTTTGAGTGTATGTATTCATTGAGTGGAAGTGCCTCAAAAGTATGTTGTCTGAATCAATCACAAAGTTTTGAGGCACTTCCATATCAACTTATCAAAAATGTTTGATATATCAAAAAGTTTTTGAATGGACACTTTTAGCATTCATCAATGTCTATATCAAAGCACTCGAGTGTGTATTTCATTGAGTGGAAGTGCCTCAAAAGTATATTGTTTGAACCAACTTGTCAAAAACTTTCCTAGCCTCAAGGTGTCTAACTTATCATTGATGTGCAAAAAGTTTCCATGCAACCTATGTGGAAATATCAAAATGTTTGTGTATATTTTCATTGAGAGAAAGTGCTTCAAAAGTATATCCTTTGAATCACCTTTGCTGGAAATGATTTATGAACCTCAGAAATTATTTGCAATTCCATACCATTGGTTCTACCAACCTTCCTTGCTCCAAGCCTCACAGTGTCTAACTTACAATTGATGCATGCAGCAACATTTGCTCAATGCTGTTGGTTCATTCAACAAAAAATGGATATCTTTTTTCAATGGGATTTTTATGAATACTTTGCAGCTTGCTTCAAATTAACTACCTGCAATCCAATTACGTCAAACCAGAATATTCACGGTTATGGAGTCATGCTTTTTGTAAGTGGTTTACTAACTTGTCATTAATTACTCTTCTTGAGCTGGCTATGCACCTTATTAAGGTAATATATAGGGTTGTTCATCAACCATGCCTGTCAAATTATATACATTTTACATAATCCTTTCAAGCATTCCTCATCAAGCTAATTTCCATGAAGGATATCATTTACTTGTGTTGAAAAAGAGAAATTTTGGAAGAAAAATATTTTGTTGAGGAAGACGATCAAAGAGAAACTTTGAAGTGTAGGGAACTTTTTTTTTCCAATACATTTTGCTGGTTATAAAATCCACTATTTACTTAATTACTCCTAAATTATCTCTACTAAACACAATCAATATAATTAATCCTGCTTGGATTTCAAGTTCTCGAAAACATTTTTTATACTGGTTGTTGGTACAAAAGCCATTTTTTATACTTGCTAACATCTTAGAAATTGCGAACTATCATTAGCATGCTATTAGTCCCTAACAATGGATATTATTATAAAATGCAACAATTGCTCCTAAATTAATTTTTGCCCACCACAATTAATATAATTACTCCTAAAAATACTAGTAACGTAATTATTCCTTTAATTTCCACAGCATGCTTATCTAGAACTAAATTGTGTTTCCTTTTTCTCAGTAATATGAACTATTTTAGCTTTGCTGTTGCATCGATTTCAACGAGTTGACTGTTGTACCTTTTTGTTGCATAAGTAGGTTGCACTCAGTCTTCTGCTGCTCATTATTTATAATTTCTCCGATCAAGTTATTAGTACTAAAGAAAGAAGACAGGCTAAGTCCCGAGAAGCAGCGGCAAAGCATGTGCGTGAAACCGCACAAGCTAGGGAAAGATGGAAAGCAGCAAAAGATGTTGCGAAGACGGGGGGTTGGCAGGAGCAGCTTACAAGGACATTTTCTCGAGCAAGATCACAAAAGCGACCTGAACAGAAGAAGGCATCAGGTGCAAGTAGATCTTCTGAACCTCCGTCTGAGACATCCAAGCAAGAACCTAAAGGTTCAAAAGAAAAGAACAAGGAACCAGGCAACCTCACAAAGATGTTGCATTCCCTTGATGATGATGATTCCAAAAGTCATGAGGGTTTTGATCTGCATTCTGGAGGGGAAAATGCGAAAAAACAAGCTCCAAGGGGTAAACAGTTGCATACGCAAAGTCAAGTTTTCAAGTATGCCTATGGTAAAATTGAGAAGGAAAAAGCACAACAAAACCAGAACTTGACCTTCTCAGGAATAATTTCAATGGCTACGGATAACAATATCAGGACCAGACCTATGATTGAGATTTATTTTAAGGATCTAACCCTCACTTTGAAGAAGGACAACAAACATCTGCTCAGGTGTGTCACAGGGAAACACAGTCCTGGCCGTGTATCAGCAGTTATGGGCCCATCAGGAGCCGGGAAAACTACTTTTCTGTCTGCTTTGACAGGGAAAACTGCGGCTGGATGCGCTGTTACAGGCTCAGTTCTTGTGAATGGAAAAAACGAACCTATCCAAGCATACAGGAAAATTATTGGATATGTGCCTCAAGATGATATAGTGCATGGAAACTTGACAGTAGAGGAGAACCTTCGATTCAGTGCAAGGTGCAGGTATGTGCTTTCAAGCTTGTGATACAATCTAACAGTAATCATCATCTCATCCTTTTTTATGAAGACTGCTCCGATTCAAACAGGATGTCTTTCTGTAGCTAGTGATCGTTAAACTTGGCTTATTTTAAGAGACCTTTGATCTTAGTTGTGTTGATATTCCTTGGAATTGTTAGGCTTGATGCAGTATATGTGCTTCATCCAATTGAAATTAAAAGAAAATTGTGAAAATCAGGAAGAATTTTTATGAAATCTTGATAATCAGCACTATTTTAGCTCAAGCAACATGGTAGACTTCCAACGGACTAATCTGCTAATGGTCATGTTGTAAATAACCATCCATCTAGAACATAATATATTGTCTTTATGTTTGATGCTTAGCATCCTATAAGTTTCATTCTTACTGTATTATTTTGGTGGATTCCATGTCACTGAAGACTATCTGCGGACCTGCCAAAACACGATAAAGTTTTGGTTATTGAAAGGGTTATTGAGTCCTTGGGACTACAGCCAGTAAGATATTCACTTGTTGGGACAGTGGAGAAGCAAGGGATCTCCGGAGGCCAAAAAAAACTGTAAGTTATCCAAGAAGTGTTAGAGCTTGAGGGGAATGTAAGTTGACGAGAAGTGTTAGAGTTTAATTTAATGTGTAATTAGAGTTTATTTCTAAGTCAATAGTTTAGATTTATTAGAAGTCTTATTTAAATTATGGATAAATATTATTTAAATTATAGATAAAAGTATAATTTTAGTTATATTAAAACTCTGTAATTGCCTATTTAAAGGCTCACCTTATACACATTTGAATAAGAAGAATAAGAGAAAATACAGAGAAACACATTGTTCTCTGTTGAAAATATTATTTTAGTTCTATCGTTAAACTGTAGCTTTTCATATTTTATTGTTCGTTGTTCACTGGCGTTCATCTTCTTCGGCCACCATGGCCCCTTTCTCACATGGTATCATGAGCCAACAACGATCCTGATGTCGTCACCACTGCTGCCATCTTTAATCTGAATCAAATTGACGATCTAATTTTTTTTAGATGCATATCATTTTTTTCCTGTTCTTGTCATTAGGCCACACTTGTTCCTTGGCTTCTCTCTCGTTGGAATCTTACATCTATGATGAAATTTCTACTCGTTTAATTTTGTTATTTTGTTCTCTATTTAATGGTTCTATCTTAGCCAATCAAAAAGAAATCTGAAAAGGTTATAGTTTAGCCTTAAAAACTATTTGGTTCTATCTTAGCCATCCATTGTAAAAGATAGGGAAATGTTATAGTTTAGCCTTAAAAACTATCTGGTTCTATCTCAGCCATCAATTATAAAAGATAGGAGAAGAAGTTCTAGTTTAGCCTTAAAAACTAGATAATATTTTTTAAGGGATTCTACATCAAAGATCCAAGCTGAAATTCTAGTTTGTGCAACTACCAGCTTGAGGGGAGTGTAGATTCCTGTGATCATTGTTGAATGGAAGCAGCTACTTAGTCCGTGAATGAATGAAAAAAGTCGGAAGACATCTCGGAAGATGCAAAAACCTAAAAAAGATCATCACTGACAGAGAAAAGCTGGAAGACATCTAAGGAGGGTGCAGAAACCAATAACAACAGTAAAGTTGGTAGACATCTCAAGAATGATGCAGAAACCAGTAACATCGTTTGCAAATTTTCAACAAGGGCCGTTCAAAGAACAACATGATTATGTCCTAGTTGTTCAACGCAATGACTCCCAAAAAAGGGGAGATTCTTTCTCTAAGAAACAGCAGGAGAAATATGAGTAGGGCGTCACATCCAAGATCCAAGCTAGTGCTCTACAACGTTTGCTCACCAGCTTGAGGGGGAGTGTAAGTTATCCAAGAAGTGTTAGAGCTTGAGGGGAATGTAAGTTGACGAGAAGTGTTAGAGTTTAATTTAATGTGTAATTAGAGTTTATTTCTAAGTCAATAGTTTAGATTTATTAGAAGTCTTATTTAAATTATGGATAAATATTATTTAAATTATAGATAAAAGTATAATTTTAGTTATATTAAAACTCTGTAATTGCCTATTTAAAGGCTCACCTTATACACATTTGATTAAGAAGAATAAGAGAAAATACAGAGAAACACATTGTTCTCTGTTGAAAATATTATTTTAGTTCTATCGTTAAACTGTAGCTTTTCATATTTTATTGTTCGTTGTTCACTGGCGTTCATCTTCTTCGGCCACCATGGCCCCTTTCTCACAAAAACATGTTTATGTTGGACTAGAGATGGTTATGGAACCTTCTTTATTGATCTTGGATGAACCTACTACTCGTTTAGACAGTTCTTCATCACAGTTGCTCCTTCGAGCCCTTCGACGTGAAGCTCTTGGAGTAAACATCTGCATGGTACTTCGCCAACCAAGGTATGATTCTCTCTAAACCTTAAAATAAGAAAGACAAAATAAGTTTTTCATTAACTGAATCGTTCAAAACCAGGTCCGGAAGGTGCTTATTTGAGTTGCTTTTTCTTGTTAGTTAGTTCTCCTTTTTAAAGCAAATTGATTGTGTATGTTATGACAGTTCATTGCTATATATGCCTACATTGAGAGTTTCATTTGGCAGTAGCGTCAAACTAAGCTTATATGGAAAAAGTTTAATGAAAAAGGGTGTGCTTATTTGTGTCTGTATGGTTCCTTATCTATTAAAATCTTCAAAGGCGGAAATTACATCAGGAAATAGCCGCATTTTGGGTTTCCAATTTGTGGAGCTAATTGTTAGTTTCTTCTGATTCAGCTATACCTTGTTCAAGATGTTTGATGATTTAATAGTTCTAGCCAAAGGTGGTCTGGTTGCATATCTTGGACCTGTGAAGAAGCTTGAAGAATAATTTTCCAGCATAGGGATCAACGTACCTGACCGTGTCAGACCTCCGGACCACTTAATCGATATTCTGGAAGGGATTGAGAAGCCAACAACAGTGACTCGTGAACAACTTCCTGTCCGATGGATGCTACACAATGGCTACCCAGTACCCGTAGATATGCTAGATTTGACTGAAGGACTTTCCACACCCTCTGGTTCAAATTCAAATCCTTCTGGTGGTGCTGCCGGCGGACAAACATTTGCTGCAGACATGCCTGAAGATTCAAAGAGTAGTGTCTCGAAATCTAAAGACTTATCGAACAGAAAAACACCGGGTTTACTTCGCCAGTACAGATACTTCCTTGGCAGGTATAAGCCAACACCTTTATTCCCATCATATGAATATCTGGCTCATAAATAATACAGCCTAATTTCCGGTCAAGGCACCTTCATATGATCTAATCTGCGGGTGACTAATCTTGTTCCATAACAACATATGAATATTTGTTACGGACCAAACACCTAGTTGTAAAAGGATGGTCTCCTTGTAGATTACTAGATGATTTATCATATGCAAAATTTCAGGGTTCTGAAACAGCGACTACGAGAAGGCCAGATGCAAGCCGTGGATTTAATGATTCTACTACTTGCTGGAGCCCGCTTAGGAACTCTTGCGAAAGTCACGGATGAATCACTGGATAATGTTGGCTACACATTTACAGTCATTGCAGTGTGTAAGTTGAAGCAAAAAAACAAAGCTTGGCTAACATACTCGTGCTATCATTGTGTTTTAAACTTAAATCACCTTCATTTGCAGCACTGTTATCAATGATCGCAGCGTTGCGAAGTTATTCACTCGATAAATTAGAATACAAAAGGGAGTCCGAAGCCGGGATCAGTAGACTGGCTCATTTTCTATCCAAAGACACGATCGATATGTTCAACGTCATTATAAAACCAGTGGCATATTTATCAATGTTTTGCTTCTTCAACAATCCAAGATCAAGCTTTGAAGATAACTACATTATATTGATGTGCCTTGTTTACTGTGTCACTGGTATAGCTTATGTATTAGCCATTGCCTTCACACCTAGTCTGGCCCAACTGGTATGTTCTAAAAGCCTTATCTTTACATTAACTAATGGAACAGTGGCCAATTTTTCCGAATAACAGCTAACGAGCATCATAATTTCTTTCCTCAGTGGGCCGTGCTTGTTCCTGTTGTTTTGACTCTAATTGCAAACCAGGGAAAAGACAGCATGATTCAGAAATATTTTGGCAAATTTTGCTACACCAAATGGGTTTTGGAAGCTTTTGTCATTGCAAATGCTGAAAGGTTAACAATGTCTTCCCTGTTTTCCTATAACTTGAACCCTTCATTTTCCTTCTAGTATCACTTTTCGGTATATATTTAGAAATAGTTGTGAAGATGAAAAAACTTTAAGAAAATATTTTATATATTCATGTGAGACAGATACTTATATTCGATACTTACACTCGAGTTTGAGTAACAGATACTTATATTTGATATGTTTATTATTCAGGTACTATGGAGTTTGGATATTAACTCGTTGCAAATCGTTGGAAAGTGGGGGTTATAATCTCCATGACTGGTCTCTTTGTTTAATCGTCCTTATTGTCAATGGCGTTATAGCTCGCATTGTAGCTCTCATTATACTTGTAACCATATGAGTTTTGAGAAGAACTCAACCTTTTTTTTATATAAAAAAGGAAAGTTAGCATGAAACAGAAAAAGGGGGGGGGGGGGAATTCATGGCTAACAGTTAGAACTCGCATCATTGAAATTTTTGTTGTATTTATATTACTTGTTTTTTATATATATATTTTTGTATAAATTGTAATGTCATTTTTGATCGAATTTTAATGTCATGTCATAATATAAATTTTAATTTTTTAATATACTTGTGTTCATAAATCGTTCTTTTTTATATCATATCCTCTTGTCAGAATTAATATGCTAATTGTTATATAAAAGTTTTAATTTTAGTCTTTTAATCTTATTTAGGAATTTGGAATTTATTTATTATATAAATGGTAATAGTGAAATGTATATATGTTAAAGTTGTGACTTAATCAACAAGGATTGGTTCAAGCAGTAAGTATATTGGTATCGTTTAAGCATGTCTCGAATTTGAGGCGTTGTGTATGTAAAAAAAATCCTCGTTCTACCCGTGATTTTTTCTTTCTTAGATTTTCCGCGTAATTTTTGGTGTTTTATTTTTTTATACCTTTAATATTCATCTCCCCAGAAAGTTTATTTTCGAATTCAAAGCCTTCGCTGTAGCTCTTTCGAGACTCCATTCTCCGAAGCATTCTCCATACTCAGTTGCCGCATCTTGATATGACAGCCTTGACTACTGAGTTTATTTTGTCAATCCATCAATAGTCATCATGACGCTAGGCCTGACACCGTCTTATAATAATAATAATGCAGAGTTATAAAAACCCTCACAAAGTTAGAAATAGGGGGCTCAAGGAGAACAAGGGGAATACCCCTATCTCATTTAAATATCTTTTGTTTATTTCGACCACCGTATTGTATATAGTCTCTGCCCAAATTTACATGGGTGAACCGCTCGAAAAGCGCCATCAATCACCATAATTTTCTTCTCCACCTCTCTTATTCGATGTTTACTAATTTTAGACCTTAATAACCTAACCTACTTTATCAGCCCATCAATAATCAGCATGATGTTAAGCCTGAGGCTGACACCCTATCAACAACATTGGAGAACTTATAATTACCCACAAAAATAGAGAGAAAAAGAAGGAAAAGGACACAAGGATCCTGATAACTTACTGGGATCAAGTCCTAGGCTTATATCCTTATACCCCTGGTGCAATCCTAGGGTCATGAATTTCACTAGTCCTTACGTTCGTAGAACATGAGATATCGTCATATAGTTTTTTTGCTTTAAACGCAGCATGGATCTACGAAGATGCCTCATTTGAGACGTCTCCGTTCGTTCTACATTATTTTTTTATTCGACTATGATTTTTTGCCCAAATTAATAGGGGCGAATCGCCATGATTTTTTTCCAGAGTATGAGTTATCTCCGCTTAGACATTTGTTTAGTTATGAGCACAACGGTTATAAACCAAACTTCAATTACAAGTCTTGGCTTGTGTCACTTTATGACATTCCCACAACCTAAAAAAAATTTACCGGGATAAATCGCCCAAAAGCACCATCAACTACCGTGATTTTTTTTAATCCCTTGTTCGATGTCTACTAATTTTAAGCATCAACATTTAATTTTCTATTTTGCTATCGTTTTCTTATCCTGACATTATCATCTTGATAATTATATCACATATAAATAGTTAAGTTTCAATATGATATATAGTTGTGTAGTACACTGTTCACGATTCATTGAAAAAGCTACAAAGTTTTGTGAGTATGATTTTGTAGTTTTATTCGTGTAAAAGCTATAAGTTTAATATAATAAGATTGTCTTATCAGTTCATAAAATTTGTATACTTTAAAAAAATTCAATGTAATGGTCCCTAATAAATGATGACGTGATAGGAGTTAATTGATCTCTTAGAAAAAAAGTTTAAATAAAAATAGGTGTTTAAAGTATATTTTTTTTTGAATTTTAGATGTCTAAAGTATTTTTTTTTGTAAAAATAGATGCCCAAAGTTTAAACCGTTATAATTTTATGTGCCTGAAGTTTCAACAGTTGCAATTTTAGGTGTCAGACCGTTAAAGGGTGTTAAAAAATTATTAACCAATCAATGCTTGACACATGTCATGTTTATTTTATTTTTTTCAAAATTAAAAACTTAAAACATTTTTTTCAATTTTTCATAAATTCCCAAAATTTTGCAAATTTCACAAAACAGTCCCCAAATCCCTAAAATCTCCCAAACACAAACCCTCAAATTGCCGTCGCTTTCGCAGCCGATCGCAGCCCCTAAGCCTACCCTTTTGGTCGTTGGACCTAGCCGGTCGTTTCCTTCATCACAACGTTGCTGGAAACGATGAACGACATGGCAGCCGAACGTCGAACGCGAAATTGACGTTTGGCTGCCACGCAGTTCATCGTTTCTAGCGACGTTTTGATGGGGGAAACGACCAACTAGGTCAGTCGATCAAAAAGGTAGGCTTAGAGGCGGTGATCAACGCGGAAGCGACTGTAATTTGGGGTTTAGATTTGGGAGATTTTAGGAATTTGGGGACTGTTTTATAAAAATTGCAAAATTTTGGGAATTTATGAAAAATGAAAATTTTGGGTGTTTTTCTTTAGAAAATTAACAAAATTAAATTATTGCCACATGTAAAACATTGATTAGTTAATTTTTTTAACACCCATTAACGGTTAGGCGCCTAAAATTGCAACTTTTGAAACTTTGGGCACCTATTTTTACAGAAAAATACTTTAGGCACCTAAAGTTTAAAAGATGTATACTTTGGGCACCTATTTTTCATTTAAGCCTTTAGAAAATTAAGAGTTCAATTGAATTTTTAAAAACGTTTGAGAGCTTTGTATCTTAAAAAAAGTTAAAAAATTATTTAAAACTAAAATATTAAAAATTATCAAAATATTAAAAAATTAATAAATAAACAAAATTGAAATTTTAAAACATGAAGGCTCTGTTTAGCAATTAGCGGATAACTGATAGCGGATTACATTAGCTGATAACGAATAACTGATTGCATTAGCTGATTTGACTAACATATTGTATTAGCTGGTTGTATAAAAGTGTTTGGTAAAATTAGCTGATAGCTGCTTGGTTATTTAAACAAGGAAAATGACATATAATGACATTATTATATTCAATATTTGTTTGAATAGTTTATTAGTTGTCAATATTTTATATTTATTAATATTAATTCTATTATAAAAATTAAATTTTTTTAATATAAAATTACTAAGCATATTTGAAGGATCTATATATTAATTTAATATTTATTTAATTATTTTTAATACAATTTAATTAGCTATTAAATTTAAATGATATTTGAAGCATATGTATTATCATATATTTGAAGGAAAAATAACTATTTAAATTATATATGAGAGTATTTTACTTCAAAAGTATACGTGAGTTATTTAAACAAAAATATAAATGTGTGAGAATAAATAGAAAAAATAGCAAATATCACCATGTAAATTAAAATAGAAAATGTTAAATTTATGTTATTTGGAAATTTTTGGTAATTGTTAAGCGTAAAAGAGTCTTTGCAACTCTTATGTCAAAATCTCTAATTTCAAAAAGCCCATATTAGCAGCTTTTTTCAAAATTAGAGGTTTCACTCTAATCCGCTATTATAATCCACTATTTACCATACATCCAAATTAGTGGATTTGATTGGTTAAACCTCTAATTTTAACTCAAAACGTTATTTACTAAACATAGCCTAAATAAAAATAATAAATCAAAAATGGTAAATTATTGAAAAAAAATCTTATAAAATAATAAATTATTGAAAAAACCCCTTCAACCATACCTATATAAAGTAATAAATTATTAAATTAATCTTTATCTGATATATTAATTATTAAAAAGAATATTTGATTATCTCTGATCAAAATTAACTATTGTTTCTTTAAAATATTTTAAGGATTTATACCCAATACACTGGCGGTGGACACTTTTAGTTTCCACAAATGCCTTAGTTTTAGAGTTTAGGGACTTAATTTAGGGTGTAGGGTTAAGGGGTTTAGGTGTAGGGGTTTAGAATTTAGGGGCAATAGTTAGAATTTAGGGTTAAGGTCTTGGTTTTAAAAGGCGTGAGGCGCTCCGAGAAGCAAAAGGTCCCTAGAGTAGAGGTGCTAGGCGAAGGCGTTCGCATTTCGTAGGTGAGGCTCCCTTTTTATCCTAAAAACTTATAAATTAACCATATAGCATTTTTTTACTTAAGAACATGATAATTATATTATTAAAAATATTTTCTACTTAAATTTGTACTTAAGTCTCAAATCAAACAAATTGATAATGATATAAGAAAGCAACCAAGCATAGTTCAAATAAAAGAAATAAAAAACAATCAAAGTATCAAACATAGTTCAAAGTTCAAAGTTCAAATATAAGTAACATACACAAAGTCGCACTTAGACAATTATCACTTAAACACTAAAGGACTAATACTTCGTTACTCCAAATCATCACCATCCTCGAAATATTCTTCTCCATCAAGCCCATAATCTCTTTCTTCACCAATATCCTCTTCTAGCTCATCATCATCATGCACTAAGACTTGATGAGTTGATCTAGGAATAAAGGTTGCAGAACTAGTAGCTATATCTTTTTCTTCAACAAATACAGAGGAAAGATTCCTTGATGCTCTAGTCAAATAGCTAGGATCATGAGCTCCGACAGCTCTATCAACCTGACTTCATGTCAGATCATCACCATCAAACACAAATTCATCTTCATTGTCAAAAGAATTATTCTCTATTCCTCCAACTAACCATTCATTATTTTCATCAATATCTTCCAAAAGAATAGGATTTGTGTCTTTCAGTTGAAATCGGCGTCTCAATGCACGATTGTATTTTATAAAGATCAAATCGTTCAATCAGCCTTGTGTCAATCTATTTCTCTTATTTGTATGAAGCTGTAAGAAATAAAAATTATATAAATTATTAAGCAATTAAAGATTAATAGTTTATTATAATATGAAAATTGAATATAGGAAAAAAGTTTCTCACAACTAATAGCACTACAAGTTAGACTAAAAATTCTTCTAGCAAACTTTTGAAAATTGAGAGTTGAAGATCCAAATGAAGACCACCACTCCGCTACCATATCAAAAAACAAAAGTAAAATATTGTAAGATTTAAGTTATAGATTTTAAGGATTTTTAAATATAAAATTATATTATAATTTACAAGTTGTATAGTCGTATTGTAACTTTTAATACCTGAAGATCTTGTCTTCCTTTGCCTAATGGCCACTGGTCTACCGAAAAGACTACTAGCATTTTGATATAACTCTATTTCTGTGATGATCTTGTCTTCAATTTCAGTCCCCAAATTTAACCTTGCAATGCAATCATATAAATCATTCATATTTTTTTACAAGTTGATATCTCGAGATCATCATAATGGAGTTTCGGGTTTAAAAAATAACCAACCGCATGCAAAAGTTGATGAAGTTGAAAATTTTATCTTCTATCAATATACTCAAAAAAATTTGTACTCTTCTTCCTTTATTGAAAAAATCTTAAAAATAGCATCTTTAACCCTATACATGGCTTCATAAATGTATCTCATGGGTGGTTTCTTCTCACCATCAACTATTCTAAGAACTTTAACAAGAAGTCCTGTTAACTTAAGAGTATAAAGTACGTTCCTCTAAAGAGTATCTTGCAGAAGATAAGCTACAATTTTCTTTCCTCCTACTTCTTTTGCCATTTAGATTTATTCCATTCTTGAGAAATAACCGCCTTCCTCAAATTATTCTTTTGTCTATGGAATTGTGCAAGAATGACGAAAGATGTTGTAAATCTTGTGATCGCCGGTCTATGTAAATTCTTTTGATTTGTGAACCTCCACATCATGTTCACAAGAGAGACGTGGCTATATATATAGCCATTCATGAATATGCACTTCTTTAGTACATTCTTGACTTTCGAAAATTTTCTAATATCCTCCAACATCAGATCAATACAATGTGCGGCACAAGTCCAATAAATTTATGGTCTCTTTACTTGTAGCAATTTTCCTACAAATAATAAAACAACACATTAAATTAAAACATTTGAATAATCCAAAAAAATAAAAAAGAAGGAATTAAAAAACTTGTATTTCGTACCGGCTTTGACGTATTATAAGCATTATCCGTCATTACTTAGATCACATTTCTCTCTCCCACAAGTTCCACCACGTCATCAAGCATCCGACATAACAAGTCGGCATCCTTAGCAATTTTTGAAAAATCCACGGATTTAATGAATATGGATCCTTTTGAAGAGTTGACAAAAAATTTACAATGTCTTTTTCCGCGACTAAATCACGTCACTTATTCAATAAAATTGAGCAACCCTTTTGTGCCCACTCTTTTTTGTGATCCTCTATTACTTTTTGAGTATCCTCTACTTATTTCTTAAGGAGAGGAACTCTAAGCTCATGCACGCTAGGCATTTTCAAACTGGGACCATATTGTCCAATAGCTTCACACATTTCTTTGAAGCTAGGGTAACTTGTGGCATTAAAAGCAATTCTGGCATCGTAAAAAAATCTAGCAATTTTCTTAGAAGTATTCTTCTTCAATTGCTTATCACAAGCTGCAAGCACACTCCCCTTTTTGTGTGGATTAGCTTTAGGAGTGACAAACACGTCCACTGAACCCTTAACTCTTGGTTTTTTAGGTAAAGGTATCCCAAT
Organism: Hibiscus mutabilis; assembly: GCA_019671005.1. NCBI lineage: Eukaryota > Viridiplantae > Streptophyta > Magnoliopsida > Malvales > Malvaceae > Hibiscus > Hibiscus mutabilis. Next base: position 9,471,079 of record CM033751.1, on the reverse strand, counting down.
CCTTTAACTTGAGTTGTTGACCTTATCCCCACCTGAGTTTAATATTTCAAGTTCTTCTTCCTCATCATGATCATCAACATCATAAGAAAAATCTTGAGGTAACATTAATTTTGCAGCCTTTGCCTCTTTATTTTTCAACATAAATGTAACACCCTAGACCTGGATGTCACATTTGGGCCTCAAGCCCAAACCAAAACCATAAAATATCGTAAATAGAATTAGCCCAACAAGGTATTTCCACAACATTTAGATTCAAAGTTGAAAACGTAGATAAACAATTTAACTCGTTACAAAAGAGCTCTATTTTAATTTAAAACATTTAAACGTTTGACTTGAGTAATACAATTTCAAAAAGTAAGAATTATATATTCTACTCTTCTATATTTCATGCTAATAATAAACATAACCATGCAAGATAGTACAAGCAATAAGGAGAGATAAATAAACAAGTGGTGCTACCTCTAGTCACCTAAACACATGTTCTCATCATAGCAATCATCATACATGGACCAAAAGGCACAACCATACTCGGGATCACACCAGATCATCCGAGAAAAAGCACACAAAGTCATAACCACAAACTTGGAATGAGGCTCGGTGCCACAAAACTTTGGGAACATACACTCTAAGTGAGGCTCAGTGCCGTACAGCTTTAGGAATGTACACTCTTTGGGTGAGACTCGATGCCACACAGCTTCGGGAATGTACACCCATGCTCGAAATCTCTCGTCGAGCATCTTCAAATGAGACATGGTTCCACACAGCTTCAGGGATGTATATTCGACATCTCTAACCATGGTGTTGCAACACTTTCTCACTGGGTATATGGATCTCATCAATCAAAGGTAACACAACCAAGCAAGTGTCCAAACAACATAGAGCATGAACACGATTACCACACAGTACACAACACTTACATGATTACCAAACCCTATGGTTTCTATCAATTATCAAGCCACCCATTTCGGTTTACCAACTTGTTAATGTATTATAAAAGTGTACATTAACCATCCTCATTAATTATCTTTATTAATCCATATTAACTCATTATCATCCCACGTTAATTTCCATCTTTTTATTAGCATTATTACTTATTCCATTTTGGTGGGTACTAGTACTCGAACCCGAGTATCGATACGGTACCCATGGGTATAGGTACTCATACGCGTACTGATACTGATATTGTTTACTAGAAATCCTAGATTTCCACAAGAACCAATACGAGTCAACTCGTATCGATACGATCGCCAATCGCATACCGGTACAGCCAATGCTCGTACCGATACCATATTTATGGGTTCATACCATTTTCTTGAATTAAGATTTTACAACACTTTATTCGATCTCTAAAGCTTATAAAGTCATTTAGGTATGTTGCTAATGCATTTAATTAATTATTACCACTTACCGGCTTTTTACCCATTTAATTGAATATTAACTTTCAGTTTTATAAACATTTAATCGAGTATTTATCAGAATTATCTCTAACCAATATTCAATCGAATATACTAATTCGTTCAACAATACACAAGGTATCATCATATATCAATAAGTCAACCAATCATCCAATAATTTTACGAGCATACCAAATGACCTTACACGGTCTCTAACATGCTTATTATCTATCTCCTAATTTGCAACCACTAACACGCAAGGCAATTACACTTATGATGCTCATGAAGCATTTTAGAGTTTAAGGTGTACTAACCTTAAGTCGATATCGCTAAAATCCTCATTCAAGCTTCTCGAATAATCCACTTGATCTGATATCCGATCTTGAATAATCCTTGTATATCAATTAATACCATAAATATCACTTAATCACATACTTTAATGAATTCGAAAGGTCAAATGCGTAAAAACAGCTTACCAGGTTTGAATTTGGAAAAACAAACTGAGCCAATAGATCTGGAACGTTGAAAACCCCTAGGGTAGTGTTCTCTGGAAAAAGTTAACAGCCGGTCAAAGCCCTAGCGATCCTGTGCGGCCAGGCTTACGGTAAGCTGGGTGCACCCTAGGAGCGAGATCTGAGTCGGCGGGTGCATGAGAGGTTGGGTGCACATGGGGGTGCTGATTCGATATGGCGCTGGTGTAGGGAAGCTGGGTGCACTCGGCCTTGCAGCCTGGTGCACGCCCACGCGTAGGGGCGACGCGTGATGGCGCGTACGGTAGCCTTCGGTGGCCGGATGGTAACGACCAACTCTAGATCCATAGTACTTCGACCAGTAAGCACGTTGGTGGCCTCGATTTATAGCAGTGACGGTCAAAAATTTTTGAATTAGCTTCTCCAAAACTTTTTGTTTCTTACTCCGACAAATAGTAGCTCTGACGGCTATGAGAGGACCCACTGACTCATCTTATTGAGCTAGAGCTGATGGTGCTAACGGTGAGAGCCACGGTGGCTCCAATGGTAGCGAAACAACCCTACACTTTTCCTCCCTCTAAAATCCCCATTTTTCTTCTCTCCCTTTTATCTATTTTCCCACACTTTTGCTCTTTCTCCATCAATCACTAGCCACCTTTTTAATCAGCCTTATCCACTCATTTCGTTTCTTTCTTTTTTTGCTATAAGGCCCAAACCCATTATCCTATATTTGGGCTTCCAACATAAAATTCCAATACCCGGGTCTGAGACTTGATTCGCTAACCCGAAGTTCAGGTTATTACAACTCTACCCACCTTAAAAGAAATTTCATCCTCGAAATTTATATCGATAAACCAGAGAAGATGCTAAAACCTTTATAACTTTCCAATGTTCTCAAACATATCCCACTGCGTTACTCTGATCTCTCACAACACTTGTCAATTATAACCCCTATCTTCTAACGATACAAACATACCCTCAACTGATTCTTTCTCTTAGAAATAATCTATCTTCGCTTGGTACATTACAGACGACAAGTAAAACCCAATGGTACCCCGGTAAAACTTTTACATGAATACTTCATCAAAGAAACATAACTTACGTTGTAGAACCCAAAAGATTGTTGTATACAAAATCCTTCCACAACAACGTACAATCTAAAAAGAATAAGATGTTAAATAGACGTTGCATCCAAAATGAAATAATTCTTTTCGTGGTGACTCCCTGAAGGAGACTCTAACTCTGATGGCATCCCATATCTAAAATATTGCTTGCCCTGTGTAAGACTTTTGAAAATGAACGATGTCTCAGCTCGCCTCAAGCACTTACCTTAAACTCGGCATGATAGCTCATATCAGCAACTAAAGCAGCTCTCAACAATTCAGTTCATGCAAGAGTCTTACATTCCAAACTATAAATGTGTTTGGAAAAACACGTCATCGATACCCTCACTCAGATCTTTCATCGCATGAAACCCCATCAAGGGATAAGGTTCCATCAAAAACCTTGAATCTCATGTCAAAAGGTAACATGTACGCACCGAAGTGTCGTACAACCTAACCCATCAACAAACCAAGCAAACTTCCTATATGGATCTCACCTTTGCCAAAAATATCAATCGGTACCTACCAAAAACTATTTCATTACTCAATGTAATCCCAACGAAATTGTGCACTTACAAATCCTTTACAAGGTCCACAATCATCTATTTAATTTCCACTAAAGAACATCAAAGCATCACAACAACTTTGAAGAACTCAATGTTTGAATCCCAACTGATGGCAAGTCAAACACCTATCACTATCTCAAACACACGACTCCACACTGTCCCCCAAAACATGCGATCAAAGTTAGGTATAAACTGTCGCTCTCAAAATTCACCATATTCTGACCATTGTACCATATAAGAAGAATCTCTTCTCTTGACATGTCTTTCGCTAAAACACCCATAACAAGATCTCAAAGTCCACTAGAAACCACTGAGCCTAACTTCAATCATAACACTGTATCCTCTTAATTACAATTAGATGCTACTTCTTGCAGCTTCCAAAGCAGATCAATCCTTAACTCGAAGCTTAACTAATAAAACACACGAATATTGGTACTAACTAGTCAGTAGTGACACCAGATGAATTGAGTATCAGTACCACATAGAGCTAACATCGGTACTCTCTTACACGACCATCATTTACGATCTTTGATCACCTCATATGGACAGCATGATATTCTAACCCAAACTAACTCCGTACAATCCATCACTTATGAAGTTCACTTTACTTAGGTGGTGATCGACCACACACGATCAATAACTCTTAATTACTTTAACTCACGTCGTTGTCCAAATCTTCAATTCTTTAAAGATCATATACCCAAAATTTCACACTGTTGAAGTGAACACAACATTCCCTCTTCTAGCACAAAAATACAACATTGACAAAACAACAAAACATCATCAAAGGTCTCGAGATCATACTTGACTTCATCGAGTCAGCACTACTATCACAACAAAACAGTCTCACACAGCTCGGATCTCCACCAATATTCCTCGGCTTGCCTCAAGAAAATTGTGATACAAATCAAAATCATTTACGAAGTCTCAAACCCTTGCCTCCTTCACTGATTACACAGTAACCAACCTTTCCCACACAAAAGGTCATTATCTCGTTGATGTTCGTATTTCCATATTCCTTATACATTTACGTGTCAATCAAAGCATCAAACATACATTCGAAAGACAATATAGTGATCCCTACCCTATCATCGCTGAAACACCTCAAACATTACTGCAGATATCAATCATTACTACGACACACTTTAAAGAAAGAAATCCTCATTTCAAAATTCATTTCAAACTACAAGCCTTTAACACTTTTACCACAACAATCTTGTTCTTGAACCAATCTGAGAAAACACACGAGTTCTTCGCAATTGATTAAACGAGTTATTCACTTTAGAAGACACATAATAGTCCTTCACTGTCACTTAATAAGCTAGCAACGGTTTAAGCATCACCCCAACGAACCAACTTTTTACTAGCGAACAAGCTCGGTTCTCCATTGGGTAAAACATCCAGACAAGAGAAACCTCGTTTAAGTTGTACATTCACAACTGAATCTCTGACTTTCTCAACTGGGTTGGTATCCTTTAAAAAGGGCGATGGGCACCGACGTCCAACTCAGCCTTACCTCAACATCTACTCATGATCTTGATGGAGAGGAAGTCCCGAAGACTCCTCCAAGAGTATAAACAAGCACTCTGACAGTGCGAAAGCTCTTGAGCGTTGAACTACACACGTTGGCATCTTCCAAATGATTAAACATATTTCACAAACCCATTGTGCCGTTCTCGAAATGACCACTATAAAATCCACAGTAGAAGAGCTACAATTCAACATTCTCAGTACCAAAGGTTGGGTTCCTTCAAGGTCTCAGAGCATCCAGCCCACTCTTTACATTACTGGCTAGCATCGCGCTTGATTAACTAAAGCAATTTTCAAGGTGCAATAACTCTCAAGAAGGTATCTCTTTTAAACATGAAGAATGTCTAACTTCAGCCACACTCTAACGAACTAGTGGATCTTGAATTCAATATCTTCAAGAAAATCCCTTAAAAAGGGTGACGATACTTCCCAAGTATCATCATGACTTCCTTTAAGCAAACAAATGGTCTTCTAACCAACGTGCATCCATTGATCAAATTTGAAAATGGGTTATCCATACTGGCTTCACGAATGTTATTCACGTATAACGATGAGATTCTTTGCCACAAACACTTATAACATTTTTGAAGGCTTCAGAGCATCTTTCGCACTCAACAAAGACACCATTCAAGTGGCGGAAGAAGGACATATCCTTGACTTTGGCATCTTTTAACTAACTCGTATCTTAATAATCTAGGGCAACCCTGCCCCTGAAATTGCTCCCATGAGCGATTCAACACTTATCTCAGCCCGTTCAACCATGATCGTAACCATCTTAGCATCATTAGACGCACCATCAAGATTTCACTCTTAAGGATTATGAACTTGATTTAAGGGCCTGTATTCATTAGACACCTTACTAAAACACCTATACCACCCCGGGCATTCCTAGAACTGGCTAAACTTAAGCTCTGATACCACTGTTGTAACACCCTCGACCCGGATGTCACATTTAGGCCTCAAACCCAAATCAAAACCATGAAATTTTGCAAACAGATTTTGCCCAACAAGGTATTTCCAAAACATTTAGATTCAAAGTTAAAAACGTAGATAAATAATTTAAATCGTTACAAAAGAGCTCCACTTTAATTTAAAACATTTAAACATTTGACTTGAATAATACAATTTCAAAAGTAAGAATTACTGACTTTACCATATAAGGTCCTATGAATACATAGCCCACTAAACACAAGTACCGTACTCTGGAGATTACCATATGCTAGAATCTCATACCTATAGTGCTCTTCGATCCCATGATCCAACGATCAACCTACTCATAGAAATAAGGATTCTGAGCTTTGATCTTACAAGTTTAGTGGTATACATCTACTCTAATATACTTTATGCTAATTATAAATGTAAGTATGCAAGCTTCTACAAGCAATAAGGAGAGATAAATAAATACGTGGCGCTATCACTAGTCGCCTAAACACATGCTCTCATCAAAGCAATCATCATACATGGCCCACAAGGCCTAACCATACTCGGGATCACACCAGATCATCTGAGAAAAATCATATAAAGTCATAACCATAAACCTAGAGTAAAGCCCAATGCCACACAACTTCAGGAATATACACTTTGAGTGAGGCTCGGTGCCACACAACTTCGGGAACATACACTCTTTGGGTGAGATCAGTGCCACACAGCTTTGGGAATGTACACCCATGCTCAAAATCTCTTATCGAGCATCTTTGAATGAGACCTGGTGCCACACAGATTCAAAAACGTACATTCGGCATCTCTAACCATGGTGTTGTAATACTTTCTCATTGGGTATCCAGATCCCATCAATCAAAGGTAACACAACCAATCAAGTGTCCAAATAGCACAGGGCGTGGACACGATTACCACACAGTACAAAACACTTACATGATTATTAAACCCTATGGTTTCTATCAATTATCAAGCCACCTATTTCGATTTACCAACTTGTTAATATATTATGAAAGTGTACATTATTCACCCTCATTAAGTATCTTTATTAATCTATATTAACACATTATCATCCCACGTCAATTTTCCTCTTTTAATTAGCATTATTACGTATTCCATTCAGTAGGTATTAGTACTCAAACCCGAGTACCATTATGGTACCTCTGGGTACTGATACTCATACGCATACCTGTAACACCCTCGACCAGGATGTTATATTTGGGCCTCAAGCCCAACCTAAAACCATAAAAATTTCAAACTAGATCAGCCCAACAAGTAATTCGCAAAAACATTTAAAACCAACAATTAAATTATACGTATATAAATAAATAAAATGCTACAAAAGGCTCCACTTTACATTAAAACACTTGAATGTGGAATTTAAATAATTAAATTTCAAATAATAAATACATACTCTAACATGTAAGGTCCTATGAATACATAGCCTACTAAACTCAAACATCGTACTCTAAAGATCACCAAGTGCTAGAGTCTCGATCTAATAGTGCTCCTAGATCCCATGATCCAATGCGTAACCTATGCACAAAAACATCAATTCCGAGCATTGAGCTTACAAAGTTCAGTGGTACACATCTACTCTGCTATACTTTATGCTAATCATAAACGTAAGCATGGAAGCTAGTACGAGTAATAAGAAGAGATAAATAAACATGTGGCGCTACCATAATTGCCTAAACACATATCCAGCATAAATGCAACATTACAATATCACAAGCACATCAATAAAACAAACCAAGAGTGACGCCCAATATCGCCCGACATTGGGAAATCCACTCATGCTCAGAATCTCACATCGAGCTGCTCAAAATCTCACATCGAGTGGTATACTCAGAATCTCACATCGAGTCTTCGCTCGGAATCTTACATCGAGCGGGGCTCGGAATCTCACATTGAGTAAATATCATCACCCAGAATCTCACATCAAATAGCCTTTATCTAATCACTCAGAATCTCACATCAAATAGCCTTTATCTAATCACTCAGAATCTCACATCGAGTGGCCTTCATGTGTTGTAACACTTACTTACTGGGTATCTAGATCCCACCAAATAAATATTCGCAACCAACCAAGTGCCCACACATGGCACAACCACATACGATCCATCCAGGATCCCTAAGGTTACTATTATAAGCAATCACCTAAGCTTTACCAAGTTGTTAATTCATTATGGAGAAGTGTATAATTTATCTCATTCACTGTCTCAAGCAATCCATATTATTCTATTTATCAGGGTATAATTTGATTATTAGCACTCACACAATTCTTTAAATTATGATGTTTACTATTTTTAATCGATTCCTAAAGCTTATGAAAGTCGTTTAAGGGTGTGACTAACGCGCTTAAGTCATTAATATTAGTTACTGGCTTTTTGCCCATTAACTTAATTATTTATTGATATTATCTCTTAACTGTCATTTTAGTCAAACCTATCCACTTATTCAAGCTAGCATACAAGGCATCATCATTTATCAATCAATCAACCAAATCATCAAATAATCGCACGACTATTCAAACAATTCTACACAGTCTCTAAAGCTTATAATATACTCGAACATTCTCAAAATATGTTCTCTAAGCCCATAAAAAACTCGACCATTCTCAAACTCATCAAGTATCTAAATAACTGCCAAGCCTCGCAATATCAGTACCGACGCATGCTTATTACTCATCTCATATTTTGCAACTACTAACATGTAAGGTAATTACAATTATGATGCTCATGAAGTATTTTGGAGTTCGAGGTGTACTAACCTTAAGCTGATATTGCTAAAACCCTCATCCAAGCATCCCGAACAATCCACTTGATCCAATATACAACTCGAATAATCCTCGTATATCAACAAATACGAAAACAGTTGAATTCCATGTATCTCCTACACCAAGCAAAAGGTTAACCATGTAAAAATAGCTTACTGAGTTCAAATTTGGCAAAACAGATTGTGCTATTGGATCTGAAACCTCGAGAAACCCTAGGGTAAGGTCCCTCAAAAAAAGTCAACGCCAATCCAAGGTCAACAGCCAACAGCGACATTCAACGATCAATGGCGGTGATCAACGGTCAATAGTGGCTGGCAATGGTCAATGGTGGTGGTCAACGATGACGGTTAAAATAGGAGGCAACGGTCGACAGTCAATGGCAACGATACGGTGGTAGTCAATGGCAGCAGCGACAGTCAACGATGGCGACAACAGCAGCGGCTCGGCTCAGCTTGGCTCGGGCTAAGTCAGCTCTGTTTGACTCGGTCGAGTTGGGCTGAGTCCACTTGGGTGACTTGATCTTTTGAAGCAAGGCCACACCCATGTGCAGTGACGGCGCGTGATGGCTACTATTCTCTAGCCGGTGAACTTGATGGTGTCTTCCGTTTCTTGATTTAAACCCTCTAACCCCTTAAACTTAGCAACCTAAAACTTTTTCTCTCTCATCTCTTCTGACGGTGGCTTCGATGGTGGTGCTGTTGGTACCGGCGAACTCGTCTCGGCAAGATGAACACAATGGCGGTAGTGGTGTCGCGATTGGACGGCTGGATCTTCATAGATCAGAGTTTGAAATTTTCACTCCAAACTTTTTTTTCTTTTTCTCTTTCTCCCACCATTCTCATCTTTTTCCTTTCTCTCTCTCCTCCATCATCTATTCCTTTCTTTTCAACCACCCACCACCTATTCAAAATTCAAACTATTTATTTTTTTCCTTTTTATTTTCCTTTTATTCTACCAAATAATTAATAAAACCCCACCAACATTTACCATAAAGCCCAAATCCAATTTCTTAATTGGGCCCTTAACCCAAGGCTCAATACTCGAGTCCAAGACCTGATTCGCTAACCCAAAATCTGGGTCGTTGCAGTATCGATACTAATATGCTTACTAGAAACTCTAGATTTCTATAAGTACCGATACGGGTTGACTCGTATCGATACGACCCTCAAATCATATATTAGTATGGCCAAAGCTCGTATCGATACCATATTCACGGGTTCATGCCATTTCCTTAAATTACGATTTTACAACACTTTATTCGACCCCTAGAGTTTATAAAAGCCATTTAAGTATGTTGCTGATGCATTTAATTAATTATTACCACTTACTGGCTTTTTACCCACTTAATTGAATAATAACTTTTGGTTTCCTAAACATTTAATCGAGCATTTATCAATATTATCTCTAACCAATAATCAATTTGTAACCCCTCAACCCGGCCTAGTCTCAAGATCGAACTGAGCGAGCTACATTAGGTTTACTGAAGTAAAATGTAAAGAATTAAGCCTGAAAACCGACCATTTTTTTCTTTTATCTTGTCTAGATGCAAAATTATTATCCTACATGTACATAGTGATTTCTGGTGAAAACCCAACTCAATCGGGGTCGAATTGACATCCAATTGGTCATATATACGATTTAGGGACCAATTTGCTAATTCAGAAAACTGCAGGGTCTTAACTCATTTTTACATTACCAACCTTTAATTAGACAGGTTTCATGCTTACACATCAAAAATCAGCTCAAAACGATCATCCGAACTTATTCAATTGTATCCACAATATTCATGGACCAAAACGTAAGAAAACAGAACTTCTTTTTTTTGGATAAATGAAGATTTTATTGTCCAAAGAAGCATCAATACACCTTACAAACAAGTCACCAAAAAAACAAATAAACAGGGCTTATGATCTATACACTCCCCATTCAGAAATAAGAAAATAATTTGAACTAGAAAACTTAGAATTACCTAGCAGCCTCATACTTACATCTGCCCTAATCAAAGCAAACATGGTGGCAACTTGTCTTGGCCTTCAACCATGCATTCTCCCGCTACGCTCATGCCAGATATAGTAATTTAAACCACTCCATGCAAGTCGAATGACAGTTGCAAGCAAAGTTTTGCCCTTCCCATGAATTTGGACCCAATTCAACAACTTCAACCAACAACCAAAATGAGAGGAAACCCTGCAAGCCTACAATACCAACGACCAAACTTGACCAACAAACAAGCATTCCCCAAAAAAATGGTCCCTGGATTTCGCACCATCACCACAAAGCAGACAGACAATATCCACATGACAACCCCACGCTAACAACCGAGCCTTAGTAGGCAATCTGTCCTGAACCAACAACCAGGATGTAAAAGCATGCCTAGGAATATGAAGCCCACCCCAAACAACCTTGAACCATTACACTCGATCCAGCTTATGTCGAATCTTCTCACATACCTCCCTAGCTTTAAAGCCATTCCGTAAATCTCCAATCAAAGACAAAATAACGCGAAGTTTCATCAACTTCCTCCAAGCCTAGCTACAAGTACTCCGAATAGGAACATTCCAAATGGAAGATCCCTTGAGTAAGTATTTTTCCACCCAAGCTACCCAAAGTGATCCTGCTCGAGTGATTAGCAACCATAAACACTTAACCATACATGCTTTATTCCAGGCTGCAATATCCTTAACTCCTAGGTCACCCTTACACTTTGGGTGGTAGATTTTGTCCCAACTGACATGAGCAGCTCCATGAGTAACGACCTCGGATCCTTTCCATAGAAAAGCAGTACAAATACTTTGTACTTTCCTAACCACCTTTGCAGGAAGTAGAAAAATACGACACCGCAAGTTTTGAACACTAAAAAGTACAGCCTTGACCAGTTGCACCCTACCAGCAAATGAGAGACATTTAGATGCCCAACACCTGATGTTCTTCACAATCTTCCCAACCAAGTTGTCACAATCTGAACAAGTAAAGTTCTTTGTGACAAGAGGCACACCCAAGTATCTAACAGGCAAAGATCCAGTACTAATCCCAGTCTGATGCACCAAAGCTACCAAATCAAACTCATCCACCCCAGCACAGAAATCTCACTCTTCGCTGCATTCATCCGTAACCGAGAAATCCTATAGAATAGGTCCAAAATATTCTGAATAGCCAAAATAGATGCAAGATTACCCTTGGATAAAATCAATAGGTCATCTGCAAAGCAAATATGCGTCATGCCAATCTTCTTACACTTTGGATGATAATCAAAGATCCTCTTCTGCCTGACAAGGTTTAACAACCGAGATAAAACATTCATCACAAGTATGAATAAGTAGGGGGAGAGAGGATCACCCTGCCTCACTCCCCTTGCACCAGGGAAGAACCCTACTAAGCCTCCATTCAAACAGATTGGGAATTTTGGATGAGCTATACAAGCTTCTATCCAACCACAAAATCTCGCAGGAAAGCCTAAGATCCTTAACACTTGAAACAAAAATTTCCAATCAATGAAATCAAATGCCTTTCTCAGATCAATCTTCAAGGCACATCTTGTAGACATATGCCTTCTCCTATATCCATTCACTACCTCCTGAGCAAGTAATACATTTTCAATCAAATCTCGTCCTTCTAAAAAAGCGCTTTGATTTGGCAAAATCACCAAAGGTAGCCACTTCTCCATTCTATTTGCCAAGATTTTAGTTACACACTTGTACACAGTGGAGCAACAATAAATAGGCCTAAAATCTGAAGCTTGAGTTGGAGCAGTAGACTTAGGAACCAGTGTGATGATGGTGGAATTAAATCCAACATGCATACTACTGGAAATGAAGAAATACTGGACAACCTTCAAAAAATCCAAACTAGTAATCTGCCAAGTAGCCTGGAAAAACTTGGCTGAAAAACCGTCAGGCCCAGGAGCCTTATTTGCATTCATAGAGAATAGCACATCATTTATCTCCTTTTGAGTAACAGGTGCAACCAAAGTATCATGCATTTCAATGGAAAGCTCAGTATCCAAGATCTCTCTCGACAAGTCATCAGGGAGTGCCTCCACATTAGTATCAACAACACCTAGTGACTCAGAAAAGAACTGAATAAATTCTTCAGAAATACCCTCAAAAGTATCTAGCTTCACACCGTTCCTATCCTACAAAGTATGAATAGTGTTAGACTTATGATGGACTTTTAGCTTTCTGAAAAAATAAGCAGAATTTTGATCTCCATCATTAACAAATTGAACCCTTGATTTTTTCTTAAAGAACTTCTTTTCTGCCTTGCTCAACTCCATCAATTTACTAGTAATCTTCTCTTCTCTAGCAATAACATCAGCAGAAGGAGAATTCAAAACCAAGTTCTGTACATTTGAGAGCTCAAACTGCTTAACCTGAACCCGCTTCAAAATTTCCCCAAAGACTTCCTTGTTGAATTGCTTAAGAACAGGTTTCAGTCTCTCTAGCTTCGCAAACAAAATTTGTAAAGGATTCCCATATGCTGGTAGTAACCATGAGTTCTCAACAATTCGTATAAATTTCGAGGGATCCACCTAAAAATTGAAGAACTTAAACGGCTTAGGAGGCCTAACCAAATCTGACTTAAGAACCATGTAACTTGGACTATGATCAGAACAATTAGGAGATAAAAACTCCAGAGTTGTTGTAGAAAAGTCAGTCAACCAAGTCTGATTAACCATAAATCTATCCAATTTTCTTGCCAAAAGGAGCCTCCTCCCTATGGTTACACCAAGTGAACAAGGGCCCTAACGAAGGGTGATCAACAACATCAATGACCTCTTGGCAATTTAAGAACTCCTGCATAGCGCCTGTAATCCTCTGACTACCATTAAAATCAGAACTTTCCTGGGGGCTGCTGATGATATTGAAATCCCCAGCAATCCCCCATTAGTGCCCTCCAACCACCACCTGAAACTCAATTAACTCTTGCAATAAACGCCTCATTTCATCTCTATCATTACTGTCATAGACAAAGGAGAAGAAAAAGGAGATATCATCTTTTTTCCAAGAGCAATTGATAACCTGATCTGATTGACTAACCACATCAATCTGCCGTTCACTTTGATAAAAAATCCAAACTCTCTCATTTACTGCATCTGAGTAATTGTTCAGAAATGAACATCCTAGAAACTTGCCCTGAATAATAACATGGGCATTATTCTCCTTAACTCTTGTCTCAAGAAGACATAATACCTCAACATTCAACTTTCTCACCAATTTAACAATTTTATTCTGCTTCAGAGGATCATTACACCATCTAATATTCCAAATAAGAAACTTCATTAAGCAGAGGGAGACACACCACCTTTTTTACCCCATTTTCTTTTCCCTTTTGCCTTTTTTGGACCTTGACCCGGACCACCTTGTCCCCTGGTTTTAGGCTTAAGCTGGTTCAATAGCTCAACAACACCTCTGTAGCCTTATGAGGAGAGAGGACTACCTCATCATGCTCAACAGTTGTGCTAACCAATGCTTCAAACTTGTTGGAGTTGATAAACCCCTCATTCAAAGCAGCAAAATCTTCCCCATATTCCTCCTCAAGACTAATAGGACTTCCAACAGAAGCAACAATATGAGATACACTAGCCACAGCTTTCACAGTGCAAATGGCCATATTCTCATTAATAGACTGCACTGCATTAGCCTCAGCATCAGCGATGGGGCAGCATTGCATTAGCCTGCACTGTATTAGCCCCTTCACTTCCCTTCGGAACCTCCTCTGAAACCACAATGACACCGCCATCCCCAGGCCCTGCAATAGGCACCCTAGACGCATTCAACACATCCACTACCTTATCTATAGTACCTGCATCAGTTTGTATAATACACTCCCTAGAACACTTTTCCTCTAAATGCCCAAAAATAGAACAATAAACACATTTAGGAGGAGCCCAAACTAATTTAACACCCACGTCAACAATATTACCATCACCAAGATCAACCAAAATAGAATTAGGTAAATCAAAAGAAGCAGCAACTTCAACACAAATTTTAGCAAATTCAAGATTCTGCTTAAGAGTAGTAGCCTTATCAGTATAAAGGGGCTTACCCAATGCACTTGCAAGATAGCTCAACCCTTGCTGAGAGTAGAGCTCCAATGGCACATGCCATAACCGTAACTATACTGGAGCTGTATTCAAGTTTAAGACCTCGGGAATCAAGCCAGAAGTCTACTCCCGCAACACCATTACCTTCTGGTGAATATGCCAAGTCCCGATTCTAACACCCAATCACACACTCTTTGGGAAGGAAAATTAACAATGTAGACACTCGGAGCTAAAAATCAGATCACCACTGATCCCTCATGACCCCATAATTTGTCTGCAGTTTGTTGAAATACAGGGAGGGGAGGAGACTTACCCAAAAAAATTTGTAATAAGAGAATTAATCCACTGCTTGGCCCCATTCACTAAAACCTCACGAGGCGGTAGAACCAGGACCTTCCCCTTATGTTTTAGGTCTCAAAGCGGGAAGAATTGCAAAGACTGGCTAACAAATTTCATTCTTTAACAACTACCATCGAACCACTCCCTGCACAAGCTGCCATTGAACCATTCCCTGCACAAGCTGCTGCCGACCCACTCCTATTGCGCAAGAGCCTTGTACCTCCTTACCAGATTTGTAGGCATGCGGCAGAGAGGGGAAACTTGAGAGATCTAACCCTCTACCACAACCCCTCCCGATCCTAAATTGGCAACACTAGTGTTCAATTCCACCATTAAACAATTAGGAAAGGTTTCAAGATGAGAAAATAACCAAAAATAAGCAAAATCAAGAAAAAAGAACAAGAAAATGCTCAAAAATGAAGGGAAAAACGCAGCAAACCCAAACTGCTCTTCAGGCGTAAGTTAGGACTTGCTATCGTGCACCCAGAGCAAAACCTATTTTTAAGAAAACAGAACTTCACTCCCATGACATTAGCAGAATTAACGGTCAACCGCATCGATACTCGGGTAACCATATCGATACGGTATTCAATTTTGCTCAGCCCTATTTTGGTACACTATGTACCGTACCGGTACGCCTAGCTAGAAAATAGGTTTCATTTACAAATGTTTAATACCCGTACCGATACGGCATATAGGTGTTTCGGTACGCGGGTTTCAACTTGAAAAGTAACATTCCAGTGGCATAGAACCGTACCAGTATGCCTTATCTCCTATCGAAACCCAGAGCCTAAATTTGCCTAGCCGTACCGATACGGCTCTAGCATATCAGTACGTCTGGGCCTGTAATGTCACTTTTAGCTAGTTTAACATGCTTTCAGCCATACCAAAACATCCTAACATGCTCCTAACACACAACCAACACAATTTAGAATCAGACCCAACATAACATCACATATTCAACATCCATTCACGGCATCTTGCATCATATGTAAATCTATAGGCATGCAACCTAGAAAACCATTCAAGTAAAACATGAAATTCCAAACCATCTCCAAAATCAAACCATAAAGGCCATTTACCACTCAAGAGCAGCAAAACAAACTTGCTCAACCAGGGAGTTTAACAAAACATCTCCCAAAACAACGAAAACCCCCATTGCCCTTATTACTTATAGTCTAAATTAAAACATACTTTGGTTACCAAGTCTTGTACCGATCCCTTGCTTCCCGCTGCCTTCTGAGGCTTTAATACTCTACATTGATGGACAAAGATAGTGTAAGCACGCTAGGCTTAGTGAGGAGTGCTCAAAACAACACAACATCAATGCATTAAAACCATTTCTTAACATTTCATTGAAATCTCATTTCAATCATCTTTTAAAACATTATCATGCCTTGAAAACCAAGCACTTAACATCTTTAAAAACCAGCATACTAAACCATATACAACATTTATCATTATCCAACAGCAAATCCCATTACTCAACCTCAATTTAAGCCTTCCCATGCATAGCAACCATATGCAAAGCTTAAAGAGTAAACATGTATAAACTACATTATACAACATAAACCTTTCAATGATACATTAACAATTATATTGTCTCACAAGTGATCATTAACCAAGTTCCTTTACAGAAATAGTTCATCGGATACACGGATTCAACAAGTGTTTACCCAACACTTCAAGCCATCTCAACCGGAATTGCGATACAATCACAATTGCGGTACCTAAACAACCGGGTACACTTTCAACCTACAGGGACACCAACCCCTTACCTCGGTTAGATGCTTAATCCACTAACAGGAGTATACGGTACTGTATAACCCCTCTACCGTTAGGGTACTTGGATGGAGTTTTCGGTACACTGATCTAAACTCTTCAACATTCAAGGCAACTTATTATAGTGCACTATCAATCCTATGGTCGGCCAACTATATCCGATAACAATTTTAAAACCACATCACTTGACAATATAATTAACCATTTACCTCACTGCTTTCAACAAGCATTAACCAACCAATTTTCCAAAGAAACAGTTATGCTTTAAAACACAAGTATAAACCATATACCTACAAGGATCACTTGCCATGTGCATCATTCAGCATTTCATGCTTAAAAACAGTATTTCACATACTTTAAAACCTGCTTTAACAGTAGGTATTGTATAAATCAAAACAAGTGCATTAAACCATATTACACTAGCACAACCAAGAGAGAAAAACCACATTTACTTACTTTCGAGTTTAAACCAGCAAATCAAGCTAAGTTTAAACTCCCATAAACCACCTTTAAAACATTCCATGGCTAGAATCCACGTTCTCACTCACCGATACGTAAAACCTCGATTTGCCGACATGAAAACAAGCATTCGAAGCCTACAAAGCTTTACCGATCACTTCTGGATCCATCTCCCCTGTTTTAACCACATTACAACAGAAGATTAATGCATCTCAATGCATTCAACACACTGCAACATCAATCATTCACTGATTTCCAAAATCCTCTCAAAATTACCCAACTTCAACAACCGAAAGCATCATCTAATCTTTTCCAAACATAACCCAGCCATAAAATAACAATTAAACTCCTTCAATATCATCAATTAAAACTTAAAAACAGGATTAACTAATCCAAATACTTCTAGCAATTAAATAGCCACCACAACTCCACAAAACACAAATCTAACAACCTTAACAACTAAGGATTCAAGAGTTTCGGGATTCCATTTTTAAAATAAACTTATCAACATTATAATACATCCAAAATATGATTAAAATCAACCTCAACACTGGAAAAACAGATCCAATACGGATCTTTCACTTTTTCATCAACTTAACCCAATTAAATTAATATAAAAACACAAAGTCGGATTATAAACTATAAATCAAGGATCAAACACTTGGGAATATCAATAAAGAACCATTCAATAGAGGAGATCGCGGACCTTACCCTTATTGTGTGATTTCTCCCTCAATTGGCTTGTTTAAAGCTAGGAAAACACAAGATTTCAATGAGGTTTTGTAAATCAAAGTTAAATAATCAATTGTAGATCAAGAATCTAAATAAAAAGGATCTCTCACCTCTGGTTTTTGATGAAAACTTGAGTGTTTGGCAAAAGAGAAGTGGAGAGAAAAAGTTGAGAGAAAAGTTACGTCAATTTTCAATAAAACCAAATAACTAACTTTAATATCAAAACTCTCTTTTTATTATCCTTTAAAACACATGTTAAAATGATTTAATTGAAGAGAGAAATCATCAGCCAAAACATGGTGATATAGCTCCTTAAGGATTCTAAGAATTTGATCCTTTTCATTTTAGTCACCTTTAAAAACAGTTTTCAAAAATTGCATTTTGGTCACTAGCCAAAATGTCACACTTCCTAATCTCATTTTCCAAAATTGATTTCACCAATATTAATCATATATTAAAAGATGGCTTTTTAACCATTTTTTCATTTTTTTATCTTACCGAAAAATATCTACTCTCGAATCCGACTCAAATCCCTAATTCGGTCAACCAGACCGTCCAATAAACCTCAAAATCGCTAGGCCCAAAATCGGGGCGTTACAACTCTCCCCCTCTTAAAAAATTTCGTCCCCGAAATTTTACCTAGAGAAAACATGTGCCTCCTTAACATATCCGACTTGCGTTCCCACGTAGCCTCCTCAACACCGCGGTGCCTCCACAACACCTTAACAAGCTCGACTATTTTGCCACGCAAAACCTTACTGTTAGTATCAAGGATCTCTACCAAATCTTTATCATAAGATAAACCCGATCCCAACTCAATACCTTTCACCGGCATAACATGCGAGGAATCCAACCGATACCCCCACAACGTCGTCACATAAAACACATCATGGAACCCCTCCAACACACGAGGTAACCTCAAACAATAAGCAACATGACTCACACGCTCAACAATCTCCTATGGTCCACAAAACCTCGGCTAAGCTTCATTTTCTGCCCAAAACACGTTACCTTCTCCCAAGGCGACACCAACATGACCACCCGATCATCACAACACACTCTATTACACTACGCTTTAAATCTGCGTAGAATTTTTGACGATCCAAAGCCACTCTCAAGCGTTCACATATCAACTTCACATTCTCACTGGTGCCTTTCAACACATCAGACATGGGAACGTACCTTCCCCCATTTCAGCCCAACCTACGATGTACAACACTTCCTACCACACAACACCTCCTACAGCGCCACTTGCATACTTGTCTGATAACTGCGATTAAAGCACTCTACCAAAGGCAACTGCCTTTCCCAAGTTCCCTAGAACTCAGCGATACAACATCTCAACATATCCTCTAAAACCTAAATTTCACGCCCCAACTAATCATCCGTCTGGGAATAACACGAAGAACTGAAACTCAACCATTCACTCAAGCTCAAATTAACACCCCTAGAACATTACTAAAAACCACAGATTTTCGTCCAAACTATGGACTCAGGCACACTGTGCAAACACACCAACCCGGTAATGCGTAAAACTGCCAACTATCCAAAGCACACATCACCAACATAGCCACAAAGGTGCGCACATTTCACAACTCAATCAACAACCACCCAAATGGATTCTTCTTTGATCGGTGTCAAAGGCAATCCAGACACAAAATCCATGGTGATTCTTTCCCACTTCTATTCTAGTATCCTCAACAGTTACAACAACCCAGAAGGAACTTAAGCTCAACTTTCCCTCGTTGGCATTTCGCACATTGAACAGCACAATTAGCCACATCTTACTTTAAACATACCTGATAGCAAAACCCCTTCAAACCTTGATATATCTTGGTACTACCGGAATGCATAACACAAGCAATGACATGCGCCTCGGTCAAAACAATACGCCTCAACTCAACATCATGAGACACCACTTCCCGATCTCAAAATCATAACACCTTATCATGTTTAATGCGAAAATCCATCAGATTTCTTTCTCTAATAACCCAAACACGCGATAATAACACATCATCACAAAGTTGCCCTTCTCTAATCAACTATGACCAGCATGACCTCACTTGCAATTCGGCCATCAAACCTCCATCACGCATCACACTCAACCACAAATATAACATCCGCAACTCTACCGTAACCCTCATAAACAAAGCATCAACTACAATCCCCGCTCGGGCGATATTCAATCACCAAACTATAATCCTTAAGCAGCTCCAACCATCTGAGATGTCAATGATTCAAATCAACATTCATTTTTTCCTAACCACACATGATCAGTGTACACCATACACTCCTCATCATAGAGTTGTTGTCTCTAAAACGTTTAAACAACCACCATCGCGGCAAGCTTCACATCATGCGTAAGACAAAAGCACTCATGCACCCTTAACTATCGAGATGCATAAGCCGCAACTTCATTTGCAACACTACACTCCCAACAAACCTCGATGCTAAATGCTGGATTTAGCAAACCCACAAATTGACAACTCTAACTTTGGTCGCTCAAAAACTAGCACAAGTCAATCTCCTAAGAATCAATCTTTAACATCCTCTGAAAACCTTGAGAACTCCAAGAACCATATTACCAAAACCACCTACATACGCTACCTTACTTGCACCATCACTTTCCAATCAGTCATCCGTAAGTATGAACATATGTATGCATGATTACTTATATGCCCTCATAGATGTTTATGTGTATGTATGCAAAACCTCTAATGTCATGCCCAAATGTATGCATGTGCTGACATATTTACATATACATGTAAGTGTTTTTGCATTGTGCATGTTAACTGTTCACACTTACTAATAATATTCTCAGAACTAGAATTCTTTGCAACATCCTCAAAACTCACACATCCCAATTGAAGAGCAACATCCACTTCTCCTAAAAATTCCACCAACTCGCTCATATTTATCGATCAAAACCCCCTTTTCAGTGCTTCTGCTCATGGAGAGACCATCGTTAGATACACAACCAACCGACCCAAAAACTTAAGGGCTACCCAATTCTTCATAACTACGAACGCAACAGATGCATGGATCAAACCAAATAGCATAACCAAGATCTCACATTGTCGTACTCCTTACGGAAGGCAAAACTAAACACAATCACATCCTTTACCTGCAACTGATAACACCCGGCCCTCAAACCAATCTTACAAACCACTAAAGCTCCCCTAAACTGATCAGTAACACATCAACTTGATTAGCTACCTAAAACCCAATGCATATCCTTATCGTACCATTCTTTTTTCCATAACGACACCGACACTATATTTTCATACAACTCAATGCCAACTTTAACCTTACAATCCAGTGACAAATCCGGCCATTCCCTCAAAAACACCCAGAAACTCACATACCGCATGAATATCTTGAGCACATACTTCCTTTGACCCTGAATTTATAACATAGGCTAGGCATGCCTAACATCTAGAATCCATCATTGACTCGCTTCTAAAGCTGAAACAGCATTAGACAAGAACTTAGCATTCTCACCAACAACTACTACCTCAAAATCATCCGATAACCTCAAGGATATCCGTTTGAGCTCAAAATCCACCACAACCCTTTATTTCGGTCAACCAATCCATACCCAAAATCACATCAAACCATGGAATGGAAACCCTATCAAGTCTACGGCAACCTCATGTCCCTGAACCATCAGCGGACACCTACAATACAACCTTCTAACCACGACTGTCTCCCCAAGAGAACTAGTCACTCTAACACCCACATTAAGAATTTCAACATGTATATCAAGCAACTGTGCATGCTCACTCAAGATGTATGAATGGGTAGAACCAGAATCAACCAACATATACAACGGTAAAGACTGTAAAGAGAATGTATCTACATTCACATTAGTGTCATTGCGACCCTCACGGTGCGCATACACTTCAGTTGGTCCACCTTTTTCAAGTTCGACAGCAACGGTATAAGCCGCAATCCTTTGCCCACCATCTCTACGCTAAAACGGTCCACGGCCACAACCATGACATCTTTGCAGAGCAACAATAGGTACAGCACCCTGCCCAACTCTAGCCACCAAAGAACAATCACGTCTCAAATGATTGCCAGACCCACAACTCCAACAAGCATTGGCCACAATAGGCGCAGGTTCCTGATCCTCTCTGACCAAACACGGACAATCTTGCCTCAATTGATCTCGGAATCCACAAACCCAACATGTGTTAAACGGAGCTCTAACCTGGGCACCCTGCCCCTAGACTCCACGTCCAACAATACATCCGCTATGTCTCAACTCTGGGCGAAACCTCCGATCATGGTGTCTCTTGACCTGACCACCGCCACTACTAGAATCAGCCACTCTCTTACCAGAGCTAAAGCCCCAAGACCCAAAAGCCATACCCAGATTCTGCTCCACATATTTAGCTCGCAAAACCAACACATCAAAATCTGTGTAATCAGCAGCAAGCATATGTCTTCACCTCCTGCACGAGCCCGTAGCAGAAACGATCATATTGCGTACACTCGCCAGGAACTAACTCAGGCACATACTGGCTTAACCTCACAAACTGTACCTCGTACTGAGCAACAGACATACTGCCCTGCACCAAAACCACGTACTCTCGTTTCTTTCCATCCCAATATCTAACTTCCAGATACTTCTGCTTAAAGACAGCTTGGTAAACTCCTAATCCACGTCATTGGGTTCCATGCTCGCATATACAGTTATCCACCAACTGAAAACATCATCTTGCAATAGGAATACAACGCATCCCATCTTACGGGTGCCAATACACCCCATTTGGTCCGAACCTAAATAACACTAGCCATCTTTATCTCGGATGCCTCGAGTGACAACCCACGGTACTCAATTCCTTTCAAACTATAAGGACATTCCAACGACAACCTCATTCGCCCAACAGTTGGTGCAAACACACGCACTCCAGCATCAACAGCTTAAAAGCTCTGAAAACCACCTATAACAAGGCATCATATCACCCAACACTAGCCCAACCGGTATAGGTGGTACATATTTTGGGGTGACAACCCCCAAGAGACACAACATTCTCTTTAACTCACTGCCTAAAGGTAATATTATCACGCTTGTTCTCACTTCTCCTCTCGGTCGTAACATAACACATTTTCTAAGGCATGATAATCATTTCAAAACAAAAATAGTCAGGCCAGCCACGAGCAAGGATCCAAGACTTCCATTTCAAAATCATAACATTTCAGACTATAATAATAAAGCAATGGGTTTTCCCAAATTTCCCCCAACATGACATAAAGCAACCAACGTGCATATTACAATCACCGTGTATATCAAACATTAGATAACAACTCACAATAACACCACAACAATCAAACCAACTCCCAACTATCACAAACATGGCTCTGATACTACCAAATGTAACCCCCTCGACCTAGCCAAGTCGCAAGATCGAACCGAGCGAGCTATATTAGGTTTACCGAAGTAAACCATAAAGAATTAAGCCAACCCAACCATTTTTTTCTTTTATCTTGTCTAGATGCAAAAAAAATTATCCTATATGTACATACTAATTTCTGGTGAAAACCCAACTCAATCGGGCGTCGACTGACATCTAATTGGTCATATATACGATTTAGGGACCAATTTGCAAATTTAGAAAACTACAGGGTCTTAACTTATTTTTACATTACCAACCTTTAATTAGACATGTTTCATGCTTAAACGTCAAAAATTAGCTCAAAACGACCATCTGAACTTATTCAATTGCATCCACAATATTCAGGGACCAAAACATAATAAAACAAAACATCACTCCCATGACATTAATAGAATTAACGGTCAACCGTATCGATATTCGGGTAACTATATCAAAACGATGTTCAATTTTGCTCAGCCCTATTTTGGTACACCATGTATCATACCGGTATGCCTAGCTTGAAAATAGGTTTCATTTACAAATGTTTAATACCTGTACCAATACGGCATATAGGAGTTTCGGTACGCGGGTTTCAACTCGAAAAGCAACATTCCAATGGCGTAGAACTGTACCGATATGCCTTATCTCGTATCAAAACCCATAGCCTAAATTTGCCTTGCCGTACCGATACGGTCCCCAGCATATCGGTACGCATAGGCCTGTAATGTCATTTTTAACTGGTTTAACATGCTTTCAACCATACCAAAACATCCTAACAAGCTCCTAACACACAACCAACACAATTTAGAATCAGACCATAACATAGCATCACAGATTCAACATCCATTCACGGCATCTTGCTTCAAATGTAAATCTATAGGCATGCAACCTAGAAAATCGTTCAAGTAAAACATGAAATTCTAAACCATCTCCAAAATCAAACCATAAAGGCCATTTACAGCTCAAGAGCAGCAAAACAAACTTGCTCAACCAAGGAGTTTAACAAAACATCTCCCAAAAACAACGGAAACCCTCATTTCCCTTATTACTTATAGTCTAATTCAAAATATACTTTGGATACCAAGTCTTGTACCGATCCCTTGCTTCCCGCTGCCTTTCGAGACTTTAATACTCTGCTTTGATGGACGAAAAGAGCGTAAGCATACTAGGCTTAGTGAGGAGTACCCAAAACAACACACCATCAATGCATTAAAACCATTTCTCAACATTTCATTGAAATCTCATTTCAATCATCTTTTAAAACATATCATGCCTTGAAAACCATGCACTTAACATCTTTAAAAACCAGCATATTAAACCATATGCAACATGTATCATTATCCAACAGCAAAATCCATTGCTTAACCTCAATTTAAGCCTTCCTACGTATAACAACCATATGCAAAGCTTAAAGAGTAAACATGTATAAACCACATTATACAACATAAACCTTTCAATGATACATTAACAATTATATTGGCTCACAAGTGATCATTAACCAAGTTCCTTTACCAAAATAGTTCATTGGATACATGGATTCAACAAGTGTTTACCCAACACTTCAAGCCATCTCAACCGGAATAGCGATACAATCACAATCGCGGTACCTAAACAACCGAGTACACTTTCAACCCACGGGGACACCAACCCCTTACCTCGGTTAAATGCTTAATCCACTAACGGGAGTATACAGTACTATATAACCCCTCTACCATTAGGATACTTGGATAGAGTTTTCGGTACACGAGTCTAAACCCCTCAACATCCAAGGTGACTTATTATAGTGCACTATCAATCCTATGGCCAGCCAACTATATCCGAAAACAATTTTAAAACCACATCACTTGCCAATATAATTAACCATTTACCTCATTGTTTTCAACAAGCATTAACCAACCAATTTTCCAAAAAAACAACCATGCTTTAAAATACAAGTATAAACCATATACTTACAAGGATCACTTACCATGTGCATCTTTCAGTATTTCATGCTTAAAAACAGTATTTCACATACTTTAAAACAAGTGCATTAAACAATATTACACTAGCACGACCAAGAGAGAAAAACCATATTTACTTACTTTCGAGTTTAAACCAGCGTATCAAGCTAAGTTTAAACTCCCATGAACCACCTTTAAAACATTTCATGACTTGAATCCATGTTCTCACTAACCGATACGCGAAACCTCGATTTGTCGACACAAAAACAAGCATTCGAAGCCTCCAAAGCTTTACCGATCACTTCTGAATCCATCTCCCCTATTTTAACCATATTACAACAGAAGACTAATGCATCTCAATACATTCAACACACTGCAACATCAATCCTTCACTGATTTCCACAACCCTCTCAAAATTACCCAACTTCAACAACCGAAAACATCATCTAATCCTTTCCAAACACAACTCAGCCATAAAATAACAATTAAACTCCTTCAATATCATCAATTAACACTTAAAAATAGGATTAATTCATCCAAATACTTCCAGCAATTAAACAGCCAGCACAACTCCACAAAAACACAAATCTAACAACCTTAACAACTAGGGATTCAAGAGTTTCGGGATTCCATTGTTAAAATTAACTTATCAAAATTATAATACGTCTAAAATATGATTAAAATCAACCTCAACACTGGAAAAACAGATCCAATATGGATCTTTCACTTTTTCATCAACTTAACCCAATTAAATTAATATAAAAACTCAAAAACAGATTATAAACTATAAATCAAGGATCAAATACTTGAGAATATCAATAAAGAACCATTCAATAGAGTATATCATGGACCTTACCCCTATTGTGTGATTTCTCCCTCAATTGGCTTGTTTAAAGCTAGGAAAACACAAGATTTCAATGAGGTTTTGTAAATCAAAGTTAAATAATCAATTGTAGATCAAGAATCTAAATAAAAAAGATCTTTGACCTCTGGTTTTTGATGAAAACTTGAGTGTTTGGCAGAAGAGAAGTGGAGAGAAAAGTTACGTCAATTTTCATTCAAACCAAATAACTAACTTTAATATCAAAACTAGCTTTTTATTATCCTTTAAAACACATGTTAAAATGATTTAATTTAAGAGAGAAATCATCAGCCAAAACATGTAATATAGCTCCTTAAGGATTCTAAGAATTTGATCCTTTTCATTTTAGTCACTTTTAAAAATAGTTTTCAAAAATCACATTATGGTCGCTAGCCAAAATGTCACACTTCCTAATCTCATTTTCCAAAATTGATTTCACCAATATTAATCATATATTAAAAGATGATTTTTAACCATTTTCTATATTTTTATCTTACCGAAAAATATCTACTCCTGAATCCGACTCGAATCCCTAATCCAGTCCACTGAGCCGTCCAATAAACCTTAAAACTGCTAGGTCCAAAACTGGGGCATTACACAATTGATCATATTAATTCGTTCAACAGCACACAAGGCATCATCATATATCAATCAGTCAAACAATCATCCAATAATTTTATGAGCATACCAAACGACCTCATACGGTCTCTAACATGCTTATATTTGTCTCCTAATTTGTAACCACTAACACGCAAGACAATTACACTTATGATGCTCATGAAGTATTTCAGAGTTCGAGGTGTACTAACATTAAGCCAATATCGCTAAAATTATCATTCGAGTTTCTCGAATATTCTATTTGATTCGATATCTGATCTCGAATAATCCTCGTATATCAATTAATACAATAAGTATCACTTAATCACATACTTTAATGAATTCGAAAGGTCAAATGCATAAAAATAGCTTATCGAGTTTGAATTTGGAAAAACAGACTGCGTCAATAGATTTAAAACATCAAAAAAACCCAGGGTAGGTCATTCTGAAAAAGTTAGCAACCAGTCAAAGCTCTAACGATCCTGTGCGGCCAAGCACATGGTAAGCTGGGTGCACCCTAGGTGGGGGATCTGATGCTGGTGTGTGCATGGGAGGCTGGGTGCACCTGGGGCACTAATTCGAAGTGGCGCTGGTGTAGAGGAAGTTGGATGCACTCGACCCTGTAGCCTGGCGTACGCCCACGCGTGATGGCGCTTACGGCAGCCTCTAGTGGCTGAACGTCAACGAGCAATTCCAAATCCGTAGTACTCTATCTGGTGAGCATGTTGGTGGCCTCAGTTTGAGACAGTGACAATTGAAACTTGTCGGATCAGCTCCTCTGAAACTTATTCTTCTTTATTCCTCCGAACAACAGCTTAAACGGTGATGAGAGGACCACCAGTTGGCTCATCTTGTCGAACTAGAGCTGACGGTGCTGGCGGTGAGAGCCACATTGGCTTCGGTGGCAGCGAAACAACCCCACACTTTTCCTCTTTTTAAAATCTCTCTTTTTCTTGTCTCTCCCCCTTATCTCTTTCCCCCATTTTTCTCTTTCTCCATCAACCACCAGCCACATTTTTATTCAACCTTATCCACTCATTTCCTTTTATTTTTTACTATAAGGCCCAAACCCACTATCCTAGATTTGGGCTTCTAACATAAAGGTCCAATGCTCGAGATTGAGATCCGATTCGCTAACTCAGAGTTTGGGTCGTTACAATAAAGGCCTTCACTTCCTCCCTAATATGTTCAGGACATTGAGGACACTTGCTCACATTCTTATATCCTCCAAACAAGTGTTGTTTCATCTGATATGCTCCCCCTTAGGAACTTTACCACAAAAATTACAAAGATAATTTTTTCTATTCAAAAGGGTCTGGCTTTCCATATTTCTTTGCCGGATCTAAAGGGACCGATGATCCAGTTAAACTTGATCCTAAATTTATTATTTAAATTGTAAACAACTTGAAAATCAAATAACAACCAAATAACAATGTGATTAAATTGAGCAACATTAATATACGATGGAAGATTGCTCAGAATTGAAACAAAATATGTTGTAACTTATTCCAAGCCTCTAACTGTGTCAATAAATTTCCAAGCCTCTAAAGTGAATTAAATTTCCAAACCAAATAACAGTGTAATCAAATAACAATCATCTCTCATATTTTCCAGCAATTAAAACAAAATATTATTGGAACAGTAGGAAAGAAGATTGCTCATTGCAACAATAAGAATTAAAACAATGTGAACTAAATTTATGCAAGGCAGAGACTGCTCACTGAAATAGTAAGAAAGAAGACAAATCCATCGTATATTATTGGAACAAAATATGCTATCATTATATTCTTAATAACCTACTTTCACACAAATTAAGCACCATGGAAGAAGATATGAAAAAAAATTGGGGGCTGCTCACTGCACTCAGAAGAAAAGAAGAGAAAAAGGACGGTGACTGCTCACGGCACTTGCCGGTGGTGATGACTGGGCTACAATTTTTCGGTGACGATGACTGGGTTTGTCGACGATGATGGCTAGGGTTGAAGACTGACTAGAATTTGGTGGGAGGCAGAGCAATTAGGTTTTGTGTCTATCGTGAAAATAAAAACAGTGCCCAGATGAGTCTTTTGCATGCAAGTATACACGGTTTGCAAGTAATACAACATTTAAGCTGAGTATCGATCCCACAGAGATTCACTTGGAATTCAATTGCTTTGATTGTTACTTGTCTTGAGAAAAAATTGTTTGTTTTGAAGTGGTTTCGAAAATAATTGAAATGAAATAAAATAAAATAAAGTAAAGTAAGACGTTGGCAAGGAATGTGCTTTAATGAATGATGAGCGTTGGCAGGGAATGCCTGGTTTTCATGCTATTCATACTGTGCCAGCCTTTAATAACAACCTATCTTGGCATTGTTTGCCGAGTAGATTCAAAATTAGCAAAGCCTCTCTCGATGGTCATTGCCCTAAATTGATAATGTAAAAACCCCTATATCTCTATAGTGCATGCTTTTAAATAAACCAACTTGATTGAGATCCAATATATATTCCTAAGGGGTAGGTTTCACTCCCTAAGTAAGTTCATCTACTTGAACGACTTCTCTCGAAGCTTCTCTCCTTAGTATTCAACAACTTAATCATTGCCACCCCAAGTCTGTTAAGATATTGAGGAGCAATAGGCCAACAGTGCCAGCTTTTGCTTGGCATAGTATTTATAAAACATTAAAGTATGCCGAATAGATAAAACATTGCCGAAGCAGATTCATTATTAAAAACTAAAACATAAAACAACGTTCAACGCAAACATCCCCCACCAACTATTAGAGTAGTTCATGGGGAGGAATTTAACCAAAAAACCATAAATGTTTTCAAAGTACATCATCATTAAAAACAAGGTAAAACAACTCGACAGAGAGAATGGGTGAGAAGGGGTCTCTGGATGCAGCCCTTCAAGATTTAGGTTCTCGGCCAAGCTGGTCGAACCACCCTTCCTAGGTGCAGCCGGTTGTCAATCGTCTCGCACTCCAACTCCTCACTCGATCACTCTCCCCAATTTTTTCATTCTTTTAAATGCTTGCTTGGTTGGTGTTTAAATAGGCGTGCAAGGAAGGGATAGGATGAGCTCCTCATTTGAATTTTAAATGCTGAAGGGATAAGAGATAATAATCTTATTCAAATTTGAATGAGAGTTGATCATGCTAAAGCTAACGTCATACTACCGACGTTGCCATGGCATCCAAGCTTGGCATGGATCTACCAGCCACTTTTGGCACCATCTTATCCGCTATTTTTTTAGAGATTAATCCAATTGCTATCCTTTCGGAGCCTGATTTTATCCTATTTTTTCAGGGTTCAACAGCTTCTTGGCATGGCATCAAGTTCACTTCTCTGCCAACCGGTGCTTGGCATTGTCTAGTCCATCTGTGCCAACAACACTCGGCATTCTCTCTGGCATTCCCTACTGCACTATTTTTCTGTGCCAAATACTATGCCAAACCTGCAAAATTGCAAACAAAACAACCCTTCACACTGGCATAGACAGAATTCTAAACTCCTTATGTAAATGCATGGTTTTAACATCCTAATACAACTAAATGTACCTAAAAACAAGCAAAAGCATTGTAAGATTGGCATTAAAAACAGTACTTTTGGAGAGGTAACACACCTTCAAACCTAAGTCATTGCTTTTCTTCAAGTAATGCAATCAAAATAAAAACAAAAACTGTGAAAATGTTACCTCGACAAAATTTTGGTTAGGATGCCAACACGTACTGGCAAGCAGATTTTGGCTCTGTTTCTGTCCTCAGTATCTTAGTGCAATAATGCCAAGCAAGTAGTAATTCAAGTGCAGCAATATTACTCGAGTCTCAGTTCATGAATAGTGCATGATGTGGAGGAAATATGCAGCAAGTATCCTTTTACTCCCTTAGGCAAATTTACTACCTAAACTCAAATTTTTTTCATTCTTTTTTTTCTTTGCCAAGGGTTTCTGCTGGCATTAATTTAAGTTTGCTTCGTGACACTATTTACCGTGAGAGATAAGAGGGAGCATACCATGAATCCCCACCTTAATCTAGACATCACTAGGCTTTATCTTCAACTCATACCCTAATGTTTTGGACTTGAGAACTAAGAGGGAGCAAACCACGAAGCCCCAAGTAACTTATTATCTCTAGATAGAGGATAATTCATTTTTTTCATTGCCCTGACAGAACATTGTTGCCTTATTAGTTTTCTGTTACCCTGGCATCACTTTTTTTCTTTTTTTAAATCTGAGCATAGTTTTAAAAAGTCTAAGTTTGCTAAGGAACTAGATACATACTACGTGTTAAGTGAAATTTCAATTCCTTAAACTAGAGATCAATTGCCTAGCTAACCTGGCATACTACTCTGCTGGCATGGCATGACAACTAAAGATTAAAATTTCCTCATTGGACAGATACCTAGATCAAATTAAACTTGCCTAACAAGTGTTAACATTCTTCAAAATTAAACCGAGGCAAAAATTTCTTTTTCCTTTTTTTAGTGGTTCGGTATGCATCTATTCTAAATGACCTAGATGACATGGCAAATGGCATGACAACAGAAATTAAACGTGAAATGAATGGCATGGCATAAATGTGAATAAATGCACACCTACAAACCCAAAATGTGCATTGCCCTCAATACATGAAAACAACACATATATACAATTAAAACAGAAAATTAAAATGCATGATCAAGTAAATCAAAGAAATGAAATGAAAAAGGAGTTTAGGTAGAAGAGGACTCCCCTTCGGAGACTTCTTCTTGTGTGACGTGAGTATTTCTTTTCAAAAATTGACCATGAGCAGGGGCCATTCGTTTTCTTCCTTTCATGCTTGGTTGTAAAGCGACAGTGGAGGCTCCAACTTCTTCCTTTTTCTTGGCAGGTTCCGACGCGGCAGGTGCATCGGTGGCATTAAATGACGTCTGTATAGCATGTGCTATTGGCGACTTGGCTTTAGTAGACTTGGCTTTGGTTTCCTTTGATTCAGATGAGGAATCAGAGCTGGCAGAATCAACTTGAACTAGAGACAATAGAACTGTAGCATTGGATGGGGTATGAACTGGACTGGCTGGCATGGCATCATCGCTGGCAGAGGGCACGCCATGGAAATTTGGAAATTCTGGCACAAAATCAAGGGAAATTTTTTAAGAGCCTCCCTAATTACAACATCCCTGGCCTGTATGTAATGTCGCAGCTTGACATTGAGTTCATCGACTGTCTCTAGCTTTCAAAGAATGATCTCTTAGCGATGGTAAATCTGGGACAGCACTGCCAGTGAACTGGCTGGTATGGTGTCTGGCTCTGTCTTTGGCATCTTTGTCGTGGACACTTTTACCTTCCCCTTGCCTTTGTCCTTTGGCTCAGCAGCGGTGAGGTTTCTCCAAATAACAGTTGTGATTGTTGTTCTTTTGATCCTTTGACCTTTATCTATGTCAAGCTTTGGCACACCATGGAGCATGCAAATGTTAGAAACTAACAAAGGAAAGAACAAACTGCCATTACCTCTTGCTGCACATTTATAAGTTTCATCGATGATGAGCCTACCAACATTAATCTTGCGCCTCATCATGATGAAGTGCAATAAAATCGGCCTTTCTTCTGAGACGGTCTCATTGTGGATTGTAGGCATCAGATTGGCCCTTTAAAAAGTGATTTCATCCTCTCGGTTGATGTTTCAATGTCAACCGTTCGGTGGCCCTTCGATGAAATTGTCCATGTCATGTCAGGCTCACAAAAATCTATCAGCAACTTCTTTCTCTTGGCAGAATTCATCAAATCGGCATATTCAAAATATTCATCCCTTGCACCATCCAATTTAAACATAGTGTTAATATACCCTTCATCAAAACGTGCACACTTACCTCGAATCATCAAGAAGGGCAAATCCTTGGTCACAAGATGAGCATAGAATTCTTGAACAATGGTGGCATAAATCTCCCCTTCTTGTTGGCAAAACGGATTCCACTTGTGCATGTCGACTATTGCCATGAATTCTGGAATGAAGCCAATGTTTGTCTTCATCTTGAAATCAAAGTGCTTTTCATAGCAAAAAGACCTTCAAACAAAGTTACCTTCAAACTTTTTTCGGATCTCCTATAACACCCCTTTCTCGTACTAAATACGAGTCAGAGATGTCACATTGCTAATTCCTTATCTTGTTTTATCCATATACGTTTCATCATCAAACTGATTAATTTTATATATGTTTAGTTTAATTTCATGCATCATATTCTACTAGTAATCAAATAATTACATGCCCACTAGAGATTATCATAAGCAAGAATATCTTACTGATGTTTTGCAGATTGAAGCTTGATCAGCATGCTTAACTCCTCTTCAAGTACTCCACCTTAACCTGCGTGTGAATCAAACACACGCTAAGTTTTCACTTAGTGAGGCAATAAACAAAATTAATAATAATTTAAACTTATTAAACTTTATGGCTACATTTATATAGCATGATATATGCCAATGTATTAACTTTTATATAGAGAGAAACTTAAGTATGCGAGATCGGTACTCCCAGAGTAGTAGTCACCGAAGTGACGATAAACATATAAACACATAAAGTGCCGGTAACATATAGACACATAAGTGTCGGCATCATATAGACACATGAGTGTCGATATCATATAGACACATAAGGTCGTGCCCACCATCCGCACGTAAGACCGTGCTAACCATCCGCACATTTATAAGGCAATGCTAACTATCCACACGTTTATAAGGCTGTGCTAACCATCCGCACGTTTATAAGGCTGTGCTAACCATCTGCACATAAGGTTGTGCTAACCATCTGCACATAAGGTTGTGCTAACCATCCGCACTAAGTGTCCTTTATATACACTATAGTGCTAAATCGTATATTCAGCGTGCTGCTGGACTCTATGGCGTGCCAACTATATCTTATCCCTTAGTAACTTACTTGGCCATGTATTTCATATTCCATAATCATTTCATCTATGGCAATATATATATTAACATAATTCAACTTGGGCAGTTCATACCCGAAATATTATGCATAAGCATATCAACCTTGTCAATATAAATAATCAAATGATCAATGCATTTTATTTCCCAAAACTTGACATATTCATATTATATCAATCATATGTTCAATGACATAAATATTAATGTATTATGATATGTATGCAATTGCACTCACCTGGGCCATTTATTAACTTGCCTCACTAAGCTCTATTCGATCATTTCTTTCATATTACCTCGAACCTTCTTTTGATTCGGATCCAAACTGAAAATTGAGTTTCAGGGCTTGAATCGAGCTTGGAAAATTTCTGCCCTTTTTCCTCTAATTTTTGAAATTTAGAAGATGAAGAAGACTTCATCTTTTGGCCTTTAACTTTTTAATCTCTACAATTATGCCACTTGTAAATATAAATGAATTTTAAATTCATTTAAATAGTGAAATTACTAAAATGCCCTTTTAATCTAATAGTTGAGATTGATCTTATCATCAATCAAGGGCCAAGATTAAATCTCCCATTTTTTTATTCCAAAAATGCCCTTGTAACTTTTTAAATATTTCAAAATTGCCATTGGGGCCAAATGACCAATTTGCCATCCAACTAGTTTTTATTTACTAGTTTGCCATTCTTGTAAAAATTCAACTAAATCTAGTTGGAATCCAACCAACTATAATAAAATATTCATAAAATAGTATTTTATGACTTTTCCATGGCTTTTGGATTAGTCTCTTATTTTCTATTCGATCCGATATACCAATATTCATTAAATACTTCTACTGCGATTTTACCTTTTCTGAGCTACCAGATTTATTCCGAAAATTCTATATTTTCATATTCGGGAAATCCACACTACCATCTCATAAAAATTTCCTTTCCCAAGGACTTAAACTGAATTTTTCTAACTCAGTCTATTATTCCGATAATTATCGAAAATCTTTATAGAATAAAATTTCTCTTAGAAATCCTTTATCGATAATCCATATGAATATTCTCTACTCTTACTAAGTCCAAAATATCGATCAGAAACACTTTTATGGGACATTTTCGGAGGTCACCCATCCTAATATTTCCCTGGCCTGAGCACGCTTAACGATTTTATTCGATCCAAATTCAGTACCTTTTACTGCATCTTAATTTTTAAAACCGATATCAAGGTACTTATTTCGATCCGATTCACTCTTATACTAAATAAAATTACTTATTAGAGAAATTTACACTTTAGTCCCTAAACTTTTCCAAAGTTTATACTTTTAACCCCCAAAACTTTCAAAATGTACAATTTGGTTACTGGCCAAAATTTGGGATATTACATCTCCTTATTGAAAATCGGTTGAAAGTGGTAGTAGAAGAAGAAGAAGTCATTGAAAACGTTTAAGATTTTTGGACCGGTTCAAAGGATGAAGAAGAAGAGACGATATGAATCTTGGTTCTTGCTTAATGAAAAAAAAAGTGAAAAGTGGGAGTATTTTGGTTCTTTAAAATTGGCTAGGGTAAAAAAAGTTGGGTGTTTTAATGGGGTGAGTAAATGGGGATAATGATGGAAGATAAAAAGATTTGATTTGGAAGAGGTAAAGTGATACGGGTGAAATGATAAAGTTGTAGGTGATAAGATTGGGTAAAGATTGGAGTGATAAGGTGATTAGATTGGATTTAAATTTCAACCCAATTTTTGGGCGGCTGGGCTTTAAGGTGAAAGAAAAATATTCTCTCTCATTTAATGATCTGATCAAGCTAGGGTTTATCTCGTCTTTTCGTCGCATGCCAAGCTACTTTGGCACTATGCTTGGCACACAAAATTCTCCCATTATGGCACCGGCTCATGCCAAGTCTCCCATTGGCATTAATCCTGGCATTGGTCTGGCATACTGATTATGCATACACTCAAAGAAAACCTTTCAACATAGACAAGGAATAAAAATAAAAATCGACATAAAGAAAAACTATTAAAAACCCTGAAACCTAAAAACAAAAAAAACAACTAATCTAATATGTACAAAAATTCAAACCTGGTGATGTTTTTACATTACCTTTGCCAAGAGGATCACCTCCTTGGCATTGTTCCGATCACCTTCCATGTAGTGCTTCAGTATGTGGCCCTTGGTTGGTAGATGGTAAGCTGTGGCACTATTTTGTTTGAATAACCAACATAGAAAGCCGAAGAATTGATTACCTTTGAGTATGTCGAACTCTAGATTGCTCAACAAGGGAGAATGTTTTGCCATGTGGGTTTTGAATAACCACCTTAGAAAACCAAAATACCTCTTTCCTGTAGGCCTATCAAATCTTTAATTGAATTCAGCACCCCAGTAGTGCTTAGGCCGTGGTCCTTCTGTTTTGTTTGATGCCAAGGCGTATGTATCCTCAACCGATTCCAGACTTGCCATAGCATTCTTAGGTAAATCTTCAATTTCTGGCAGCACCATCTCTAGCATTATTGTCATGGCCAAATTCTCTTGCTTTAATTTTTCATTTTCTGCCATTTGGACTCCACTTTTTCTTCCAGTAACTAGCCATCTAAGCATTCCTTGCTTCATGGCATCAGCCCTGACCAGAATCGATCTTCTTTGTCGCTCAATTGTGTTGCCATCGTACTTATGTTTAATGGCATCAGCTTTCATTCCCTGGCAAGTCAATGCCAGGTTCTTATCTAAAATGGATTATATTGGCTCAACTGCATGGCATTCTTCAGGTTCATCTGCACACTTAAGAGATTTGTCAACATTAAAAGTGATATTTATTTGTCTTACCAATGTAGGGTTGGCAATTACTGGCTCCACTGGTTTTGTCGAGGTGGTGTTGGCATCAGATTCAGATCTGGCATTGTTGGTGCTTACTTCCCCTTTCTCAGCTTCTTTGGTTTCTTCCACTGACATTGATTTATTTGCATGGCAAACAATTGACTCTTTTTCACGCGTTAAAATCTCGACTTGGTTGCCACTTAGGGGAGTGACAGATTTGCTTTGTTCTCTCTCTTCATACCGAGCATCATCCGTATCACATTGCAGAGTTTCTAGAGGTCTGGCATCAGATAGTGGTATGGCATCACCAGCCTCTACCTCTTCTTTCTCTACGTCATTGGGTTCACCTACTAGCACTGATTTCTCTTTCTGACAAATAATTGGTTGATTACCTTCGCCTTCTTGGTTTGGAACTTCAGAATCCCCTTCTGTCCTGGCATCAAACTTGGCAACATTATCTAACTTTGCCTCAATGTTGTTGTGTCCAAGATCCTTGCCCTAAAATTTTTTCCTCACACTCTGTTACCACTAATGAGTCTAATGTACATGTTGTGGAATACTCTTCATCAGCATAATATATTGATTCAAGTGTGTTAGGAAAAACCTGATACTCATAATGTTGATTATGAATTCCTTGAGGAGCAGATGAAGGAAGAAAATTGTCAGCTTGTTGATGTAGCGTTGCCATGGCATTATGATTATTACCACTAACCGAAGCGTTTGCTACCTCTTGTTGCCTTGATGGAAGCTTTATATCGTTCTCTTGAGGCATGTCATTCACAGCATTGGCAAGCCTCCTGACTTGTTCTTCCAAGCCTCTCATAGCATCCATGGCTTCTTCAAATGTGTCTCTAATGTAATTTGTTTGCTCTTGAGGTGAATTGTTGTGTATCGGCATTTCTGAAGGCAATTCTACCATGGCAAATGATTCGTTGGATCCATAAATATCTATCGCTGATTTCTCATGAAGAATGCTGCCTTGGGATGGCATTTGTTTGAAGTCTGGTGGTGCAGTAAAGTTGTTAGGTGCATAAAAATAATCGTTGTCTTAATTATTCCAAAAAATATTTTGTTGATGGTTCCATCATTGGTTGAAGTTGTAGGAGGAAGGGTTGTTTACATTACAGTGCCCCATGTAACAATATGAATTAGAGTTGAAGTGGAAATTTTCAAACGAGTAGCATCCTCTACAATATGCACAAACAACGGGTGTTGTTTGCCTTTTGCTGAACTTGTTAGGCACTTGCATTGATGTAATCATGTTTTTCAGTTCAGAAATCTGTGCTGAGAGTGTTGTATAGGCATCCTCTTCATGTGTTTCATATCTTCTTTGCTCATGGACAGCTTTTGGAGTTGGATATTGGTAGTCATAAGTGGGAAAAATGTAGTCATCATCATACCATATGTAGCTGTCCATACTCTTCTTTGTAGCTTTCCTAAAAAGAAAAAAAGAAAAAATTAATGATCAAAACAAAAAAAAGTTAGTAAAATGAAGACAAAAAACAAGTAAAAATTAAAGCAATAAATTTCGTCGCAATCCCCGACAACGGCGCCAAAAACTTGTAGACTCTCTAAGTGAATGCTGGCAAAAGGGGCAGAAGATATGTATTGGAAAAGTATAAAATAGTACCGAGATGAGTCTTTTGCTTGCAAGTATACACGGTCTGCAAGTAATACAACAGTTAAGCTGAGTATCGATCCCACAGAGATTGACTTGGAATTCAATTGCTTTGATTGTTACTTGTCTTGAGAAAAAATTGTTTGTTTTGAAGTGGTTTCGGAAATAATTGAAATGAAATAAAATAAATAAAAGTAAAGTAAGACATTGGCAAGGAAGGTGCTTTAATGAATTATGAGCGTTGGCAGGGAATGCCTGGTTTTCACGCTATTCATGTCGTGCCAGCCTTTAATAACAACTTGTCTTGGTATTGTTTGCCAAGCAGATTCAAAATTATCAAAGCCTCTCTCGATGGTCATTGTCCTAAATTGATCATGTAAAAACCACTATATCTCTATAGTGCATGCTTTTAAATAAACCAACTTTATTAAGATCCAATCTATACTCCTAAGGGGTAGGTTTCACTCCCGAAGTAAGTTCATCTACTTGAACGACTTCTCTCGAAGCTTCTTTCCTTAGTATTCAAAAACTTAATCGTTGCCACCCCAAGTCTGTTAAGATATTGAGGAGCAATAGGCCAACAGTGCCAGCTCTCGCTTGGCATAGTATTTAGAAAACATTAAAGTATGCCGAATAGATAAAACATTGCCGAAGCGGATTTATTATTAAAAACTAAAACATAAAACAGCGTTCAACGCAAACATCCCCCACCAACTATTAGAGTAGTTCATAGGGAGGGATTTAACCAAAAACTATAAACGTTTTCAAAGTACATCATCATTAAAAACAAGGTAAAACAACTCGACCGAGAAAATGGGCGAGAAAGGGTCTCTCGATGCAGCCCTTCAAGATCTAGGCTCTCAGCCAAGCTGGTCGAACCACCCTTCCTAGGTGCATCAGATTGTCAATCGTCTCGCACTCCAACTGCTCACTCGATCACTCTCCTTAATGTTTCTGTTCTTTTAAATGCTTGCTTGGTTAGTGTTTAAATAGGCGTGGAAGGAAGGGATAGGATGGGCTCCTCATTTGAATTTTAAATGCTGAAGGGATAATAGATAATCATCTTATCCAAATTTGAATGAGAGCTGATCAGGCTAAAGCTGACGTCATACTGCCGACGTTGCCTTGGCATCCAAGCTTGGCATGGATCTGCCAACCACTCTTGGCACCATCTTATCCGCTATTTTTTCGGAGATTGATCCAATTGCTATCTTTTCAAAGCCTAATCTTGTTCTATTTTTTCAGTGTTCAACAGCTTCATGGTATGGCATTAAGTTCACTTCTCTGCCAACCGGTGCTTGACATTGTCTGGTCCATCTGTGTCAACAACACTCGGGCATTCTCTTTGGCATTCCTTATTGCGCTGCTTTTCTGTTCCAAATACTATGTCAAACCTGCAAAATTGCCAACAAAACAACTCTTCACACTGGCATAGACAGAATTCTAAATTCCCTATGTAAATGCATGATTTTAACATCCTAATACAACTAAATATACCTAAAAACAAGCAAAAATATTGTAAAATTGGTATTAAAAACAGTACTTCGGAACATTCCCTTTTATTTTTTTTATCTTCCCAACTTAATACTCTGCTCCATCTCTTCGAGGTCAGTTTTTTTTTCTTTCTTGATTTTGCCAATTTTAAATTTTCTTAAAAGGTTTTTCTTTTGAGCTGAAAATCAAGTAGATCGAAGTGGTTAGAATCTTCCCCTTTTTTAATCTGCTGAATTTGCAAAAAGGATAATTGTAGATGAACTGAACAGCTCAAATAGTCTCATTTCACTGTATATATGTATTTATCTGCGAAATCTTAAGTACAAAGCCGCAATAATTGATCTCTTTAGATAAATGTTAACTTTCGTTCATAATCCCCCTTTTAATGTTAAAACCTAGTTGAAATTCGGTAGACTTGATTTTTGATCTTTTTCATCTTTTTGCATTAAAACGAAATTGCTCTATTTTCCTTTTCTTTTAAGTTTCACTGAAAGTTCTTGTTTGGATCCGTGCTTGAAATGGTGTTTTAAATTAGGCTTATTCGTTGCTTCATGTTTTTGTCACCATCATTTCTTTTCAGATTAAAATGTAGAAGGAATTACTAATGTTTGTTTGCTTTGGTGTATCAGCAGTTGTGGGGAGTAATAGGAGACATGAATGCAAGTTAGGAATTGTAGTGCAAGATAAGGTTATATAACATGAAAACCGAACATAAACCGCATTTGATAAAGAAGCTTGCATATGTAAAATGTCAAAGGGTAGGAAACTTCTCTTTAATCTTTTCAATTAATTCATCTTTCTTTGTTTCTCTGTTTTGCCTGTCACTCCCCATTGATACTTAGTTACCTCTACGGTCTCTGGCTGCAGTTTCAAGTCTTTTGCTTGTGCTATTCTCCATGCATAAGCCTGTAAATTTGATAAATACTATACTGCTCCCCACCCTCCTTCCCCTGCTTTTGATCTCTGGATA
The DNA here is from genome assembly GCA_019671005.1 of Hibiscus mutabilis. Classification (NCBI taxonomy): domain Eukaryota; kingdom Viridiplantae; phylum Streptophyta; class Magnoliopsida; order Malvales; family Malvaceae; genus Hibiscus; species Hibiscus mutabilis. Next base: position 9,430,393 of record CM033751.1, on the reverse strand, counting down.
TAGGTGGATGGGTCTGTTGTTCCTGGCTTGGAAGAAGCAACTCAAGTTGGGCATTTACTTGCAGAAACTAAAAGTGGGCATGTTTCAGTAGACGGAGTGTTATGTTTTGAGAAGAAAACTTAGAGAAACAGTTGAAAATGGAGGACTTCTTCTCTTGCACTCTTGATTACAGCTGGAAAATTGTGGTAATACTCTTCAACAACTTGTCACTGTTCTTTTTTTTTTCCGGTTCCCTCATTTCAAAAATTATAAAAGAAAAAGGAAATGATCTTTGAAGTGCTTCTAATTTTGTCAATGTTAAGTGCACAAGCATCTAGAATCTTTGATACGTACTCTATAATGGGTCTGTCTCATCCTCTTCAGTGCATAGCTATTTACAGGAGGAAAATTCAAAACAAGGAGAAAAGATCATGTATTTTATTGTGTGAACTTGCTAATATGATTTTGTAGAATGATTGTGCTTAAATTTGCTCTGTATTTAGTTTTGAAGATGCAGAACCGACATCAATTGTGCTTTAAACGGGTTAGAGAATTGTTTCTGGTGATTTAAGCTTTGATCTTTAATTGTTTGTTTGAACTGATATAATCCTTCTTAACATCTGTCTTAATTTGTTTTTCCTCATTAGTTGGTTACTTGGTTTACATAACTCTAAAGCTATCATAATCGTTTAAAGTCCTAAAAATTATGACTTGTGCACTGGATGGCAGGGCGGTCTTGGTCTATTATAAGATTTGATTTTAAGTAACGAATAGTCATAATCATTTCTAGTCGTGAAAATTATGACTCACAAAGGGATGCAGGGACAGGCATTTAGTAATGTTCTAAGATTTAATGCTTATATACTGTTCTCTAGTATTGCAAAAGGATCACAAGACAATATGCAATAGTATAAACCAGACATTAACTTTACAATCTCTTTGTTAACACAAGAAAACCTTTGTTCAGATTTCTATTTGCAATTCCGTTAGTTACTCTTCTGATGATGTTATATTGTTTGTGATTCCTGATAAGGTGGGCTCCATGGTCAAGGAGGAGATGATTTGAAGCTTGAAGTATGTATTGTTTTCTTCTTGAGGCTTTCTTTTCACATCCAAGCCATTCTTTGATGCATTATTTTCTTTAAATGTTCCGTCTTATGATTTTTATATGCTTGTTTTTGCTTTCCCTTCATTACTTTTTGTTTGTACATTTTTGTTGAATATTGTATTAACTGCATTCAAGCATTCATAGGTGATATGCTGATATCAGATGAAATGATGCTTTAGTAGGTTCTTAATGGATTGCTGGATGAAGTGGATGATATTCAAGCAGCCGATGATCTCTCTGGTGCATGTGAAGGTTTTCAGTTGGGTGAGTATTAATTGTCTTTGCTTGTGCTAATTGTCTACCTGGTGTGCTAAAGCACATGATTCTCATCTATAGTGATTCCTCTTCTTTCTCCTTCGTGTGCAGATATTGAATTTCCTGAAAGTTTTCTGAATCGGATTGCGCTCCTCATGAAGGATCAGATTTGCATAACTTGAATTCACAAAGTCACACCCCTGGGTTTAGTGGAAGCAGTAGCAGTGCTGGTGGCATATCAGAATCATCAGTTGCAACTGTTCAAGAATCCAACAGCCGGAATGGTGTGCTCAAGAAGATGGTCAGTTGTGATTTACATCATACCTTTAAGAGCAAATTTGGGTGTCAGGCTCCAGTTACAGACACTATTCGGCCTACTATAGAACATATGCAAAGTTTTGATGAATCTGATGATGATGAAAAGCCTTTAGTAAGTTTCATATTGTCTACTAAGAGTGTAAAAAGCTCTGTTGAAGTAACAAAATGTGGCACCCTTTTAAGACGGAAAAGACTGCGGAAGCCTACTAGTAGGTATGTTGAAGAGTTCTCTAGAAATTCTACTAGTTCTGGAAAGGAGTGCCTTAAAGTCGGATCACAAGGAGACCTTCCTCAAGTGGCATCTGAACCCCAGCAACAGAGTGGACGTCCCGAGAAAATGGTGCCTAAACTTTTAGGGGTAGTTCCTTTGTTGCATCCTTATTCTTTATGCTTCTGCTCATCATTTATTTTTATATTTTGATATTGGCCTTTAATACCGTATGGTGACCGTGAGTGACAACCAGAAAAAAACTCAAGTAAAGAGGAAAAACACAAATATTAATAGATGCCTGATGTGGATTGGTTAAAATTTTCTTTAAATACATATTAAACTGTTAGGTCAAGGAAATGGTTGTTTCACTTTACTATGTGCTTTCTGGTGACCTATGTGTTGATATCTTGGCGGGGGTCTTTGCTGCATTTTAGTTGAGGCATTATGGCATCATATATGCACTGATATAGTGATACTGATACTTACCCATGGAACTTTTATTTGAACTATGTTTTCTTATGTGAGATTTTCTTCTATGGAAATGATTGAATAGGAAAAACAGAAGACAAATCACTATCAAGGATTTGATGTTTTTGTTCATTCTTGCACTACTTTTTTCTTTAACTTGGAGTGAACCCTACAACTTCCTTTAGCACGATAACTTGAAATTGAGGTTATTTTATCTTTTTCTGTGCAGGAGCTTGAAACTGATTGTGAGCCCTTTATATCTGAATCTGAAGATGAGCAGAAGAGAACCAAAAGATCCAAAACGGCTTGTGATAGGAGGGAAGCATCAAAGGACGTGGACCCTTGCGGAGGTGATTAAGTTGGTTGATGGGATTGCTCAGTATGGTGTTGGACAATGGCTGATATAAAAAGGCTTCTATTTGCATCATCTGCTTATCGAACACCAGTTGATCTGAGGGTACCTCACTGCTACATCCAATCAAATGGTTCCCTAATGTTTTTAAAAAAGTTGAATTATGTTTAAATAAGGATGCTCTGTACAGGACAAATGGCGAAATCTTCTAAGGTCTAGCTCTGCACATAAACACAACAGGAGAGAGGTTAGCTTTCTGCTTCTCTTTTCTTGGCTTCATTTGCTTCCACCTGGATAGGATGGTAGTCTTCCCTTTAATTGTTTGTACTAAATTATTCAATTTGTTCTAGTCCCTCGACCGCGAGTTCACAGTCTCTTTAAATTACTGGGTATGGAATTTGAATTCCAAATGCTTGGAGTCATTATATTTATATCACTGAGATGGCTAAGAGCTTGCTGCCTGAAAATTCTCTTGATAAATATAAAATGATATTGGATTCACCGATGCAGGGTTGACTACCTAAATATATATCAGTATGACAAATGATTGCTTGTGATCTTCTGCATGTCGATGTGTTAAGCATTAAGAGTGGTTTATACTGTATCTCATGTTATTAATCATTATTTAAACTGTTAGCTGCAGTGTGAGACTAAGCCGAAGCATGCTGTACGTCCCCTACCAATGCCTGTGGTATGCCGTATCCGTGAACTGGCAACCATTCATCCATATCCAATGGCCCGCTGCCCTAAAAAACCATCTGATCATTATGTTCCTTCGTCCAAACAACCGAGAACAACTAAAGTCGCTCGTTTTCACGGAAGAAATTTACGCAGGAAGAAGTGCTGTTGAAGAAAGCACTTGTAATTTGCTGTAACGCAAGAACATGCAATACAAGTATAGCTGCAAAGGTGTGTTCTTCCTTACATCCCCCCTTAACACCTGCCATGATCAAGATTCAACACATAATTATAAAAATGTACTTAGATCATTAGAAAATATCTGGTAAATGTTGCAGTAAGTGACTAAAGCTTATATTTAAAGAATAGCTTCTTTTTTTCATTTCATATTGTTTGCCTGGCTGTTAATAGCATAGTAGATTCGACTGATCCCTGTATTCTTATCATGTTGTGTCATAATGAAGTGCGAGGTATAAGATCCGTAAGGACAAGAACTCGATCTCATAAGCAAACGAGACGAAGCACACGTGGTAAAAGAAATCTTTTTGCTTTGTTGTTTCTGACTGGGAAGCATGGGAAGGAATTAATGGGAAATGGGAGCGGCCATGGGAAGGTAGTTAAGCAAATAAAATAAACAGTAAGTCGAGGGATGACAGCTAGGAGAAACAGAAGGTGCAATCAAGTCATTGGAAGTTGGGGAACACAAGGGTAAGCTTTTGGGAGTCCCCAAAGGTCCACTTTGTAAGTGTTATCCGTTTCCTTTAGAACCATAGCATCCTTTTCCTACCATCGTCTGTGGCATATCCCTATTAGAGCTTAGTGCTTTGTCCAGAAAACAAGTCCATTTTTTTGGCATCGAGTCAAGTTAAAAAATTCAGTTTTTTTCGAGTTGAATTTTTCTCACCTCTAGATATATGACACCATCCTATGGCTTATAATGAGTGTGGTTTGATGTGTCCAACTCCAATGTTTGCTCGCTTTGGTGTTTATCGAACAACTGATTCGGCGAGTTGTGTGGGCCATGGAAAGAACTTCCATTTGCACTCATGTGAACCCATATCCCTTACACAGCTACTCCCCATACCATTCCCCAGCCTATCAGTAACTACAAATCCTTCCCTACAATTTCTACCCTCCATTGTCAATGTTGTAAAGTTTACTGTTCTTTTACTCATGCCATGCCCCTAAAATTATAATGCTACGTTCCATAGCCATAGTAGTGTTATTTTAGAATCTTTTTCCTTGCGCATTACATTGTCTCTACTTGTAAAATAAATATCACAGTTCCATAGAAATTGCTTACAAATGACGCAGGTTAGAACTTTCACAGTGACCCATATTAATTAAACACTTCAAAATAGACGTGTCAGTAAAACTTTATTGTTTGGAAAACAAGTTAAAGACATTGCATCAGTCTCAGGATCCAAATTATATCTTTCTTGACAGACAATTTCCTTGGAAAAAAACCGACAAGGTCACCAATTCAACTGCACATATTCAACCAAATCTTTAGAAACACAGGGGGGGGGGGAACCTGTAAACAAGTCAGAAATAAAAAAAAATGCCACAAAGTTCAGGTCTGATATGAATGAATTTTATTCTTTTAATTCTCTATACATGTAAAAATGTCCTTGTTAAATACGTACCAAATACAACCATACGTTTCCCCCACATCATAGTTTTGAAGTAAATTAGCATTTGACGTTAGCACAGTTATGATGAAATGTTTCCAACCTAAGTTGTTCGTCCCCATTCCTTTTTTCTCTCAAAAAATAAGTCACACTACACATGACTTATTATTGTTCGTCTCTGTCTTGATTATTTTTAAAAGATTATCATCTTCGTGCGCAATGAATATTAAAGATATGATTCTCTAAGAGCTCTTCAAATATATAAATCCTAAAAAAATCACTTGGTTAAACACGAGCATCTGTGTTCAAATTTTATAAACACATCTATCTCTTGAAAGAAACGTCTAAACGGTAAAAATTTAATGCTTAACAGTCAAATAAGTATTCAAACTATATATATATTTTTTTAGATAGGTGCCTGAATTATTTTTTGGGCCAAATATGTGCACGGCGTTTTGACCCATTTAAGGTTTTTTCATCAACGGCCGTTAAAAAATTCCATCATCCAATCAAAGCATGACATGTGACCTGTTTTTTTATATATTTTTAATTTCTAATTTCTTTCAAAATCTAATTTTCTTTAAAAATCTCAAAAATTTAATTTCTTTTAATTAAACCCAGACATCCTTCACAAGTTGGTGGTTCACTGTTCAGCGCCCAAAACGTCGTGGACCTCACCGTTCGACATCCGTCATCCTCTACTCGTTGGTGGGAACCCAATCAGCCTCTTTTTTCTTTATTGTTGGGTGTTCATTAACGTGCAATCGACGGTTCATTTGTCAAATTTTGACGACGAGGTGATGTGGTTTTTAGTAGTGAGGTCCGATGAAGACAAGGGTGGTCGGTGGTGGTTGAATCGGTGGTTGGAGTGGAGGGATTTAGGGTTTGAGTTTGAGATTTTTAGAAAAATTAAGCATTGTTGGGTTAATTAATATTATTTTATTTTTTTTTATTTTTTATTTTTCTCATTTTCAGATTTTAATTTTAGAAAATCAGAAACAATGCCGAAATTTCATTAGATAACAGAAAAAATAACGTTTGTCACGAAAAAATCTTAATGGGTCACAAAAAATATTAAACATCTATTTAGCTCAATATATAGTTTAGACACATATCTGAGAAAATTATAATTTGGGCACTTATTTAAATGTTAAGCCAAAATTTAAATATTAAAATCTGTGATCCCTTCTCTTCAAAACTATGACCTCTCCTTTGTACGTGTGTGCATATTTATCCCATTACATCTATGCAGAGACGAATAAATTTTTTTTTGTTTTTTGGTGTTTTTATTTATGTCTCACACTAAAGAATTAAATTTAAGGTTAAAATTTATAATTTAAAATTTAATATTAGAGTTTAAAAAATTAAATATATGATATATTTTTTAGAATTTAAGGTTTAGAATTTAATTTTAAGATTAGAGTTTAAAATTTATTTTGATATTGTGACAAAAAAAAATACCGAAAAAGTGTTGAGAAATTTTGTTGCAAAACAGGGTGCAAGATACTTACAGCCGAAAAGTGAACAAAACCACCTAAAACAGCACAGAGAAAAAGCAAGAAAAATGATGCTTTCCTTCTAGAGAAGATCTGCAGAAATCAAGTAGTGTTTAGTGGGGGCTTACCTCATTTTTCACCAAATGTGATTTACAGCCAAGAAAATTCCAACTCCCAAAAAAAACAATATATATATATATCAATTATATGGGTAAAACTTTGATATACAGTGTAAAATTAATTTTACACAAGCTTGTGTATTTATTCTATAAAAACTAAAATCCTAAATTTCTAACCCTAACCCTAAAAAATTAACCTTAAACCCTACATTTTAAATTTTAAACACTAACCTTAAATTCTAAACCCTACAACCTAAACCCCTAAACTTTAAACCTTAAACTAAAACGTTAAACCCTAAAACTAAAAAGCACGTGTAAACTAAAATTTACACGGCCTATGTATCAAATTTTTTTCCCAATTACATTAAATGGTTTAACTTTACAAGAAGTTGACTGAAATGGGACCAATAAAAAATTTAATTTTCACTCACTTTTTTTTAAGTTGCAACTCATAACTTTATCAACAATTCCAATCCGAATCATTTCTTTCAAGCATTCGAGAATCTACTTATATTAACTCAACATAATAAATCCAGAGTTGTTAAGTGAACAGTGTTTTCAGATGGTGAAAGGAAGGCGGTTCTAATGATGGGAAAATATGGTTCTGATGTGGTATAATTAGAGAAGTGTACGTGCCTTTACTATGTTACATGACTATTTCTAGTAGTTTAGACATTTACCAATAGAGAGTTGTCGTAGTATTGGTATAAATTATATGTCTTAAGAAGTGATAGTCTAAATTGATTTGTCATTAAGTGAGATTACGTACGTCAACATGTGACCTGAAATAATGTGCTTAAACTCGTTGGGCTCTTATTATTGACGAATCTTCACTAGTGATCGTTCGCAAATTATGTAGGTAATTATCCGCGTTCAGAAAGTTCGGGTGGTAACAAGAGTAAACTTATACACTACAGAATTTAAACCTAAAATATCCATTAATCTATAGACACGTCAACAACAATTTAATCAGTGGGATCGCACTTTGCCCAAGAACCTTATCCCATCCCTCATTCATATCTTATCTTCTCCACTTTCAACATGTGGGGCATTAAATGGACTATCTGTCTGTGTCACTCTGGTAGGAGCCAAATTCCTAAGGAAAAAAAATGATTAAAACAGAAAAATAATATTTAATTAGAAGTAGTAAGGAAGAATTTTAACACTAATACAACCATTAAATTAAAATTTTCAAATAACAATAATCAATAATCTTAATCTTAAAATTAAGAATAAATCTTAGCCTATTTATAATAAATAGTCTGGACTGTTATTTGCTGAAAAACAAAGTTAAAATCCTAAAAAATAAGGAATAATGGAAACATTACAGAACTGGTAGTTATATAGATCATGGGGTTGTGTATGCCAATTGGTTAAGACTTTGTTGGGTAGTGGATCCATATTAGTACTTTCCCCTGAAAACTCGACTTGTCCTCAAGTCGAACTGAAAGATCAGTATTGTCTTTTCCGTCTTCATCATTGTTTATGATCTCTAGCGCGGCAAAAGAGCTTGTTTTGCATCTATGGCCAGGACCAAATTTCTCATTGCAGCGAAAACACAACCCCTTGAAAATTCGATTTTGGCGCTCAACATCCCAAGGCTGAGATGTATTTGGCTGGATGGTTTGCTGGGAGGATGAAGGGTTGGCCTTTTTGATTGCACCTAATTTAGACTCAAATTCTATGGCCAAACTCATGGCATGATACATCGTGCGTGGTTTATGAATTCTTACATCAGCTTTGAGTTCCTCTCGTAGCCCATGGAGAAAAATTCTCAATAAACAGTGGTCTGGCCAGTTTATGAATTCTGGCCAATTTGATACTCTTCCGATCTTTTTACAAACTCTTACCTATATTCTTGAATAGTCCCGGTTTGGCAAATATCACAAAGATACTCATCTGAATTTTGAAACTCAACGGGCCCGAAATTTACTTAGAACGCCTTAACAAGCTCGTCCCAAAAAACTAAAGCTCATTCATTGTTGAGCCATGAAAACAAGTCTAGTGCATCACCTTCTAGATACATTGCAGCTATGTCCACCTTCAACTCATCTGGTGTCTGATAGTAGCGAAAATATTTTTCAGCTTTAAGAATCCACCCTCGAGGGTCTCCACCTTCGAATTTGGAAAAATCCATCTTCGCATGAATTCGACTAGGTAAATTTTGATGTGGCCATGGACTGTTAGTAACATTCTCTTCAACTTCTGACCAAGCGAATCGTCGAGGCTCTCTTGTACTAGTGGAGCCTTCCTTGGCTTTAAGAGCTGCCACATCAGCCCGTAATTCATCCATGACATCGAGACGAGAAACAATTGATGCAAGTTGCAAGGCAATTGGGTCATTATTAGGGATGACGGACTGTGAGGTGGGAACGTTTGGATTGGTTGGAGGGTTGAGCGGTTGCTCTTGGGAAGTGGTGTTGCAAGTTTTCGCCATTTCGAATCGAACCTTGCTCGGATACCAAAATGATAAGAGCCAAGTTCCGAAGGAAAAAAAAAATGATGAAAACAGAAAAATAATATTTAATTAGAAGTAGTAGTGAAGAATCTTAACACTAATACAACCAATAAACTAGAAATTTCAAATAACAACAATCAATAATCTTAATCCTAAAACTAAGAACAAATCCTAGCCTATTTATAATAAATAGTCTGGACTGTTATTTGCTGAAAAACAAAGTTAAAAACCTAAAAAATATGGAATAATAGAATCATGGCAGAACTGGTAGTTGTATAGATCATGGGGGTTGTGTATGCCAAGTGGTTAAGACTTTGTCAGGTAGTGGATTCATATCACACTCTCTATGCATGTTCGTACACATTCGTATTAAGACCCAAATGCTAGTGCTATAAAGTTAAAAAGGAAGGGTGCAGCTGTACGGAAATCATCTCAAATGTCAGTCAGTACTTATAAATTCCACTGCTACATAACCCTTTCTTTCAACTTCATCTGTTTCACCATCTAACGCTTATTTGATCTCCATTTAAGATACAAGCCACTTTTTCCCTACATCTACTTTCTCTCTATGTTGGCATACTACTAATAATTTCATAGGAAGAACATGAAAGAGAAGTTTCTCAAGTCATACCTTACCAAATGGAGGAAGATGAGTAGTAGAGTCCACCATCATGACGGTTGCGAGTTCTGTTATAAGTGGGCAATTTGGCCAATCTCCATGCATGAAGAGAGCTCAATCCCAAGAGATGTGCCAAAGGGTCACTTGGCGGTGTATGTTGGTGAAAACTACAAGAGGTTTGTGATTAAAATCACCTTGCTCACCCGGTTTTCAAGGCATTGCTGGATCGAGCTCGAGACGAGTATGGTTTCGCCACTGATTCCAAACTCTGCATTCCTTGTGATGAAAGCCTCTTCCTCGATGTCGTTCGTTGTGTTAACTCTCTGCAAGATTGCAGATTCTCCCGGTGTCTTTAGGAATTCATGCTGGAACTTCGATTGATTCACCATGTACCAGTCCTAATGAGAAGAGTAAAATTTTGTAACATAAGTAGTGTAATCTATAAATGTAGCTTGTAACATAAGTAGCGTAATCTATAAATGTAGCTCAATTGAAAAATATTAACCTCTGTTTTTCCCTGTAAGTAAACAAACAGTATGAAGCTAGAAGCTGGACGAGACCCCAGGGCCAGAAGTTGACAGCATCTGATGGTTACCAGTCCAGGCCTCCACCTTCATTTCAAACTCGACAATGATAACAGCTAAGCTAATCGAAGTATATAAATAGAATTACATAATTATAGACAGTTTTATATAGTATCAAACAGAAGTAACACCCTTTTCTCGTTGTCCCGAGGTCAAATTTTGAGAGAGATTAGTACCAAGTAGAATTTTAATTTTAAATGCACCAAATCAAGTAAAGGAACTCTCTTTTCTTTTCAACCAGAGTAAAGAATCTTGTTCAAAAGTGAAATATTGAATGCATCGTATGGATATAAGAGAGTATGCCATTTAAGTGGTTCGAAAAAAGAATTAAGCTTAGATATTATCTGAGAATACTTACTGAAAGTACTAAAAAAAGATTCAAGTCACTGGAAATGCAAGTTAAATGTTCTTAAGAGTCTATTTCAGGGTAGTGTCCCTGATATCCGCCTGTAATATTAAAGTAGGATAAATACTAGTTGGAAGCAAAAAAGGCAGGCAATTAATCAAGAGAATTCAGATAGTCAAAAGTTTTCAAATTTCAGGAAAGAATGATGCAAGAATGAAAAGAACTTTAGAGTTTAGAGGTGAAGTGTTTAAAATCAATGGAAGACCAGATTGGCAAGAAGGATGCTTGAAATGATAGCCAGTTACACGCTGTCAGCGAAGGATATGCTCGTATGTAAAGATGATAGATAAGTTACAAGTCAAAAGATGAGGAAGTTATGCTCCTCAATACTCAGCTCTGGGAACCATTGAATGCTGGGTCAATGTCAAAGAATTACTTTAGCTTTGGACCTCAACAGTTGCTCTGATTGACAGTGGGAAAGTAGGGTTTACCAATTTGTTTCCGGTCGAAAAATCGGGCCTTTAAACATAACAACTTGTGGTCTTCCACTTATGTGCTGCACCCTGCAGATTTTCATAGGCTTCACCTAATGATTCAAACTTCCACAAATCTGCTGTAGCTCTTGCAATTTCCAAATTTCCAACTTTCTTATTCAACCAACGACGAGTTATTAAATGTCCAATAAGACACCTGAAAACAAAAATAAGCAACTAATAAAAGAGAAACAAAGAAGGCAATCAACTATTGAACAACAATTCTGCTAGGGGCAGTGATGTTATTGACATTACAAGTGTACATGAACAATACTTGAAATTATAGAATCTCCCAAATATTATTAGCCAAGAATGATACACCAATGTCCAATGGGCATGTAGTTGATTCTTGTATATTATTTTTAGCCATTAGCATCAGATGTCTATTTGTCTATAGCAATGAGGTGAATATGTACTTAAACTCATTCTTCGTGAGAAAACAAATTTACACATGCACTTGCTCAAGTGACCAAAGATATATTGACAAAATTTATTGTTTTCCGCATGAGGAACACGAGGGAACTTGTCCAAAAAATTTCAAAGAATACTAGGGGACTCAACAGAATGACAAAACGCTGCTTGCTAATATGCACTTACACCATAAAAAACATGGTACGAGCACATGCATGGATAATGCCCCAAAGCTTCTTTTATAATCCAAAACTAGTACCTTTGAACCTGTCCAACTACATTCGCAAAACAGGCGCTTCATACAGGCTGCTACCCAATAGCCGAACACATTATAATAATGAAAACCATTTTGAGGATAATGTTAACTATTTAAGCGGACCATCATCATTAAAGTCTGTTAGATTTATTTCTGTAATGTCGACCCCTTAAAAATCAATTCACAAAGCCAACTTATTGAACTCCACACACTGCACAACTTAGCGACAATTACAGACAACTTTCTGTAACCTTTAAAAATCATCAATAACAAACAGGAAGCAGGTTTAAATTGCAGAACCTGCCTTAATCTAGCCAATGTTGGATGATTTTATCTCACTTGTCATCACAGCCCATGTAAAAGCATCATTCTAACTCAGGTTTCACCTCGTTCTAATACCATAGCATAAAAACAACATAATATTTGCTAAAATTGCATGTCCCGCCACAATAATAATCTGCCCATTACAGCATAAGATGCAGATGTAACAGCACGTCTTCCACTCTTTCTGGGACAAATAAAAAAACTCAGCCAAATCAATCAAATATGATATTTAGTCTTAGACAAGACCAGAAGTGTCCTTTTCATATATAAACTCTTATTTTCCTCTCTGCACCAACTGACTTAACATTCATCAGACCTTTTATAAATAATCTTTGTCAGTCTCCTGGTTGTATAGTTCACAAAGTTAAGAAAAACCCTATAAAACAGTATCACGGATACTCACTAAGGTTATCCAGCACTCTAAAACCTAAAGCTATTTTATTTTCCTCATTCTAAAGAAGATAAAACATGCCACTCAAGAAAAAGCTCGAGCAGGGCAACCGGAGAAACTCACATTCAAGAAGTTAAGGGAAAAGGCCACACCACAAAGATGATAATCTAAATATAACAGCATCAGCACAATTTGGAGCATGAGAAAAAACCATTACATTTCTCATTGATACCGTAAAATAACAATTGATTGCATCAAAATGTACACACAAGCAATTTTTGGGATAATATACAGAAGTAATGTATTGCCTCATGACGAAATAACAAGTACATGCAATGCATTGGCAGGTTGTTACACCAAACAATGGCAGAATTGCATCACTATCACTGCAAAAACAAGAAGACTCAACGAGTTTGAGATGGATGTCGATATCTTCAATGTGACAATAAAATTCTAGCAGCAAAAGTAACTTCAACCCATTTTTTCCCAGTTGAGTATCATCTAAGTCCATCGATCAAAACCTCCAATTCCCTCCTCCCATACCTTCTACCCTCTGCATTAGCTTCCTTACACCTCGCCACAAAGTAGAATATCAACCAAGCAACCATGAAATACACCTCCAAAGCCGCCTGAACAACAGTAGCGAAAAGTCCCCCACCTATAGAAGTCAAAACCCACGTTGTAAAGGAACCACCTAAGATAGCTTCGTAGCACTCGATTTGAATCGCTTGGCTCAACAGTCTTGACATCAAATAACAACCTTCTCTAATAATTTCCCTCCCGGTTCTTCTCGAATCCACAATGGCAATCCAAGGAGCTAATGAGAATGCAAATGAAACTAAAGTATCCACCAAGAACCATGTAAACAAAAAACCTGAAATCTCCTTCTCGAAACCCCTAATCCACGGAGACATAACCGAAAAAGGCATCAACTTTAACCTAACAAAAAGCTTGAAAAACGAGTAGCGATCCTCAATTTCTCCGAAATTCCATAACCCAAGAAGCTGAGTCACCGCGTCTCTTACCGCCCATTTCATTAAAACGAAGCCAGTGAGCCTTTTCAAACCCGTTTTTGACCCATCCCAAAAAGCCCCAAAGACAGAATCAAATCTGTCAATCAAATCATTAACAATCGTAACAAAAAGAACACCTAAAACCAAAGAGTAAATCGTTGTAAAGCCTAGAATTACCCATCCATACGAAAACGATAACAAGCTGACGAGAAAGAAAAGCGTCTCTGCATCTTGACGGTCCAATCCTTTATAAACGAACTGAAAATCCGCAATCTTTTCCTCTTGCTGTTCCCCTTCATTCTTCTCATATCCAAACGACGTAGTCTTGAATTTGACTCCGTAACGAATAATTTCTGGCAACACAATCCCGTTATCCGCTACGAAATGCGAAAATCCCAATTTAGGGTCGAAGTTGGAAAGAATCACAGGCGTGCCATTGATTGGGCGATTAGGGAAAGAACCGAAGAGGGAGCGGTCCGGGTGATCGTCGTCGGAAGAAAAGAAGTCGTCGTCAAGAGTACCGACACGGGTAAGGTGGAGGAAAGGGCGGCGCGTGTGACGGCGAGCGGGGTGAACACGCGCGTGAGGGTGGGAAGGTGGATGGTCCAGGCGGGAAAGAAGGGATTTGAAAGCGGGGTCTTTGTCGATAAAGGAAGTGAGGAGGAGGGAACCAGATTCGACTAAAGAACGGAAAGAGAAGAGGAGAAAAGCGAGGAAAAGGAATGTGAAAGGGTGGGCGGTGAAATGCACGGCGGTTTGTTTGAGGATCTGGGATGTGGACCGGATTTGGCCAAAGCGATGGAGGTGATCGGTCATGGCGATTTCCGGTGGTTCAGATATTATGGGAAGTGAAGCATCGGCGTTGGAATAGATGAAAATTATAAAAGGGATTTCCGTTTTTTCTGGTTTTCTGATTTTAAAATATATATTTCTTTTGGGTTCGTTGGAAAAAGTCTGGGCTTTGAAACTATGATAACCCAAATTTAGGCCTAGTTTTAATTTATAAAAATGTTAGGGTAAATTACAAATTTCATCACTCAACTTTACTCTCATTCTTATTTTGATCACTAAAATTTAAAATTTTCAATTTGCTCACTCAACTTTGACATTGCATCGATTTTGGTCACTCGACCGTTAAATCGCAAACGGTGTGATGACATGACACACATTCTGATGACACACCAAAACAACGTAATTTTTGATCATACAAAAATCATTAAAATGACCTCGCTTTGGTTCCTTATAAAAATTAAAAACAATTAAAAAAATCAAAGAAATACTTCATTTTTCCTTTATCTTCCTTCTCCTTCATCTCATTTTCTCTCAATCTATCTAAATTAATCTCGATTCCGACCACCACACTAGCCACTGCAGGCTGATGAGTCTCAAAAGTTTCAAACTCGTTTCGTTTTGGATCCGATTTCCATTTAGTGCTAAACATCTCAAATTTTAAATTTAAATTTTATTTTGGTTTTGTCTTTCTTGTTTTTTTCTCCTTTTGTTTATTTATATATAAGGTCTCGGTTTGTTATTTCCATTTCCTCTCGCTTTTTCTATTGAGTTTTTAAGTCATTAAAATTGGTGATAAAGGGATAGGGAAATGAGAACCTATGAAGTACGTGTATGTGGGTTTATGGTCGTCCCGCGTACCCCATACGTCCCCGGGACGGATACAGAATAGGGACGGTATAGGTACGTACCAAGGACGTTCTAAGTTAACGAAATACGATTAGAAATTAATCGAGAATGTTTTGGGCGGCGTTCGAAGTACATGCGCATCCCCAAGGTTTAATCCAAATTTTATGCCTTTCGAGGCATATATCTCTTTTTCCAATTCCTTGAAACAACCCCAAACTCTGTGGTTCTATCTCTGGAACTTATCCCCTTGCACTTTTTCTATCTGCAAAACCAAATAACATAGACAACAATGATGGTGAATGAGACAGTAAAAAGAAGAGAAAATAAAAGTTATATAATATAAGAGAGAAGAAGGAAAGTGATGTTTACCAGAAGGAAATGGAGAAAGTGAAGGAAGCAGAAATGGGTAGATTTGGATTTTATAGGAAAGTGAAGAGTGTAAAATGGAAGCGAAGAGTTTCAAACGAGAATGTCGTAGGCAACAGCTAGTTAGTAAATAAATAAATAAAATGGGTGTTTTGATTTTAGTTATTGGGTTTCTTTCTTTTTAACTCAATTCATATTTGTTTTCTCTCTCTAAATTCTCATATTTTTGAAAATGATTAAAGATGATGCAGTTTAGTGAATATTAAGATTTGAAATTTTAGACTCATTTAATTGTGATTGTATGAACCAATTTATTCATCTCTAGGTGTATTTTACTTTTAAAAAGATCGACTCAATTCACTTTTTTTTTTTTAATTTTATTTGTATTATTTATACTTTAATAATAAATAAAGATATAATTTTGCAAATATTCGAATCTTAAAATAGATAGATGCTAATTTTTTAACGTTATTTGTATAAACCAACTGAAATAAATTTTAGATTTGTTTTTGTTTTTAGAATCTTAGATTATTTTTTTTTTGATAAAAAGTCGGGTTGGTTAATATTGAAATAAACTAGAAGGCAATTACAAACATGCCCCCAAAAAACAATAAAGTAAAAATAAGAAAAAGCAACAATTGGACTTTATTTTAGTTTTACAAGTAGCATCCATAATCCATATATTATGTGTTATTCTATATGTAGCTTTTAGTTTTATATGTAAACTTTTGTTTAATGATGTTCTAAATTTAGTTTATTGTTTAAGATTTGACACTTTAATAGTGTAGTTTTTTTATGAATTTTATTTTTTAATTTATTATAAATTTTAATATTTTATTATTTATATATATTATAATTTATTTTATATTTGTCGTACTCTTATCGTACTTGTACCTTATAATTTTGAAAAGTGTCGTTTTTCATTCTCGTATCCGTACCTATATTCGTCTCCGTATCCATATTAGTGCAACATAGATGATAAACCAGGAGAGGGTTCTGTTATCCTAGGTTTGATGTTTCTATAGAGAAGAAAATAATGGTTAAAACCCAAGATTTAGTCAGAGATTTTCATGGGTTGCCGGAAACGGCAAAGGTTAAATACATGTGTTTGAGTTCACGTTTAATGGTCTTTTCGATTTTTAATTTATTAGTAAACTACATAAATGGTCCTTCGACTATGACCAAATTCTTTGTTGAATTCCTTGATTGTGAGAAGTTATAAATAGGTCCCCTGACTAATAGCGACTAACAAATCGGTCTAATTCTGTTAAAAAATAAACGGCTGGTGATGTGACAGTTAATAAAATTTGTTATTACAAATTTGTATAATAACAGATTTAACCCTCAACTTTTACATTTTATTTTAATTTGGTCCTAAATTTATAATTTTATCTCTCAGTATATAAATTGTAACACCCTAAACCTGAATGTCACATTTGAGCCTTAAGCCCAACCCGCTTTCATAAAATTTCTCGACTCGGTTTAGCCCAAAAGCCAAAAGGTATTTTTTGAAAATATTTAAAGCCAACAGTTTAAAACATGGATAAATAGTCAAACGTTACAAAGCAGCTCCAATTTAAATTAAAATATTTGAACATCCAATTTGATTAATACAATTTCAAAAATATGAATTACAGATTTCACCATGTAAGGTCCTATGAATATATAGCCCACTAAACACAAGTATCGTACTCTAGAAATCACCACATGCTGGAATCCCGCACTGATAGTGCTCCTCGATCCCACGACCCAACGATCAACCTATGCACGAAAACAACGATTTCGAGGGCTGAGCTTGTAATATCCCAAATTTTTGGCTAGTGACCAAAATGTAAATTTTGAAAGTTTTGGGTTAAAGTATAAACTTTTGAAAAGTTTGAGGACTAAAGTGTAAATTTCCCCAACAAGTAATTTTATTCAGTATAAGAGTGAATCGGATCGAAATAGGTACCTTGATATCGGTTTTAAGAATTAAGATGCAGAAAAAGGTACCGAATTTGGATCGAATGAAATTGTTAAGCGTGCTCATGCTAGAGAAATACAAGGATGGTGACCTTCGGGAAGGTCCCCTAAAAATGTTTCTGATCGATATTTTGGACTCAGTAAGAGTAAAGAATATTCGTATGGATTTACGATAAAGGATTTCTAAGAGAAATTCTACTCTTTGAAGATTTTCGATAATTATTGTGATAATAGACTGAGTTAAGAAAATTCAGTCTAAGACTTTAGGAAAGGAAATTTTTATAAGATGATAGTTTTCATTTTCCGAATATGGAAATATGAAATTTTTGGAATAAATCCAATAGCTCGATAAAGGTCAAATCGTAGTAAAAGTATTTTATGAATATCAGGAAATCAGATCAAAATGAAATTTCAGAGACTGATCCAAAAGCCATGAAAAAATCATAAAATACTATTTTATGAATATTTTATTATAGTTGGTTGGATTCCAACTAGACTTAGTTGAAAATTTACAAGAATGGCAAACTAGTTGGAGGGCAAATTGGTCATTTTGCCCAATGGCATTTTTGAAATATTTAAAAAGTTACAAGGACAATTTTGGAAGAAGAAATTGGAAGATTAAATCTTGGCCCTTGATTAATGATAAGATCAATCTCAACCGTTGGATTAAAAGGGCATTTTAATAATTTCAATATCTAAATGAATTTAAAATTCATTTATATTTACAAGTGGCATAATTGGATTGAATGGAAAAGAAAGGAGCCAAAAGATGAAGTCTCCTTCATCTTCATATTTTTGAAAATGAGGGGGAAGAAAGGATAAATTTTCTAAGTTTGATTCAAGGCCCGAAACTTGATTTTCAGGTAATCTCTTCAACTACAAAGTTATTCTACTCTTCAAGCTCTATATTTTGGTGTAAATAATTCATGGAAAACATGCTCGATTGATGAGAATTTTGCATGAGAAGAAATTAGGGTTTATGGAAAAAGTTTGGGGCTTTTGGAATTTTATGATTTCATGATGAATTTCAAGTTGAAACCAAGTTTGTGTGATGTTAAAATCATGTTTTTGAGTTGGGATTTAAATCCTACATATTTTATTTTGTATGAAGATGATTAGGGTTTATGGATTCAAGTTTGATTTAGGGTTTGTGATGTTGGATAAATGATTTAGTAAGCTTGATTTGTTGTTTGGAAGCAAGACCCTAAGTTAATTTGATAGGGACCAATTCAGCAATCTTAAAAGTTAGAGAACCAAATCTGAATTTGTATGGAATTGGTGTGTATTTATGTTATTAAGTATGTTGGAGATGTGAAATTGATGTTAGAATGCTAAACCGATGTTAAATCGAGTTAGTGACCATTTTGACAAATTGTCAAAATTAAGTGATCATTTTGGCAAGGAGGTTTTTGATAAGGAATAAATCTGAATTGTAGTTGAAATAATATAATTCAAGTGGTAATGTTGATTTGAGGACTAAATTGCAAAGTTAAGAAGATAGAATCCTTATCTTTGCATTTTTAGTGACTATTTCAAAAAGAACGAAAAATTAAAGGGAATTATTTTTGAATATTTATTTGATGAAGAAAGTGAAACATTAGTGGTTTGAAGCAAGTGATGGGACTAAATTGACAAGAAGAAAGATAAGAAGAAGTTAGTATAAATTAGAAGTTTATTATGGAAAGCTATGTAGAAGACTAGTTTTGGAATAAGTTTGAAAATTCACCATAAATTCTACAAAAATGGTTAGAAGATGAATTTTATACCGATATAAAGATTTGTTAATCTAGTTTCGTCTCCAACAAACGGAAACTGATTTCGAGTTTCGAGTCAAAAGATATGAATTTTTAAGTGACGAAAGGTCAGAAAATAGAGCATCAGTCTGTTATGAATTCCAGCATTGTAATTGACTTTGAAAATTCGCCATAAATTGTATAAGTTGAATTTGGGCTATTAATTTATATGGTTGAAAAGCTTACTGAATCTAGTTTCTTTTAGTACAAACAGAATCGAATTTCGAGTTGTAGATTATTTTATAGAAATATTTCTTTGAAGGTAGTGTAATCTGCCAGAAAATGAGAATTGATACATTTTTGTATCTAAGGTTAATTAGTAAGATTGAAAAGGGTTAATGGAAGTTCTAAATGGTTATTAAGAACCAAAATGAGTTTTGAATAGTATAAGGAAGGAAAGAGGAAATTTGTATATTTGAATGATTAGATTTGATAGCATGTTTGAGAAATTGTTAGAATTGAATCTAACAAATGTTGTTTACATTCATGTGGTTAATGAAGCCGAATACGAATCAAAGAGGATTCGAGATACTATAAAGGAAATGATCGAGTAGAATTTATTGAGGCATACTATTACATGGCCCAGGTGAGTGCATATCTATATCTATGTTTTATTAAAAAGGGGAAGACTTGTGATAAGTCGACCCATGATTAAAATTTAACATTGCATTACTTTATAATACGTGATATGATGCATGACTTGACATGACAAGCTTGACGGAGTACAAGGTACGAACTACTGTTTGCATAAATGATGATGCATTATGTTTACATGAATAGTGATAAGATTAAAATGAAACAAGTAGACACCTTGGGTGCCGATAGCACTAAAGAGGTGCGAATATAAGGAGCAAAGAGCGTCCTTTATGAGGAGCAAAGAGTGTCCTTGAGTACGTACTCAATTTTAGATACTAAGGTATCGAATTAGAGGCTATAGAGTCCTAACGGACTTGCCTCATATCAGGCACTAATCATGTCGTATTGAAATAGATACTTCGATATTGTAACAAGATGAATTAAAAAGGTTATGAATATGCAGATGATTGCATGATAAAAGCATCATGAAAGAGCATGTATTATGCAGATGATTGCATGATAAAAGCATAACTATGAAAGAGCATGTGTTATGCGGATGATCAAATGATGAAAGTATGACCATGATAGAACATTTAATATGCAGATGACTGCATGATAAAAGCATAACCATGATAAAGCAAGGTTTATGTAAATGATTACATGATAAAAGCATGACCATGGTAGAGTACATGATATGCAAATGATTGCATAATAAAAGCATGAACATGATAGAACATCTGTTATGCGAATAATTACATGATGAAAGCATGCACTTGATAAAGAATATGTTAAGCATGAGATAATACATGATTCATATAACATAAAGTACATGGGTTACATGACAGAGATGATACATGGCTCATATGATAGTGGTAATACATGATATCATGTCAATATGACATGCTTACCATTTATAGAGAAATATAATGCACTCTTACATGATATACTGAATTTGCATTACTTCATGTTTTGATAAACTGAAATTAAATGCCTCACTAAGTTCGTACTTAGCGTGTGTTTATTGTACACGTAGGTTATGTTGGAGCACCATGAAGAGGAGTCAAGCGTGCTGATCAAGTTACAATCTGCAGAACATCAGTAAGATATTCTAAATTATGACAATCTTTAGTGGACATGTAAACTATTTACTTACTGGTAGTATATGATGCATTAAATTGAATTATAATGATAATTTAAATAATCAACTAGACGATGAATCGTATATGGTTAAAAAATTAAGCTTAAATTTCAGTAGCATGTTTAAGTAACATATATAATGTAAATTCAACTACGAGTATACGTTATGGGTGTTACAGGGCTTACAAAGCTCAATGGTACACATCTACTTTACTATACTTCATGCTAATCATAAACATAAGCATGCAAGCTAGTACGAGAAATAATGAGAGATAAATAAACACGTGGCGCTACCACTAGTTGCCTAAACACATGCTCACATCATAGAAATCATCATACATGGCACACAAGGCCCAACTATACTTGGGATCTCACCTGATCATCCGAGCAAAAGCACATAAAGTCATAATTACAAACCTGAAGTGAGACTTGGTGCCACACAGCTTCGGGAACGTACACTCTGAGTGAGGCTTGATGCCACATAGCTTCGGGAATGTACACTATTTCTCTCTGGTAAGGCTCGGTTCTACACAGCTTTAGAAATGTACACCTATGCTCGGAATCTCTCGTCGAGCATCTTCAAATGAGACTTAGTGCCACACAGCTTCAGGAACTTACATTCGGCATCTCTAACCATGGTGTTGCAACGCTCTTTCTTTGGGTATCCGGATCCCAAAAACCAAGGTAACTCAACTAACCAAGTGTCCAAACAGCACACAACATGGACACGATTATCACGCAGCACACAACATTAACATGATTACTAATCTCTATGGTTTCTATCAATTATCAAGTCATCTTTTAAGTTTACCAACTTGTTAATGCATTATGAAAGTGTATATTAATCATCCTCATTAATTATCTTTATTAACCTATATTATCTCATTATCACCCCCGTCAATTTTCACCTTTTTATTAGCAATATAAATTATACCCTTTAGTAGGTACCCGTACTCGAACATGAGTATCGATGCTGTACTTTTGGTATCGGTACTCATATGCGTACCGATACTAATATAGCTTAATAGAAACCCTTAATTTTCATAAGTACCGATATGAGTCGACCCGTACCAATACAACCCCCAATCACATACCAGTGCGACCAAAGTCGTATCGATACCCTATTCACGAATTCGAACAATTTCCTTGAATCACGATATTGCCACGCTTTTAATCCTTAAAGCTAATGAAAGTTATTAGGGTTTGTTTACTAACGTATTCAATCAATTAATATTAATTACCAGCGTTATAATCATTTAATCAAATATTTATCCCTTAAGCCTAATTCCCATCAAATTATGTCAATCTATTCGAGCAAGCATACAAGGCATCACTATTATCCATCAATCAACCAATCATCAAGTAAAATATATAAACATCTCAAACAACCTTACACGATCTCTAAAAGCCTCCACGAGTCTCATCATATTCACAACATCATCAAGTCTCATACTATCGGTCTCCAAACATACATATTCATCGTCTACCTATTTTGCGAGCACTAACAAGCAAGTCAATTACACTTATGATGCTTATGAAGCATTAGGAGTTTTAGGTGTAATAACCTTAAGCGATTGTCGATAAATCCTTACTCGAGCTCCTTAAAAGCTTTTCTTGATCTGGTATTCAAACCTGAACAATCCTCATAAAAATACGAATACCATAGCTACAAATTAACTTTATTACTAGCTAATCCACAAGGTCAAATGCATAAAAAATAGCTTATCGGGTTCGAATTTAGAGAAACAAACTTCACTAACGGACTCAGAACGTCGAGAAACCCCTAGGTAAGGTCCCATAGAAAAAGTCAACGGCTCGATTAACGCAGTCAATGGTGACTCAGCTCGATTGACAGCTCAGCTTGACTTGGCAGACCGGCTCGGTACTTGGCTTAGGTCGACTCAACAAGCTGGCTCAGTTCGGCCCAATCCCAACAACTGGATAAGTTGCCCGTTGCAGCTAAACCTCGTTCACGAACAGGGACGACGCGTGGGGGCGCGTGAGGGCTGCTCTAATGGTCAGACGGTAACGGCGAGCTCCAGTCTTACTGTCCCGATGCCGATAAACATGGTAATACCCTCTGTTTCTCGTTTTGATCTCTCGAACTACCCCAACTCTAAAACCTAAATTTTCTTTTCTCTCACCCCTTTTACGGTGGCTCCGATGGTAACGCTGCTGGTATCGGCAAACTCGTCTTGACAAGATGAACATAATGACGATGAAGGTATTGACAATGAACAACCAGAACTTGGTATATCGGAGTTTTAAAACTCCTCCCTCAAATTTTCTCTCTTTTCCTCTTTTCTCCCTCCCTCATCCATTTTTCCCTTTTTCCTTTTCTCTCTCCTTATAATATCCTCTTTTATTTTTCAACCACCCAAACCTTTTTAAATTCAAGCCTTCTTCCCCAATATAATGGGCCCAACTTAATATCCTTAACTTATGCTTCTAAAATAGAGGCTCGTAACCCGGGTCTGAGACCCGATTCACTAACCCAAAAATTGGGTCATTACAACTCTTTCCTCCTTAAAAAATTTTATCCTAAAAATTTGTATTCATAAACCAATGAAGATGTTCAAACCATTACAACTCTTCGACGTTCTCAAAGATTTCCCGATATGCTACTCTGATATCTTACAACACTTATCAAATATGACCCTTATCTTCTAACGATACATAATCTCAACTAATTTTTCTCTTAAAAGGAATCCATCCTTGCTCGGTACATTACAGACGACAAGTAAAACCCAATGGTACCCCGCATAACAAAATCCTTCCACAACTCTGTATGATCTAAAAGAATAAGAGGTTAAATAGTTGGTGCATCCAAAACAAAACGATTTCTCTCGTGGTGACTCCCCGAAGGAGACTCTAACTATGATGGCATCTCATATGTATATCATTGCTTACCTGGTGTAAGACTTATGAAAATGAACAATGTCTCAACTCGCCTCAAGCACTTACCTTAAACTCGACATGATAACTCATATCAGCAACTAAAGCAGCTCTCAATAACTCTGTTCCCGTAAGAGTCTTACACTCTAAACTATAACATGTCTGGAAAAACACGTCATCTGTTCTCTTACTAGGATCTGACATTGTATGAAATCCCACCAAAGGATAAGGTTCTATCACAAACCTCGAATCTCATGTCAAAAGGTAGTATGTGCACACCGCAGTGTCGTACAACTCAACCCACAACCAAACCAAACGGACTTTCTATCTAGATCTCACCTTTGCCGAAAATAATAACCGATACTTACCAAGAATTATACCATTACTCAATGAAATCTCATTGAAATTGTTCACTTATAATCCTTTACAAGATCCATGGTCATCTATTTAATTTCCACAGATGAATATCGAAGCATCACAACAACTCTAAGAAAATCAATGTTTAACTCCCAACGGATGACAAGTCAAACACTTATCACTATCTCAAACACATGACTCTACTTTATCTTCCAAGACACATGGCGAAAGTTTAGTACAAAATGTCGCTATCAGAATTCACCATATACTGACCACTGTACTATATAAGAAGAATCTATTGCCTTGATATATCTTTCTCTAAGACACCCATAATAAGATCTCAAAGTCCATCATAAACCATCGAACCTAACTTCAATCATAACATTGTATTCTCTTAATTATAATTAGATGCTACTTCTTGTGGCTTCCAAAGTAAATCAATCCTTAACTTAAAGTTTAACTAAAGAAACACATGGGTACCGATACTGACTGATCAGTACCGATACTAGATGAATTGAGTATTGGTACTGCATGGAGTTGGTATCGGTATTCCCTTACCTGACCAACACTTATGATCCCTGATCACCCATCATGGGTAGTATGATACTCTAACCCGAACTAACTCCATACAATCTATCGCTTTAACAAGTTCACTTTAATTAGGTGGTGATCGACCTCACGATCAATAGTTCTCAATTACTTCGACTCGCATCATTGTCATACTCTTAATTTTCTGGGTGAACAAGCTCTCATAATTTCACACTATTGGGGGGTAAACACAACCTTCCCTCTTCTAGCATGAAAAATACAGTCCTGATGACACAACAAATCATCCTAAAAAATTTTGAAATCTTACTCAACTTTAATCGAGTCGGCACCACTGTCATAACAAAATGGTCTCACGTGGCTCGGATCTCCACCAATGTCCCTCGGTTCTTTCCAAGAAAACTGTAATACAAAACAAAAACATTTACAAAGTCTCAAACCCTTGCTTCCTTAACTGATTACACGGTAACTAACCTTTCCCACACACAAGGTCATTATTTCGTCAACGCTCATATTTTTATATCCCTTATACATTCATACGTGTCACAAAAAGCATAAAAATTATATTCGAGAGACAATGTGATGGCCCTTACCCCATCATCGCTGAAACACCTCAAACGTCACTTTAGACATCAAATATTATCGCAACATGCCCTAAAGAGAAAAATCATTATTCCAAAATTCATTTCAAAGCT
Source organism: Hibiscus mutabilis (assembly GCA_019671005.1). Classification (NCBI taxonomy): domain Eukaryota; kingdom Viridiplantae; phylum Streptophyta; class Magnoliopsida; order Malvales; family Malvaceae; genus Hibiscus; species Hibiscus mutabilis. The sequence continues at coordinate 9,404,878 of CM033751.1, read as the reverse complement.
GCTAACCTCCAATACTTTAACCGTAACCATCTCATTCTCCAATACTTTAATCATCACCCAACGAACCAACTTCTTACTAGCGAACAAGCTAGGTTCTCCCTTGGGTGAAACATTCAAACAAAAGAAACCTTGTTTGAGTTGCACATTCGCAACTGAATCTCTGACTCTCTCAACAAGGTCGATGTCCTCTAATAAGGGCGATGGGCAATGATGTCCCACTGAGCCTTACCTCAATATCCACTCATGTCCTTGACAGAGAAGGAGTTCTGACTCATCCTCCAAGAAGCATAAACAAACACTCTGATAGTTTGAAAGCTTTTGAGCGTCAAACTGTACACATTGTCTTCTATTGAACAATCAAACATGCCTTACAACTCCATTGTTTCATTCTTCAAACAGCCACCATGAAAATCTCGATAGAAAAAGGCAATGGTTCAACATTTTCATTACAAAAGGTTGGGTTCCTTCGAGGTCTTAAAGCCTCGAGCCCACTCTCGCCATTACTGGCTAGCTTCACACTTGATTAACCAAAGCAATTCTCGAGGTGCAATAACTCTCAAGAAGATAGCTCTATCCAACCTGTAGAACATCTAACTTCGATCACTCTCTAACGAACTAGTGGATCCCAAATCCACCATCTCCGAGAAATGTCTTTAAAAAGGGCGATAATACTTTCTAAGTATCAATGAAACTCCTTTTTAAGCGAACAAAGGGTCTTTTAACCAAAGTGCATCCACTGATCGATTTTGAGAGCGAGTTTTCTATACCCGTGTCACAAATGTTATTCACGTATAACGATGAAGATTTTTTACCACAAACTCTCATAACGTATTCGAAGGCTTCGAAACAAACATAACACACAACGAAGACACCATTCATGTGGCAGAAGAATGATACATCCTCGACTCCTGCATCATTCAACTAACTTGTATCACATTTTAGAGTAACCTCGCCCCTAGAACCTCTCCCATGAGTGGCTAAACACTTAACTTGGCCCTCTCAGCTACGATCGTAACCATCTTAGTGTCGCAATATTGGATTCACCCTCAAGATTCCAGTCTTGAGGAGTACGAACTTGATTTAAGGGCTTGTATTCACTAGACACCTTACTACAACACTTATACCATCCTGGGTTTCTTAGAACCGACTAAACCTAAGCTTTAATACCACTAAATGTAACACCCTAAACCTGGATATCACATTTAGGCCTTAAGCCCAACCGCTTTTATAAAATTTCTTAACTCAGTTTAGCCCAAAAGGTATTTTCTGAAAACATTTAAAGCTAACATTTTAAAACATGGATAAATAGTCAAAATGTTACAAATGAGCTCCAATTTAAATTAAAATATTTGAACATCCAATTTGATTAATACAATTTCAAAAATAAGAATTATAGACTCTACCACGTAAAGTTCTATAAACACATAACCCACTAAATACATGTACCATACTCTAGAAAATCACCACATGCTAGAATCTCGTATTGATAGTGCTCATTGATCCTACGATTAGACGATCAACTACGTACAAAAATAACAATTTTGAGCACTGAGCTTACAAAGATCAATGGAACACATCTACTCTACTATATTTCATGCTAATCATAAACATAAGCATGCAAGCTAGTACGAGCAATAAGAAGAGATAAATAAATACATGGAGCTACCATTAGTCGCCTAAACACATGCTTACATTATAGAAATCATCATACATGGTACACAAGACCCAACTATACTCGAGATATCACCAGATCATCTGAGAAAAAGTACACAAAGTCATACCCACAAACTTGGAGTGAGAATCAGTGCCACACAGCTTTGAGAATGTATACTCTTTCTCTCTAGTGAGGCCCAATACCACACAGCTTTGAGAACGTACATCTGTGCTCAGAATCTCTCATCGAGTATCTTCGTATGAGACTCGATGCCACACAACTTCGGGAATGTACATTCGGCATCTTTAACCATGGTAGTGCAACACTCTTCTTTAGGTATTCGGATCCCAACATCCAAGGTAACTCAATCAACCAAGTGTCAAAACAACACATAGACACGATTACCACACAACACACATCATTAACATGATTATCAATCTCTATGGTTTCTATCAATTATCAAGCCATCTTTTATGTTTAGCAACTTGTTAATACAATATGAAAGTGTATATTAATCATATTCATTATTTACCTTTATCAACTCATATTATCTCATTATCATCTCCGTCAATTTCTATATTTTTATTAGCATTATAAATTATTCCCTTTAGTGGGTACTAGTACTCAAACACGAGTATCGATATGGTACCCTTGAGTACCAGTACTCAAACATGTACTGATACTAATATAGCTTACTAGAAATCATAAATTTCTAGAAGTACATGTATAGGTTGACCCGTATCGATATGACCCCCAATCGTATATCGGTACAACCAAAGATCGTATCGATACCCTATTTATGGATTCAAACAATTTCCTCTAATCACAATATTACTACGCTTTCGATCCTTAAAGCTTATGAAAGTCATTAGGGTTTGTTTACTAATGTATTCAATCAATTAATATTAATTACTGACATTATAATCATTTAATCGAGTATTTATCCCTTAAGCCTAATTCCTATCAAATTATATCAATATATTCGAATAAGCATACAAGACATCACAATTATCAATCAATAACCAATCATCAAGTAAAATATACAAACATCTCAACGAACTTACACGGTCTCTAAAAGCCTCCATGAGTCTCATCATATTCACAACATCATCATGCATCTCACAGATATCAAGTCTCATACTATTAGTCTCCAAACATGCATATTTATCGTCTATCTATTTTACAAGCACTAACAAGCAAGACAATTACACTTATGAAGCATTACGAGTTCGAGGTGTACCAACCTTAAGTGATTGTCGATAAATCCTTACTCGAGCTCTTTGAAAGCTCTTCTTAATTCAGTATTCGAGCCCGAACAATCCTCATAAAAATACGAATACCACATTTACAAATTAACCTCATCACTAACTAATCTACAAGGTCAAACACGTAAAAAATAATTTTTCGAGTTCGAATTTGGAGAAACAAACTACACTAACGAACTCAGAACATCGAGAAACCCCCAAGTAGGGTCTCTTAGAAAAAGTCAATAGCTCGGTCAATGCGATCAACGTGATCAACAACTTGGTCAACACGGTCAATGACGGCTCAGCTTGGCTTGGCAGACTGGCTCAGTTCTCAACTTGGGTTAACTCAACAGGTCGGTTGGGCTTGGCCCAAGCCCAACAGCTAGATAAACTGCCCATTGCAGCTGAACCTCGCCCACGCGTAAGGACAATGCATAGGGGCGTGTGAGGGCTGCTCTGGCGGTCGGATGATGGCAGCGGGTTCCAGTCCTGTTGTCCTGACATCAGTGATCACGGTGGTACCATCCGTTTCTCATTTCATGCTCTCAAACTTCCCCCACTCTAAAACCCAAATTTATTTTCTCTCACCCCCTCTGACGACAGTTTTGATGTTGACGTCGCTGGTACTGACGAACTCGTCTTGACAAGATAAACACAAAGGCAGTAAAGGTGTCAATAATAGACGGCTAGATCACGGTAGATCGGAGTTTCAAAACTTATGCCTTAACTTTTTTTCTTTTTCTCCTCTCTCTCCCACCATCCACTTTTCCCGTTTTCTATTTTCTCTTTCCTCATAATATCCTCTTTTCTTTTTCAACTACCCACACCTATTTAAAATTCAAACCTTTCCCCCCAACATCATGGGCCCAACTTAATATCCTTAATTTGAGCTTCTAAAATAAAGGCCGATAACCCGGGTTTGAGACCCGATTCACTAACCCAAAAATTGGGTTGTTACATAAATATTACAACATTTTAGTCCCTTAAATCCTAAACTCCATCTTCTTTCCTTCTAAAAAGAACAAACTTCTATTAATGTTAACGGTAGCCATCTGCAACCCTATTTGTATGAGCAGTGGAAAATCGTTGGAGAATCAAAACTCCATTGATGTTTACGATAGCCATCTATTATGAGCTATCCATAGCAGGAGATGCATACCTTTTGTTTTTAGAATGTTAAGGGTTAAATTTGTTATTATACAGATTTTATTAACTGTCACATCATCAGTCATTTATTTTTTTTAACAAAATTGGACTGATTTGTTAGTCGCGATTTGTCGGGAGACCTATTTGTAGTTTTTCATAGTCAGGGGACTTAACAAAGAATTTGGTCATAGGTAGGGGACCATTTATAGAGTTTACCCTTAATTTATTTTGACTATTCTTAAGTTTTTATTTTGGTTATTTCTTACATCACTGGAAATGTTTGTCGTTAAAGCCAAAAACTAGTGTGAATCAACTCATCGATTCTTCAAGACTTGCGCCGATGCTGGAAACATTGAAGCTTGTTATACTCTTGGAATGGTGAGTTAACTCAGATTCTCGAAATCGAAGTGATTTTATTTTACTATCTGAATATTGTTTTAAGAATATAAACATTCTCTAAGGAGTTATCGTTTTGATGATTTGCTATCAGATTCGGTTATACTGTTTACAAAATCGAGCGAGTGGAGCCTCATTTATGACTAAGGCGACACTTAGTTCCCACGCGCCGACACTTTACTCCATAGCTGTGATTCAGTTCATCGACAGCGGTGGCTCCAAAAAAAATTAAAGACTTAAGCGCTGATGTGGCTTTATGCGCCGGTGAATATTAGAAACTACATGAAAAAAATGAAGGATTTTTATAATTTTTGTTAGTTTTTATAAGGATCCAAAACTACGCCGTTTTTGTAGGGATCCAAAACTATGCCTTTTTAATGTGTCATTACATAGTGTACCATGTCATCACACTGTTTGCGATTTAATGGTTGAGTGACAAAAAACGATGCACTGTCAAAGTTGAGTGAACAATTAAAAATTTTTAAACTTTAATGACCAAAATATGAGTGAGAGTAAAATTGAGTGATGAAACTTATAATTTACCCAAAAAGTTAAGGGTTAGTTTCACCATAGGTCTTTGTATTATAAATAAGTTTACAATTGGTTCAATGTATTTCAAAAAGTCACAATAATATCTCTCTATTTCTCAATTGTAACTTTTTAAAATATGATAGCACAATTGTAAACTTACTTATAATGTAATGACTTGTGGTGTAATATAATCAAATGTTAATTACGCGGTACATCTTTAAACTATTACCATATTTTAAATTGGTTCTTAAATTTCAAAACATTCTGATCAAATCCTCGAACTATCAATATTGTTTTAACCAAATTATTATCTTCATTATATCAATCTACTTGAGCGTTCAATGTTCATTCAAATTTGATGTGAAGTAAATTTAAAATATTTGGATGACTTATAAATGTACACATGTTGCATGGACAATTTGGATTTAGCATGTAAAATTTAGGCATGTCATTAAAATTTAATAACAACATTTTAAAAAGGTTTAAGGGTCACTTTTGCTCTTGTAGTAGTCCCAATTTATCAATTTCGTCCATATGGTAATTTCACATCAATTTAGCCTCTGAAGTAGTCGAATTGCATCACCGTTTGCCCCTTGACTGACGGAAGCCAACGTTGACCGTTACGGCGCTGACGTGGCAGTTTACAATGCTGACGTGGCAGTCTATGTGTGAAGATGACGTAGCAGAGGGGAAAAATTAATTTTTCAAGCGAGTTCGAGGGCAAAATTGATGTTCTGGTTGAGTACGAGGGCAAAATTGTTTTTTAGGAAAAAATATGAGTAAAATACTAAAATATTAAAATAACATAAAAAGTAATAAAAAAATTAAAAATATTTTATTAATATATGACTAAAAATAAAATAAAATAATTAAAAATGTCTAAAAATAAGTAAAAATTATAAAATTAAAATATCATAAGCTAATAAATTATAAATTATTTAATAATTAAAATTTGAAATATTTATAAAGTATTAAAAAATATAAAAACCTTCATCAAAAAAATTTGGACGATTTTGGTTTTCTTTCTCCTCAAAGAATGTAAGGAAGAAAAGATCTTAAAATAGGGTTAATGTGATTCTCTCAATCGAACAAAAATCTTCTACCCTTTTTGGTGCCCTTATCTCTCAATACTAAAAAATTAAACTCTACACTCCAAGTCTAATTTCTAAATCACAAACCTTAAACCCAAAAATTTAAACCCTTCACTTGATTAAATTTATACACATACTTTTACGATTCATAATCACTTTATATTGATAAAATTTTTAATTAGGGTTTACGATTTAAGGTTTGCAATTTAGAGTTTGAAATTTTTAGGGTTTAAAATTTAGAAATTAGGATTAAAATGTAGAATTTATTTTTAAGTTTTGATTTTTGAATAATTTATAGTTTAATAGCTTCTGATATTTTAATTTTATAATTTTTACTTATTTTTAGATTTTTTAATTTATTTTTTAGATACATATTAATAAAATATTTTTTAAACGTTTTTATTAATTTTTGCATCATTTTAGTATTCTAATATTTTCTTAAATTTGTATTTTTACCTAAAAATCAATTTTGTCCTCAAACTAGGTCAGAAAATTAATTTTACCCCTCTTCCACGTCATCTTTACACATGAACTACCACGTCATCACACGTTGACTGCCACATTAGCACCATTGACCACCACGTCAGCACCGTTGACCGCCACATCAGCACTGTAACGGTCAACGTTGGCTTCATTCAGTCAAGGGGTAAACAATGATGCAATTCGACTACTTTAGAGGCTAAATTGATGCAAAAATACTATAGGGGCGAAATCGATAAATTAGGACTATTACATGAGCAAAAGTGACCCTTACGCCTTCTAAAACAATACATTAGATCCAAAGTTGATTGTACAGTAGGCACAAAGTGTTTAAATTTTGATTTACTTGTTTTAAATGTACTATGTGTTATGTCTAAATTGATATTTGACCCTAAACTAATGACTGGACTGATGAACTGAATTTCAATAGTATTGATAATATTTTTTGTTTTATTTATTATGGATTTCTTTCGCTATTATTTTTTAAAATATTTTTATAATTTTTTATTTTTATGTTTTTCTCCTACTTATTGTGAATTGATATTTTAAAATTTTAAGATAATTAAATCATTCAATTTAGCCGAGAATCAGAAGTCGAAATGATCGTTTTTAAACTATAGTGACACTTTGGCCTTGGGAGACAACTTGTTTGGAGAGACTGATAGCCGGTGTAAAAATATATATTAATGTATTCTCAGTAATATTATGTTTATCGTAGTTGCAAATAAAAAAAAATCACACGTTTCCTTTGAGCGTAGGCCGTAATCCACTAATGTTTTAATCCAATGACAAAAGATCAATGCTCTGTAGCGGTAGTACTATCTGAACCTGTAAAAATAACCCATAACTCAGAAAATTCTTTGTAATCTTGATTTTTTTGGGTCCATTCCACCAAGGATTAAAGAAATACACCATCTCAGAATGTCCATGTCTTTGCCTTTTCTTGAAGTCATAAAGCATGAACATGCTTTGTTTCTATATAGGATATATAAACAAGACAAAAACAACTGATTAATTAATTGGAAAGTGGAATTAAGTTCTTTGTTTAATCTTTGTTTCAGTCCACTTTGATGACAAATAAAGCACGAGTTTATTGCTCTCATCTTTCGCATCAGTAAACTGAGCTCACAATCATTCACTCCGCATAAAATCAATGTATGTATGTATGTATGAAGAAGCGTGCTGTGAGGGCACTCACACGTGTGGCAAGGTGTTTTTATATGTATATATATACACACGCACGAAGAGAATGCTCATTGAGGAGTAAGTAGTAGTGGTCAAGCAAGAAAATATGAAGCTTCTTTGCATTATTTTCACCATTGATATAGGTATTGCTTGGGAGCAGAGAAACAGTGCTAGAAATTACTTTAGCTTGTTGATATAATTAATGGAGAGGGAGAGGGAAACACAGCAATCAAAATTTAGGAGGATTTGTGTGTTTTGTGGGAGTAGCCAAGGGAAGAAGAGTAGCTATCAAGATGCTGCTATAGAGCTTGGTAGAGAATTGGTAGTTAACAAAAAGCTCCGCCCTTTTTATCTTCTCTCTGTTTCTTCTAGTTTTCTTTACACCAAATGAAACTTGTTTTGATAAACTTTTTGTTCTTAGAAGCATGTTTTTTGAAAGTTGCATAAAGCCTTGAACTTTTTGTTTCGTATAGTGTTTGTAACATGTTTGTGAATTGGTTTATGGTTTCTGGCATTTTCAAAACCCATCAAGTTTTTAGCTTTCTGCAAGCATCTTTCTCCAAAGTCCTAGGAAGTTTCAATCAATTTTCAGCTTTTGCAAGTGCCCTATTCAAGAGATAGATTCTCTGGAACTCCATTATGCTAAAGTTATAAAACGTTTGGAAATTTTTAATGTATAAACAAGTAAATGGTGTGTTGAATGAACAAAAAACAACACCCTTTTCAATCTTATTGCAGGTAGTCTTATGAATGTACTCTGAAGAAGCATTGGTTTTCTCAAATGAGTTCATTGAAGATAACGTGGTTGAACTTTCAACCATTTTTTAGTATTTCAAAGTCTCTCATTCTAAGACTTGTTTGTTCCTAACTTTTGTAGGTATCAAGGAACATTGATCTGGTGAATGGAGGAGGAAGCATAGGATTGATGGGATTGGTTTCACAAGCTGTTCATGATGGTGGTCGCCATGTCATTGGGTATTCTCTAAGTTTTCCTTTTCCCAAGACAATATTCCAACATGTTTTAAGAAACAAATCCATTGAAGTAGCTCTCTCGTCTTTCTCATTACATAACTGTTCTTAGTCTTGGCAACGGAGAAGACAAGCCATCCTTTACTCATCGCGAAAGATAACTTAAAATCGTCGACGAGGATGGTCAGCAACGGAGAAGAGGCGCCGAAGAGTCCAGCCATATGTCAACCGTCGGTGGGGAAGTAAAAGCTAGGCCGCCACCACACAAGACCGTAAAGCATGCAAAACGGGCACGAAACCAAAAACCCAGTAGATCTAGGAACAAGAGAAGGAGAAAACGGGAGAAGAAAGTGAAGCTCTTCTTCCCACTCGTTTTTCACCCTTCCACCAAGCCGGAATGACCCGAAATTAGATCGAGAACGCCGGAGCAGAGTCCATCGAGCAGGCCAACAAAGACACGAGACAAAAAGAAACAGCCGAAAAAGAAGAAAGCCTAGAGAAGAGAAGGGGAGGAAGAACTAAAACGAGGAAAACAAACAGGGAGGCTAACCGCCAAGAGTGACAGCGGCTGGTAGCCGAAGGGAAAGAAATAAAGGTTAGAGTTTTTTAAGAGAGTGGGGAGAGGATATTTTCTACCAATATAGTTAAAGTTGAAAGTAGGAAAGTAGGAAAAACCCATGAACTTGAACTACACTTCAATAATCCTCATTATTATCAAGAAACTCCTTACTATTTTCATATGTTGAAGTTAATAGTTCAATCTAACCTTAAATGTAGTAGTTTTAATCATATGATGTGCCCCATCTCTTTTCCTTTCTTGAATTTGATTGGATAGAATTGCATCATAGATGACACTGCTTTTGCATATGTCCCTTTTTCTCCCTTGCAAAACCGATCATCATCCATGAACTTAACAACCGATTATGCATAAATTTCCACAAATTTTGTTCAGATTGGCTTGCTGAATGTTGATGGATATTATAACTCGCTGCTTTCGTCCATCGATAAAGCCGTGGAAGAAAGATTTATCAGTCCGAGTGCACGCCAAATCATTGAATCAACACCCACAGCAAAAGAGTTGGTAAAGAAATTGGAGTTATCAACTAATGAAAACATCTTCACCTACGCTATTCTTGCATTACATAAAGTATCCGATTAACCGGTGGTCCGGTGCTTACTTTCCGGTTCAACCGAGTAAATTGCAGGAATACGTTCCCAGCCATGAAAGTGTTGCTTCAAAGTTGAGTTGGGATATGGAGCAATTTGGCTACCCCCAATCATATGATTTGTCCAGGTAGTGCTTGGAGGTGCATGAAGGAGTAGGGTATATATGGAATTTGTCAAGGCTCTTGGGAAACTTGATTCTCTTTATAAAATTGCAAGTACAAAATGCATATGAACAGTGTCATTTTTATATTTGTTTAACCAAATCATTTTTATGAATTTCTTGAATTCCTTCTCTTTTGGAGATTGATAATACAAAAAGCTTCATGTGAAACGAAGATCAGTTTAAACCCCAGATCTAAAAAGAATATATTTAAAAAAGGAAACAAGTTATATGTAGATAAATTGTTCGAACCTCAACCTTTTAATATATCAACTTTTTTTCATTGTAATAACTTAATATACTTAAATAAATTTGTAATAAAGATCAATTTTATATTCAAATCAATACAAAGTTAATACTATGTGAATAAATTCAAATGATTTAACTTTTATTATTAAATCCAATTAAATAAATACAAGATGCTGATATTTTATAAATACGTTGGATCAAATGAGATTTAAATTCAAAAGGTTACATCTCGAAGTTGACAAGAGTATGAGAAAGGGAGGTCCATCTGCCATGACATTTTAGGAGACGAAATGATTAACGGTGAGGTCAGGTCACAAATGGTTGTGAAATCGACTGATGGCCATTACTTTGACAAATTCACCCCAACAGCATATGGGGGTTGGAGGGTCACTTCCCAAATGCCTATGATTCTATTCCCTGAATTTAATTGAGTTGGTCGATTTTAACAAAATAGTTCCACGGGTTGTTTAAGATTTTTTAAAGAACTAAAATAAATATTTTATATTTTGAAAGGTTAAATTTTTAAAAAATAAACGTCTAACTAAAATTTTCAGATTTTTTTGAAACTTAATTAAAAACATTCAGAAAATCTAAAATGCAATAAAAGTTTTAAAAATTTGAAAGAATTAAATTTAAATTTTAAAATATTTAAAGGACCAAATGCTAATTTACTAAAATTTTACGAGTCCAAGCCTTATAACTTGTAGCTAGATTTTTTTTTTGTTTCTCAAAATATTCACAGAAATTAATCTAATAATAGATCATATAAAATAGAAGTTCGCCACAAATTTCAAAACAACTCTATACCTAAAATAAGGATCAAATTTTCGGCCTATGACTAACATGTGAAAAACCAATCACAACGTCAACTTATGTCAACTTGTAATTGTAATGTTTTGTTTTTTTTTTTAATTTTATATTTTCGGAAATTACTAAAAAGGACGGGCACTAGAAATGCAAAAGAGGACTATAGAGCATGGAAAAATCATGAAGCGAGTGTGGTTTAAGATTGGGATTGAGGAAAACCCTTTCTAATATGGCATCCATACATGGAAGTTGGGAAGTAAATCCCTACACGAAAACATTGCATGTGACATTATAAACTAAATACTGGTTTAATTAGGGTTATAATCCGTCCATCATATGGTCCAAATGTTATATTTATTTCTTCCATATTAAATTATTAAGGGTGAGTAAAACTTAAATTGACATTTTTTTTTATTTTGAGTTATTCGAGTTAGCTCGTATAACTCGTAAAAAATTTGATTTCGAGTTTGACTAAATCGAAAAATTAAATTTTATAGTTTTGCGATTTAGTCCCTAATTTTTTTCTTCAATTCCTCATTCATTTTAAGTTTATTTTTACCAAATTTTAACCACATGTTCCTAAACCATTGTACAATGCCTATTTAGATTCAATTCAGATTTTTAAAAATATATTTTTTAAATTTATTCTCATAACTTTGTATGATTTTCTCATTTTTTTCAATTCTCATTTATTTTAAGTCCATTTTTTTTACCAAAAATGAACCAAATAAAATTTGAGTCATAAAATCGGATTCGTCAACTCAAATAACTTAAATTTTTTATTCAGCTCAACTCGATCGAATACTCACTCCTATAAATTATCATAATTCTATCTCTTTTACTTTTATATTGTTATTAGTAGATATGAATTGATTACTGATCAAATATGATTAACTTGTTTCACGTGCCACTGATTGTTCAACCAAATAATAAGAAAAGAATCTTATATTATCACTTTTTGAACTAGAATGGGCCGTTGAGTTTCATTAAAATAAGAAAATGTACAATAAATATAATATACTCTACTATAAAAAGAGAACATTAAAGATCAAGTCCATTAGAGAGTTCGAAAAAAAAATTAAAATATGTAAATTCAAAGATATGAAAAAAAATTATCTTCAATATGTCTTTCATCTTCCATAAAAACCCAACAACCATCATTAAAATTTATTGGTCTTTATTTAACTAGATGCTATAAATAGGGGTGTTCGAAAGGCTAATTTGGCTACCGACCGAACTGAATTACCATTAATTGAATTAATCAAATTTTTTTTCTTTAACCGTTAACCCAACCGACTTTTTTGAAAAACATTAACCGAATCGAATAAATGTTGATTAATTTTCAAATTAACCTAAATTTGTTAATAGTTTTCTTAATCAAAAGTATTACACAATAAAAATATTTGAAAATACTTATACCATTGTAAATGTGTTAGTTGTAGTTAAGAAGAACTTACACTGGTGATAATGTGTTAATTAGCTATAGTTAAGAAGAACTTACACCGGTGTAAATGTGTTAGTTAGCTATAGTTAAAAAGAACTTATACCGGTGTAAATGTGTTATTAGATGTAGTTAAGAAGAACTTTTACCGGTGTAAATGTGTTAGTTAACTGTAGTTAAGAATAACTTATATTGGTGTAAATGTGTTAGTTAACTATAATTAAGAACTTATACCGGTATAAAAATGTTATATATATGCACTCGATCAATCACACCAAATTATTCCCCTAAATTCGAAGAAACAAAACAAAAAGGTAAATTGTATTCATAATATGTTAAATAAATATATTATATTTTTATATAAATAAATATAATACTTATGAAAATCATTTATAACTTAATAATTCAAATTATTTAATATATGGACTCGAGACTATGCCATTATTTTTTATATTATATTATATTATATTATATTTCTATATAAATATGATACTTTGTTAGAAGTTGAGCTTTTTTTTCATTTGGTTATAAGTTGAGTTTCAGAATGAATATTGGCTTAATATGTATAAATATAATATATTTAATATTTGTTATATTTTGGGTAATTCGGTTAACCGATTTCGAACCGAATTAACTGATAACCGAACTTTAAAAAAATTAACAGTTAATCGATTGAAAAACTTCGACCGTCGACAGTTTAACCAAACTAATTCAGTTCGGTCGGTTAATTCTATAACACCTTGATCCCGATCAGGATATGAAGTACTACATTCGAGTCACCAAAAAATCCAACTCAAAAAATTCCATTTTTAAAATCATAGATTTAGCCTTTAATCAAAAACATTATGACATCAATTACTTCATAAAATTAAATAAACTACATAAATCAATTTACAAAATAGGAGCTCCAAGTTTGTACATTGTATATCAAATTAATATTTCAAAATAATGTTATGGACTCGGTCACATAAGGTCCTATGAATACTCAATCCACTAAATACAAGAATCGTACTCTGGCAAACACTGCTTGTTGAAATTCCACCTAATAGTGCTCATCAAGCTCCCGATCAATCTACCGACCTACGCTGGAATTCCGAGAAAAGCTCAGTGGTACACATCTACTTTACTCTACTTCATGCTAATCATAAACATAAGCATGCTGACGAGTGTTTAAATGATCTATTTTGTATGCCATTTTTACTTGTCTTTTGCATGTTTTCAAGCTCATATAGTTTGTATTTAGATTAGATTGTACATAATTGCATGTAGATGGGGATTTACACTACCTGTGCTTTAAATGTCATATATATTGGTGCTTTTTATAGGAAATGTGGATGTTTGTGCTGCATGTGCATGATACTACTAGATGCCGGAGGAGTGCTGGAGCGGAAGAGTGGCAGATCGCATGGCTGGAGCTGACGAGGCATGAAGAGTTGGAGATGAATATATTTTTTCCCACATAGACTTTCTCCCAGATATGGAACATTAAATATAGTGGGGAATCAATGGCTTTCTTTAATGAAGCTTTGCGCACTTTAGGGTTCTTAAACCCTAGTTTCACCGCCTATATAAGAGAGACTTGGATGCTACATCAAGGGGAGCGCGATTACAGACAACAATCCTTGTCTAAAGCTTGCGGAGAACCACAAGGGTGGAAGATTAGCGAATTCTCCTCATGACAGATGCCATCGAGGGAGGCCGACGAAGTGGGAGATCTGCAGAATAGTTGGACGGCACAGAGGGAGTTTGTCAATGATGCTCGACTCTTTTCTTTTCCTTGCTTGCTAAATTGCCGTACTTAATACTTTTTAAATCGAATATTTCATATTTTTACATTTAAATTACATCGAATATTTAATAACTATTTTAAATATTCGATTTAATTTAAAAATTAAAATAATAAATCTATTTTCATTTTAAATATTGCTTTAATAACTATTTTAAACATATTTAAAATGTTTTCATTTTTAATTAATTACCTGATTTGATTTGGTGGTTTGTGTGATTTTACACATCCCAAGTGATTTAAGTTCGAGTCACCTGTCAACCATTTTTACCTTTTTTCCCCTAATATGTACTACATTATAAGATATGTATATAAAAGGGTTACATCACCAAAAGTAGGTTAGTGCGTGGTAAAAGTGTGGGTATAACACCCGCTGGTCCCAGGTTTAATTCACCCAAGGCTATCATCTGTTTGGTTGATTAATTTTATTTAATTAAATTAAAATTAGGATCAAATTGATATAATAGGTAAATAACAGGGATCAAATGTGTAATTTTACAAATTTTAGTTAACTGCAACATCACCCCTCCGTCACACATCCGTTAGTTTTTTAATGGTGCTATTCAAAATAGGTCAATTTAATAAGTTTGGTGGTCTGATTAACGAGTTGCCTAGTTCGATGGCCAAAATAGGTATCCCTAAATAGTTCGGTGGTCACCGGGGTAGTTTTCCCTATTGATTATTTAGCGTATCGGGTACCAGTACTCAAACACGAGTATTGATATGATACCCTCGGGTACCGGTACTCACACACATACCGATACTAAAATTACTTACTAGAAACTTCAAATTTCCTCGAGTATCGGTACAGGTCAACCTGTACCTATACTGTGTTAAATAGCGTACCGGTACAGTCGAAGCCTGTATCGATACCCTAATCACGAGCTCAAACCATATTAGCGAATTACAAAGTTACGAGGCTTTATTCGATCCCTAAAGCTTATAAAAGTCGTTAGAATTTGTTTACTAACGCATTTAATCATTTAATATCAATTCCTGACTTTATGATCATTTATTCGAATATTATCAATTATCAGTCCATTAAGTATAATTTCCATCGAACATGCCAATTTCATATCTCAAGTACTCAAGCAACACAACATGTAAATCAACCAATCGGATAATTATACGAATATTCAAACAACACTACACTATCTCTAAAGCTCATATGAGTCTCGAAATATTCTCAAACTCATCAAGCATCTCATAATTACCAAGTCTTGTAATACCGGTCTCAATACATGCTTATTTTGATCTACCTATTTTGCAAACACTAACAAGCAAGGCAATTCCACTTATGATGCTCATGAAGCATTTCGGAGTTTGAGGTGCACTAACCTCAAGCACTAGCGATAAATCCTCATTCGAGCTTCCCGATTACTCTACTTGTCCCAATATTCAATCCCAAATATTCCTCAAATAAATACGAACACAATATGCATTAATTTTCCGCATTTACTAACTAAATCCTCCATTTTTTGTTTTGGCTGCCGGAAAGGCTTCATTTCATACTTGGTCGAATTCATTTTATCTCACCCCTTTGACGGCAGCTCCGATGATGACGTCGCTGGTACCGACCGACTTGTCTTGGCGAGATGAACGCATTAGCATAAGAGGTGTCAAACATGGATACTCCTATAGCGGTAGATCAGTCATAGAAGCTTGATGGAAGAAGAGAGGAAAAAGAGAGAAAATGAAAAAGAAAGAGAAAAGGAAAAAGGATAAGGGAGAAAGGAAAATCTAATTTTTCCCTCATCTCTCACCCATCTTTTTCAAATAACTTTTCCAACTTAAATATTTCATTCTTTCTTGACCACTTAAAAGATCCAAAATTCGAATTTGAGACCCGATTACTAATCTGAAAAACCTGGTCATTACAACTATTCACTCCTTAAAAAAATTTATCATTGAAATTTATACTGGTAAACCAAAGAAGATGCTAAAACTGTAATAACTCTTCAACATTATCAAATATTTCATGCTGCGCTACTCTGATCTCTCACACCCTTTAGCAACTATAACTCTTGTCTTTTAACGGTAGAACACAATCTCAACTAATTCTTTCTCTGAAAGGAATTCATCCTCACTCAGTGCATTACTGAAGGCATGCAACCACTACAACAAAACAAAACAATTCCTCTCTTGGTAACTCTCTAAAGAAGACTTTAATTCCGATGCAACTTTTATCATTGGACTTGATTTATCGAGGCAAGACCTCTAAAGGTGAAATTCGTCTCAACTCGTCTCAGGTATTGCCCTTAAATTTGGCACGATAACTCACATCGACGACTATTACATCTCCCACTAACTTGGTTAATTAAAATGAGTCTCTTCTCAAAACTATATCGCGCCTGGAACATGCCATCTGAACACCTACTAGAATCTGTCATCGCGTGAAATCCCATCAAGGGATAAGATTCTATCATGAACCACAAATCTCGTATCACAAGATAGAATGTAAACACAGTAGTGTCGTACGACCTAAACCACAATCAATTCAAGTAGACTCTCCACCTGGATTTTGCCCTTGCCAAAAATAACAAACAATACTTACCAAGAAATATACCATTATTCAAAGCATACTCTTATCGGAACTGTGCACTCGCAAACCCTTTACAAAATCCATGGTCGTTCTATTTAATTTCCACCAAGAACATATCGAAGCATCTCAAACAACTCTTAAGAACTCAATGTTTGACTTCCAACTGATGGAAAGTCAAACACTTATTAACTATCTTACACACACGTCTCCACATTTTCCTCCAAAACACACAGAGAAAGTTGGCACAAACTGTCGCTCCTAGAATGCACAATGTGCACACCACTGTACTACACCATAGAAATCTCCTACATCGATGCATCATTCTCTAAAGCACACTCAGAAAGATCTCGAGGTCATTGAAAGCCACCGAACTTACATATAATAATAACACTCTGACCATTTAATTACAATCAGATATCACTTCTTGCGATTTCCAAGGCTAATCAATCCTCAACTCAGAGCTTAAATAATAAAACACATGAGTACCAGTAAGTACCGATACCAAAAGAACCGAGTACCAGTACTACATAAAGCTAGTATCGGTACCCCTCTACATGACCATCACTCATAATTATTAGTCGGTTCACAAGAGCAACATGATACTCTAACTCGAACTAAACTTCGTGCACTCCATCACTTATCAAGCTCACTTCACTTAGGTAGTGGTCAAACACACGATCAACAGTTCTTAATTACCTCGACTCACATCGCTGCCCCAAATCTCAATTTCCTTAGCGAACAAGCACTTAAAATTTCCCGACGTTGGGGTAGGCTCAACCTTTCTCCTTCTTGCACAAAATACATCATTTTCAATGCAACAAAACAATCTAAAATACTTTGACATCTTACTCAACTCTAGTCGAATCAACAATATTGCCACAACACAACTGTAACACCCCTTTCCCAGTCTAGTAGAGAACCGAGTCGAAGATGTCATTGATGTTTGATAACGGAGGCTATATAGTAAAATTCAATGATTCTGTCAATATATGTCAATGGTACAATGAAATAATAATACGATCCTATTAGGGTTTAAATTCCCATTTAATTCAACTTCAGTGATCAAGACACAATGCAATCAGTGTTCAGGGACCATATTGTAAAACTATAAGAATTCAATGTTAAATTTCACAATTTTCAATATAACTATCAGATTAACCTTATTATCAGCTGGTATACAAAATTTTATTAGGAACATGGATCATAATCATATTCAATTAAACATGTTAGCTATAGAGACTAATTTGTAAAGAATTCAAAATAGTCTTATATCAGTAACAGATTTACCTACCTCGATATCGGTAATCGAAAGGTCGTATCGATATGCCTAATCAAATTAGTTTTCAAACCAAAACTCGTATCGATACATGTTCTCCGTATCGATGCCTAAGTATTCGTACCGATACATAAACCCTCAGTATCGATACCCCATATAAACTATTCTTATGCACCATTTTTAGTGATAAATTTTCATATCGGTACGAAGTAGTCTGTACCAGTACACCTTGTCTTATACTATTATTATGGGTAAGTCTGTAGTAGTATGCCATGACCCGTATCGGTATACCCTGCACCAGAATGACAAATTCTTGCTGGTTTTTAATCATTTTACCCACTTAGTTCATGTTCAAACCTTACCAAACTTTTGAGACACATTTCTAATGTCCTAATCTTATCACATGAAAGTTCTTGCTCCAATTTATGGTAATTTACCTAGAATTACCATATGGGTGGATTTAAGGCCATTTCATGAATTACCTCCTACACTTAACATCAAATTTTATACCTATAACTAGTTTTATGCCCTACTTCACTTAAACACCAATAGACGGTCTAGTTAACATGCTTAACACATCGTTATCATATTATTATTTCATTTGACCCATTTTACTATAAAAGGACCATCTCATACAACATAATAGAGCGAATCAGAAACTTCATACATCATAAAAGCATAGAACATACCCAAAAACATATCATAGCACATGCATCATGACCATATTTATACTTATAACCACATAATCACTTATGAAGCATGTTAATTTCATGTTTAAAAGCATCTTATAATCTCATTAGCAATTATGTCAATGTAAACCTTAACTTTTTTAGTCCATCCTTAACATGACATACTTGCATACAACATTTTATGCGCCCACATATTTACACTAAAACTTGATTATGCGTGTCCATGACAGATGCCACTATTCTAGGAGTTATAAGGGAAAAGCAAATACATTACTCGGAGCTTGAGAAGTGACTTTCAATCTTCAACCACGATCGATCCTAGACAAGCTTATAACATGAAAAATGCATGACAATAAAATACATTAGGCCTACTTAGCCTAAGTGAGGTAGTAACTTTGTATAACTTCATATATGAACAATTATGGATTTCAATTAAATCAAACAATATAAACAATGAAATCAAAGTACATGGTGACATCAATGTATACTTATTATATCTTGAGTGTGTCTTATTTGAGATCATAGTTATGTCTTGAGCATGTCTTATTAAAGATCATAATCATGTCTTTTAATAACATTCGCCTTGGATCACATTTGTCCATGGATAACATTGGTCTATGTTTGACTATATTGGTCCGTGTTACACAAAGCACAAAGCACAAAGCAATAACTAGTGTTTAAGCATATAAATGAATCTCATTCTCTCCCATCATCTCCCCCATCATCTCCCCCAAACCCCACAACATCGTCATAATCATGTAACATATACCATGTACGGTGCCAAAGTGTCCAAGGACTTCTATTTCATAGGCAACATATACATTTTATGCTTTAGCATTGGAAAAGCATCCTTATAACATGATTGAGCCTTAGCTTTCAACATTGTAACTTCATAGTATATTGTAGCATAAGTGAGTCATTAACTCCAATGATTTATGTACTTATCAATGATGAGCACAAAGCTCCAATGATCCGTATATATACCAATGGTGAGCACAAAGCTCCAAAGCATGGGAATTCATATCTTTTCATAGTATTATGTTTCATAGCCTTCCATAAAATAGTTTTCATATAACAAAATTCTTCTTCTTCTTCTTCTTCTTCTTCATAATATCATTTCATAACATACCATGTCAATGCAACAATGCAACCATAATGCAAAACATAATCAAAGAAGCTTACCAAGTTTTCTATGCTATGAATGTAGCCACCAACTTGTTCTATGTGAGCCAATGCAGAATAGTTCATGAACAACAAACATTATATGCATAGGAAACAAAGATAAGGATGACACTGTGTCATCTGAATGCATAACTACACTCACCTCAATCCAAACTTAATGACTTCTTTTTCCTTGTTCTTCCAATTTGTGATTTCCGTCACTTCTATTTCCTATAACTAAACATTAAGAAAACATATCATTTAGTACACAGGCAGTTTGTACCATGTTTAAAGAAATATTCCTATAAAATGTTCTATAACTCAAAATTCGATTTCATTTGTTTTAAACGAAATTATATTGAATAAGCTTTCTAGCCATATAAATTCCAGATTTTAAGTCTTCTCGTGTGATTTTTAGTAAATTTTCAAAGTTGATGTTCATGCAATTTACAAACTGCTACCCTGTTTTCTGGACCTCTACTTACTCAAAAATAAGTATCTTTTACCACATAACTCGAAATAGACTGTCGTTTCTTGCAAATGACACTAGATTCATACACAGTTCTATACGTATAAGTTTCATTCTCTAATTCGATCTATAGAATTTTTAGTGACTTATTGAACTTACTGCCACGACATACATCTTAAACAAACATCACTAAACTTGTGATTTAAATCACTTGAACGAATCAGATAATACATGGAACCTCTAATTTAGTCGAATTTTGTTTTTCCTAAGGACATATTCCAGATGACACAATTCAAATTTCCTTTCGAGAAACAGAATCCTAATATAAGGCATGAGTTACAAATGATCAAAGGTTCATAAGAGAGCTTGCTGCAAGTTTCTCATTCTTTTTCTATGGGAACTCACCCATAGCTTCTTAAACTCATAATTCGATAGAAGTGATATCAATTAATTATTAGGAAAATGACTTACCGAATTTAAACTCGATCCAGAGATTAATCTAGAATTTCTTAAAATTTAGGAAACTAGTTCCAATGGAAAAATTCAACAGTGGGGGAGTGTTCGGTGAGTACAATAATGAAAGACCATGTTCTTTCTTTCTTCCTACCTCCCATACGTGGCTTTTCAATAGCCAACGTATTGACTTTTAACTCTTTTTGTTCTTTTTAATTAACTAAACATTAATTACTCACCAAAATTTTCCACCATTTGTTATAACATGATGACACCTATGCTATACTAATCATCATATTCCACTAACATAACATAATGGCTTAATTATTTTTCAAGTCCCTCAATTACTTTTCCTCTTACAAGAGGAAAGCTCATGTTTTAATTACCCACATACCATTTATCTTTCTCCTTTATTAGCACTTTAACCACTCAACTTTTTTTCCTCACAATTTAGTCATTATGCATATTTTTCAACTTTTACAATTTAATCACTAAGTGGTCTAGTTATACACTTAGCCATCCATTCTTTCATATCTTGCATTTAAAACTTAGTACTTGACATCTTTACGATTTAACCCATAATTCATATTTCATAACTTTACACTTAAATCTTGATTCCTTAAACATTCGGATTAATCTAGAAATTTTCCCATTTATCACATTGATCCATATTACTCATTTTTATTATATTTTCATTTTTCGAAAACAAATCTTCGAACATTGGAAGTCAAAATTCGACTAGGCTAGTTTTCGGGGTGTTACAACAATGGTCCCAAGTAGCTCGTCACACAACTGTTGTTTCCTCAGCCTGTATCCAAGGAAACTATGATATCAATAAAAAGCATTTACAAAGTCTCAAAACCTTCTCTTTAACTGATCACATGGTAACTAGCCTTTCCCACACATAAGGGCATTAGGGTAATTATCTTATTAACACTTATATTTCTATCATCCTCATACTTCAAACGTGTCACACAAAGCATCAAATTGGTATTCGAGAGACAATTTGGTGGCCCCTACCCTAGCATTGCTGAAACATCTCGTATGCCAACGCAAACATCAAATGTTACTATGTCACATCTTATAGAGAGAACCTTATTTCGAAAATCATTTTGAAATTACTAGACTCCAACACTTTAACCATAAGCATCCCACTCTCGAACCAGATCTCAAAAAAACACATATGCACTCCAAAATCGGTTAAAAGAGCTATCTACAATAAAGGGGCAGATAACGGTCTTCCACTACCACTTAACAAGCTGTCGACGGTTTAAGCATCTCTTCCACGAATCAATTCTCATAAGGAAACAAGTCCGATTTACCCTTGGGTGAAACACTCAGCCAAAAGAAACCTCGTTCGAGTTGCGCCCTCGCAAATAAACCTCTGACTCTCTCAATTAGGTCGGTGTCTTTTGATGAAAGCAATGGGCACCGACGCCAAACTCAACCTTACCTTAACATCCACTCATGCCCCTAACAAGAAAGAAATCCCGACGAGTCCTCCATGAAGCATAATCAAATACTCTGATAGTCCAAAAGCTCTTAAGCGTTGAACTATTTACATTGACATCTATCAAACGGTCAAACATGTCTCACAACCCATTGTGCCATTCTCTGAAAGACCATTGCAAAAATTATGGAAGAAGGGCAAAAATTCAACATTCTCATTACCAAAGGTTGGGTTCACTCGTGGTCTCAAAGCCTGGAGCACGCCTATCGACATCACAAAGGGTCTTCCAACTATGTGCATCCATTGTTCGACTTCTAGAGTAGATTATCCATACTCGCATCACAACCATTATTCACGTTTAA
Source organism: Hibiscus mutabilis (assembly GCA_019671005.1). Taxonomy (NCBI): domain Eukaryota; kingdom Viridiplantae; phylum Streptophyta; class Magnoliopsida; order Malvales; family Malvaceae; genus Hibiscus; species Hibiscus mutabilis. The sequence goes on along the minus strand of CM033751.1, from coordinate 9,382,167 downwards.
CGATGAAGTTTCTCTATCGTAGACTCTCATAACGTATCCGAAGGCTTCGGAACGACTACCACACATAATAAAGACACCATTCAAGTGGCGAGAGGAGGACACATCCTCGACTCTCGCATCAATCATCAATTTTGCATCTCAGTAGTTCGGGGTGACCTCACCCTCAGAATCGCTCCCACGAGTGACTTAGCTCTTAACTCAACCCTCCTAGCCATGATCATAATCATCTTATCATCACAACATAGACACACCATCTTGATTCCAGTCTTAAAGAGTACAAACTCAATTTAAGGGCTTTTATTCACTAGATACCTTACTACAACACCTATACCACCCTAGGGGTTCCTAGAACCGGCTAAACCTAAGCTCTCCTACCACTAAATGTAACACCCAATCCCGATCTGGATCCAAAGTTGTAATACTCGAATTTTATCTGGGTATGGGTATATATAAATATATTTCTCTTAAAACAATAAATAAGTAATAAATAAATAACATAGTTTATAAATAGAAGAGTCCATTATATATAAATGATAGACCCGAAATAGTTTCTCATTATATTTCTAAAATATCCGAAAACCCAATTACATGATAAAGCCCAAATACCAAAAACTACAACTGCAACAGTTTTCCCTCCATATCTTAATTTTTATAGCTTATTATGTCATGTGATAATTACTCATTGGTCAAAACCAAAGCACAAGGATTATGCTTCCTTGTGATTGAGTTGGAACCAGCCCGTGCCAGCTGCCACGTGACGTCATCTGGGTGATGTCAATTGGTCAACCTGATATAAATAGGAAGAGAGAGTGTGTCAGATTCATTGATTACAATCCATTACTAAAATATATTTACCATATTAAAAAATTAATAAAAGAAGAGAAAGAATACCGACCTCGGTAGCTGAACCGCCATCGGAGCTCAACCACCACCGGAGCTTGAGAGACGCTGAGAAGACAATCAGAATTACAACTTCATTTTCGAGAGGTATATCCTCCACTATTTTTCATTTCCTACAAAAAAGTTAGTTCATACATACATACATACATACATACATACATACATACATACATACATACATACATACATACATACATACATACATACATACATACATACATACATACATACATACATACATACATACATACATACATACATACATACATACATACATACATACATACATACATACATACATACATACATACATACATACATACATACATACATACATACATACATACATACATACATACATACATACATACATACATACATACATACATACATACATACATACATACATACATACATACATACATACATACATACATACATACATACATACATACATACATACATACATACATACATACATACATACATACATACATACATACATACATACATACATACATACATACATACATACATACATACATACATACATACATACATACATACATACATACATACATACATACATACATCACACACACACACACGCACGCACACACACACACACATATATGAAAAAAATAGAAATGGAAAAAGAACTAAAAAAACATAAATGTAAATAAAAAAAGATCATGCTTGCCAGAGTCGTTTAGGTACGACAGAGTTGAAGAGGGGCCAAGATGGGTAGATATAGGCTTTTCCGCCTGAAAAGATGAGAGATCGTATTGAACTGGGCTTAATTTTTAGGTTGTAAGTTTGAAATAAAAAAATTTGGGTTTTTCTAGGGTTCCACCACGGTGGCGGACGGATATTGGAGTTTGGCTAGAAAGATTAGAGCGGCGAATTTAATGGCGGTTGATAGCCAATGTTCATCGTGTTCATCATGTTCTTGATGAACACACGATGAACAACAAAAAAAGGGTGAATTTGATCTGTTGTAGTTTGTTTTTCTAAGTTTAAGGGGTTTCTGATAGAGAGAGGGAGAACGTTTAGAGAGTAGAGAGAGAAGGTTGAAAAAAATGGAAAAAATGCTTCTTTGGCTGAAACAACCCTTTTATAAAATGTGTTATGCGCATCGTTTTGAGAACAGGTCAGATCCTAAGATCCACGCGTTTTTAAACGGACCGGGTCCTATGATTCGTGCCCAACTATTCGGGTCGTAGGGATTTTGACTCCCAATTTTGTAACCTTTTCAGTTTAGTCCTCAATTTGAATAAAAATCAGATTTTAGTTTTTAATTTGTGCAATTTAGCCCTTTTAATTTAAATTAAATTGTTTATTTTGAATTTATTTAATTATAAATTATTAATTGTATTGTTTAAATACATGTAGCATTTTAGGAGACTTTAAACACCTATAATTAATTTGTAGTTATTTTAGAGCCTTAGTCTTAGGTACTTTAATTAGGGATTTAATAATTTAAATATGTTTAGATAATTTAACAAATTAATCGATCTTATTTAGGCAATTTTGAAATCTTAATTCGAATGGTGTCCACATGTAATTGGATGCTATTCAACATGGTTTTTTAAATTAAATAAACAATGTCTATTCAACCTAGAAAATGTTAAATAATTTAGATTAATAAATAGAGCCTTAATTAAGATTAAAACTTTAAAAAATTAATATAATTAATTGATAGTGAATATTATATATAATTTTGAAGTTTAATTAGGGATGGTGCTCATTACTCCATATAAACTTTGAAATTAAATAATATTCATAGAATAAACAACACATAAATTAAATTAGTGCCTATTTAGGTTAGTACTTAAAACTAGTACTTAAAAAAATTATAAATGGAATATATTTTTGGAATATGAAAGGCGATGCCCTGAACGTATAGGGTGCTTCCAATTTTATGCTCGAAACAAAAATATATTCTTTTATAAAAGAAATATTTCCATTTTGAATATAAACTCAATTAATAATTATTGTTCAAATTAAATTTGAATTATTATTCTACAATGCCAAAATACAATACAAAATTAAAAGATATCGATATCGGGCGTTTGTGGGGTGCTAACCCTTCCCCACACGCAATCGACTTCCGAACCCAATTTTTAAATCCTCTAGTTGTTTTTATGGTGTCTGATCTACCAAAATAACCGGTGGCGACTCTAATCTTTTCAAAAATCAAATTTAAAAGAAAACCTCTAATTTCCAAAATAAATCGTCCAAACTATTTTTATTGAGTCAAAAATGGTTTCGACCAGGGGTGTATAAATGAGCCGAAATTGAGTTCGAGTATCATTAAGCTCGACTCGAACTCAAAAAACTCAAGGTTAAGCTCGGTTCGACTCGAAAGTTCGCAAGCTTAAAATTATCAAGCTCGAACTCGACCCGGTTCAAAAAGCTCACAAGCTCAAAGTTAATAAGCTCGAATCGAACTCGAAAACAAAAATTGAAGCTGAAGCTCGAAAAACACGAACTAAACCCTAACCATTATTCTCCTAAAAACCTACCAACCGTGACTAACCTAACTTAACCCTAAATCTCAAACCAAACCCTAAAACTCTTGAACAAACATGGGTGGAGTCGAGACACCCAATGAAGAAATGACTTACCAGAAACGAAACATATGCGGTGACGACGACGGTCGATAGATCTAGAAGTTGCTACGGTTATGGAGAAAATGACAAAAAACAAAAAATAAGCTAACCCCCACACGCACGCACACTCCAACCACAACTAAAGTACGACGCCGAAGAAGATGATACAACCTACCGTGAGACACAAAGACTGAAACCCACACTCCCACAGAGTCGTTTACACACAACTTAGGCGATGTTTGAGTCTAAACGATGGTTATTGGTAACACGAGCGGACAGAGCAAATGATCACTGGTAACATGATTGTTGCATCAAAGAAAATTAAGACATAAATGATAGACATGGTAAACGAAAAGTCGTTTTAGAAATGGGGGAAAGGGCGAATGACTTTTCTAGCGGCCAAATGAGAGAAAAAGTGAAAGGGAAAGTGATATTTATATCACATGATTATGGAAAAATTGCTGGTATACCCTTTCTCTTCACTAGGGTTCGCGAAGTAGCTTCCAAAGCTCATATCGCATTCACTTTAATCTCTATATCTTATAAACTCTCAAATTAAAAAAACCAAGTTTTAATTTTATTCAATTTAATCACTAAAATTTTTGCATCTAGATCCAAAATTACTACGATTATTAGTATATAGTATATATGGTTTTTAATGTAATATAACCTATTATATTTTTGAGTAGCTCGCGAGCTTTCAGAGTCAAGTATCGATTAGCTTGGCTCGTCTCATTAAGAAATCGAGCTGAGTTCGAGCTCAAGTCGAGTCTAATCGAGTCGAGCTTTGAATGAGTCTAATCGAGTCGAGCTCGAGTAGCTTGTGATCTGTCTCGTCTCATTTACAGCCCTAGTTTTGACATCTTGGTGACCTCGCTGGGGATCACTTCGTGAGTTAGGCCCTAATTAACTTCGCGTTGTATTTTGGCATTTTAAAATAATAATTTGAATTTTATTTATTCATTAATTATTGGATGGGTTTATAGAAAAAAATGGAAATATGCATTTTCTTTGGGTGTTGTGATGATATAATCGTCATTCATGCATAAGCCTTCTACCCGGGCTTTGTCCTTTAAGCAGGAGCGAGACATTTTTTACGTGGGGTTTTCCACTTCCATGCAGGAATTTTGTCTTTCTTTCGGTATACTAACCTTATACACCATGGGGTATTTACCTCCGCTATAAGGGAATGTATAACACCAAATCGATGTCGTATTGTCTTTTAGACAGTAATGACAGTTCGGGTACCCAGAGTCTAGATCAAACCAAATTCTGTGGATCTAAGAGCCTACCCCACTAGAGCCATGCGGATAACCGTAGAGAACTAGACAACATGCTTTTAGGATGACTGTGTTTTTATATTTATTTCTCTGGTTATTTTTTCCCTTATGTATTGTTTTATTTTTTAGCATTTAATTTTTGCTTATACGATTATTTCACCGTACTGACTCATTTCCTTTGTTTTCATTTTCGTTTTGCGTTTCTTTATTCATGCATTGCATTGCTTAAACATTGCATTTTTTTTCAAATTTAAATTTCCTTAATTTAGACTCTCAACATAAAGGCCTAATACCCGAGACCCGATTTGCTAACTTGAAATTTGGGTCGTTACAACTGCCCCACCTTAAAAGAAATTTTATCCTCGAAATTTATATCGGTAAACCAGATAAGATGCTAAAACTTTTATAAATCTCCAACGTTCTCAAACATATCTCGCCGCACTACTCTAATCTCTTACATTACTTATCATAATCCTTGTCTTTTAACAGTACAAAATAATCTCAACTGATCATTTCTTTTAGAAGGAAACCATCTTCTCTCGATACATTACAGATGACAAGCAGAACCTAACAGTACCCTAACAAAACTGTCACACAAAATTCTTCCACAATTCCATATGATCTAAAAAGAATAGGAGGTTAGATAATCGTTGCAACAAACAAAATGATTCCTCACTCGGAGCTTAAGTAACAAAACACACGAGTATCGATACTAACCGATCAATACCGACATCAGATGAATCAAATACCAGTACTGTATGGAGCTAGTATTGGTATTCCCTTACATTACCACCACTTGTGATCCTTGATCGCCTCACATGGGCAACATGATACTCTAACCTTGAAATAACTTTGTACACCCATCACTTACCAAGTTCACTTTACTTAGGGGGTGATCGATCACACGATCAATAGTTCTCAATTACCTCGACTCATATGGTTGTCCAAATATCAAATTTCTTAGAGATCAAGTACCCAAATTTCACACTATAGGGGTTGGCACACCCTTCACTCTTTTTGCACACAATTACAGACAAAATAACAAATCATCCTCAAAGATCTCGAAATCTTACTCGACTTTAATAGAGTTAACACCACTATCACAACCCAAAATGGTCTCATGCAGCTTAGATCTCCATCGATGTTCTTCGGCTCATTCCAAGAAAATTGTGATACAAATCAAATGCTTTTACGAAGTCTCAAACCCCTGCTTCCTTAACTGATTACACGGTAACCAACCTCTCCCACACACACAAGGTCATTAAGGTAATTATCTTGTCAACGCTCATATTTCCATATTCCTTATACATTCGTATGTGTCACGTAAAGCATCAACTTACATTTGAGAGGCAACATGGTGGCCTCAACCTTATCATCACTGAAACACCTCAAACTTCACTGTAGACATCCAACGTTACCACAACATGCTATAAAGAGAGGAATCCTCATTCCAAAATTGATTTTGAAACTACAAGCCTTTAACACTTTAACCAAAACCATCTTACTCTTGAACTAATCTTAGAAAAACATATGGATACTTTGTAATTGGTTAGACAAGTCATCCACCTTAGGAGACGCGTGATGATCTCTCACTTTTACTTGACAAGCTATTAACGATTTAAACATCACCTCAACGAACCAACTTCTTGCTAGCGAACAAGCCCGATTCTTACTTGGGCAAAACACTTAGACAAAAGAAACCTCGTTCGGGTTGCGCCTTCACAACTAAACTTTTGACTTTCTCAACTGGGTCGTTGTCTTCTAACAAAAGAGATGGGCACCGACATCCAACTCGGTCTTACCCCAACATCCACTCACATTCTTGACAAGGAGAAAGTCTCGACTCCTCCTCCAAGAAGTATAAACAAACACTCCGATAGTCTGAAAGCTCTTGGGCGTTGAACTAAAAACATTGGCATTTACCAAACGGTCAAACATTTCCCACAACCCCTTTGTGCCATTCTCTAAACAATAACCACACAAAACTCGATAGAAGGGCAATGGTTCAACATTCTCATTACCAAAGGTTGGGTTCTCTCGAGGTCTCCAAGCCTCGAGCCCACTCTCGACATTACTGGCTAGCATCGCACTTGATTAACCAAATTAATTTCAAAGGTGACATAACTCCCAATAAGGTAGCTTTATCAAACCTATATAATATCAACTTCGGTCACAACTCTAACAAACTAGCGGATCCTAAATCCACTATCTTTGGGAAATGCCTTTGAAAGGGTGATGATACTTCTCAAGTATCAACAAGACTCTTTTTTGAGCAAACAAAGAGTCCCCCAACCGATGTGCATCTACAGATCAGTTTCGAAAGCGAGTTATCCATGCCCATAACATAAACATTATTCACGCTTAACGATGAAGATTTTTTGCCACAAACACTCATGATGTATTCAAAAGCTTCAGAGCATCTAGAACACTCAACGAAGATACCATTCAGGTAGAGAAAGGAGGACACATCCTCGAATATGGCATTATTCTACTAACTCGCATCTGAACAATCCAGGGTAACCTCGTCCTCAAAATCGCTTTCATGAGTGGCTCAACACTTAACTCGGTCCTCTCGGCCACGATCGTAACCATCTTAGCATCGCAACATTGGATGCACCATTGAGATTCTAGTCTTAAGGAGTACGAACTTAATTTAAGGGCTTGTATTCACTAGACACCTTACTAAAACACCTATGCCACCTCGAGGTTTCCTAGAACTGGCTAAACCTAAGATCTGATACCACTAAATCTAACACCCTCGACCTGAATATTACATTTAGGCCTCAAGCCCAAACCAAAACTATAAAATTTCTCAAACTGGGTTTAGCCCAATAAGGTATTTCTTAAAAACATTTAAAGCTAATAGTTAAAATATATATAAATAATTTAAATCATTATAAAAGAGTTACAATTTAATTTAAAACATTTGAACAATCAATTTGATTAATACAATTTCAAAAATAAGAATTACAGACTCAATCAACTTAAGGTCCTATGAATACACAACCCACTAAACACAAGTACCGTACTCTGGAAAACAACACGTGTTGGAATCTCGTACTGATAGTGCTCTTCAATCCCACGATCCAATGATTAACCTATGCACGAAAACAATAATTCCAAGCGTTCAGCTTACAAAGCTCAGTGGTACACATTTACTCTACTATACTTTATGCTAATCATAAACATAAGCATGCTAGCTAGTACGAGCAATAGGGATAGATAAATAAACATGTGGCGCTACCACTAGAAACCTAAACACATGCTATCAACATAGAAAAATATCATACATGGCCTACAAGTCCCAACCATACTCATAACATGGCATCATAACATCATATAGATATGGCGCTACCTTTAGCCGCCAGATCATATAGCATGGCAAGAAGAATATGTTTCTCATAGCATATAGGTATTATACCATAATATAAGAGTAAGGCTCGACACCATTAAGCATCGGGATACATATACTCTGAGTAAGGCCCGCAACCACTAAGCATCAAAATACATACACCCATGCTCGAAATCTCTCATCAAACATCTTCGAATGAGGCCCACGTCCACTAAGCATTGGGATTCTTCATTCGAGAATCTTCGACCATGGTGTTGCAACATACTCTTTCTCTCACTGGTATCTGGATCCCATCAATCAATGGTAACTCAACCAAACAAGTGCTAATACTTGGCACGCAACATCACACGATTCGCCAAGGATCCCTATGGTTGCGCTAGTACAAACAAGTCACCAAGACTTTACCAAGTTAATACATTATGAAAGTGTACATTAATCATACTCATTAATTATCTCTATTAATCCATATTAACTCATTAATATCCCACGCCAATTTCTATCTTTTTATTAGCTTTAAAGATTATTTCATTTAGTGGGTATCGGTACTCGAACACGAGTATCGATACGGTACCCTTAGGTATCGGTACTCACATGTTTACCGATACTGAAATAGCTTACTGAAAATCCTCAATTTCTACAAGTACTGGTACGGGTCAACCTGTATCAATACGGTCCTTAATCGTGTACTGGTACAGTTAAAGCTCGTACTGATACCCTATACACGGGTGTTAACTTCATAAAGTACTGATTTTTATTCTATTTCATAATGCTTTTGCTTTCCTTTAAGTAAATATGTTTACATTTAGTTGTTAAATTCATGCATTTGCATAAGGAGTTAGGAGCTATTCTGTTGATAGTGTGATGGGTTATTTTACTGGTTTTGATGCAGGACACAAGCAGGTAGGCCTGACAGAGAAGCACTGAAAGAAAACGTAGGAAATGAAACAAGAGAATTGCCAAGTAGTAGTTGGCATAGATGGACCAAATAGTGGCAAGCTTGGCTGGCAAAGGATTGACGTCCGATGATCGGTCAAGGTAGCTGTTAGACTTTGTACATGTCAGCCCTAAGATTTAAATCTAGATAAGAGGATAACGCGTCTTATCCCTTTGCACATTAAAAATTCAAACTCAAAAGCTTATCCTAGGGTTTCTACGCAAACCTATTTAAATGAGCTCAAGCCATCACTTAAGGGGATCAAAGAAAGCCTGTACTTTGGTGAACCAAGAGGCAACGTGGTTTGACCAGCTAAGATCGAGAGCTCTAGAGCATTCGAAGGGCTGCATAGACGGATCTCCGTCTTGCCCATTCTCTTAGTTTTATTTATTTTTATTTCAAAATAATGATGAGAAACGATGACGTTTTGTGGATGGACCCCCAACCATGAACTAAGCTTTTACAGTTGGTTGGGGGATGTTTACGATTAATGTTGGTTTTATACTTGGTTTTTAAATAGTGTAAATGCCTTGGCATTATTTTCTATATGCTAGTACTTAACTTTCTCAAATCCTTTGCCATACGACAGTTGGCATAGTGTGCTTATTGCACCTTAATATCTTAACAGACTTAAGTGGCAACAATCAGTTGCCAGATACTAAGGCGAGATGTTTCGACAGAAGATGTTCAAATCCTTTGCCATACGACAGTTGGCATAGTGAGTCTACCCCTTAAGAGTAAAGTTGACACTTAATTGAGTTAATTAATAAAAAGTTCACTATAGACATATAAGGGGTTTTATCATGGTTAACTTAGGGTATTGCCATCGACAGAGGCAATACTACCTTTAATTTGCTCGGTAATAAAATCAAGCCAGGATATTATTAAAGGCTGGCATAAGTAGCGTGAAACCTAGGCATCCCTTGCCAACACTCATCAATCATTCGAATACACTTCCGTTGCCAGACTAATTCCATTTTCACTACTTTGTTTTCGCTATCTTTTCAATCTAAAATCCAAATCATTTCAAACATTTTTTTCTCGTATAAACAAGTAAAAGTTAAGCAAATAAGTTCTTGGTCAATCCCTGTGGATTCGATACTCACCTTACTGCTGTATTGCTTCCTGACCGTGTATACTTGCACGCATAGGTCTCACCTTGGTATTATTTTATTGCAGTTTTACACTAAATATTCAATCGTTTGCCAAGCGTTAGCAATAGTCAACAAGTTTTTGGCACCGCTACTGGGGATTGCGACGGAATTTGTTTTTTTTTTATTTTACTTGTTTCGTTAATTTTATTATTTTATTTATTTGTTTTAACTGGTATATGACTACAAATCGCCCTTTGGTGGGAGATTGGCCATACGACCCAGAAATTTAAAGAACTCTATGGAGGTTAAAAAGAAAAGCTCGAGAGATGGCACATCAAGGCAATAGAGGAGTCGATGGTAACCCAAATAATCAGGGAAATCCAACAATCCACAATGGGATACCGGCCGCACCTGTTGCCCCAACCTTTAATATAGAGGAATAGAGACTTATCCGAGAACACTCGGCATCGAACATAAATAATTTGATGCCAGGATTGATTGGTCCAGAGGTAAATACACCAAAATTTTAACTTAAACCGATGATGATAAAAACGTTTTTGAATGTAGGACAATTTGATAAAGCACCTACTAGAGACCCGAGGTAACACTTGAGCAATTCATATAAGTTTGCCAGCTATTTCAACAGCCTAGAGTATCAAAAGATACAATGAAGCTAAAATTGTTCACATTTTCACTAAGAGAGAGAAAAAATATGGCTTAGTTCTTTGCCACTTGGTTCTATCACCTCATTAGGAGATCTACGCTAGAAATTTTTGCTGCGATTCCAGCTACCTAAAATCACTGCCAAGCTGAGGAGTGAGATCATTACGTTTAGGAAAGCAGATGATGAGACTTTATATGATGCCTAAGAGAGATTCAAGGGCTTGTTGATGAGGTGTCTCATGCATGGATTCCCAAATTAGACCCAGATGCAAACCTTGTACAATGGACTCAATGCTCATGCCAGGACTATTATTGATGCTTCAGTAAATGGTTTGCTGCTTGACAAAAATTATACAGAGGTAGTTGGCATCATTGAGAGGATCTCAACTAATAATTTCGAGTATCCTACTACAAGATTAGGGACCAGAACTAAAACTGGTGGGAAGTTTGTAAAACCTCTGTTTGATTTTGATATAACAAATTATCTAAGGACTAAATTGAAAAAGAAAATAAAATTTTAAGTATTCAAAAGTCTCACAGAATGACAAGAAAAAATATCTTTGAAGTCCAAAACTTAAACCCAAAATTTTCTAAGTGTTTTGTTGCGCGTAATAAGTGCTCCGCAATTGTGCAAGTGTACACGTCGCAAGTTATAGTATAAAATATATCGTCTCCACATGGATTGGTGCCACTTCAAGAATCTAATCTCTTTCACTATAAAAAGTAAAAACACAAATAGAAGATTATAGGAGTTTTAACTAATAGCTAATCTAGAAAGCAAATAAGTAAAAGAATAGAAGAGATCAAATGAGAGAGATAGGGCAGGTTATCGTGAGTTGAGGTGTGATAGCCGATTGGATCGTCTTGGTAAAAGAGTGCAAGGGAACTCAGTTGCCGTGGCAACTTGCACAACGGGGTTGCCTTGGCAACTAATCGATGGTTGCCTAGATGACTAGTTGGGCAACTACTTGGGCGTCTGGGCAGCAACCTTCAAGGTTCGACAGAGCGTTCTTCAATGGTTTCTTCTTATCCCTAAGTCGAAACTCTAGCTACTTGTGCATGCTTTGATAATACATCCCTACGTGAATCAATGGCGAACAACAACCAATTTTGCGCTCCTCTTAGCCGTTGAAATCCTTAACTTATTCCTAAGTCGGATTAATCTTCACCATCAATAGATTGAATAAAGATCATATTCATTCGTTTCTTGAATCTAACTCTCCCGATATTAGATAAATAGATGAAGTTACGAGATCCTCTCCCAATTCACTCGCAAACAAGAATAAGAACCAAGAATGAATAAACCTTGAATAGAAAAGTGCAAACTCTTATCACCTAAATAAAATCCAATAGTTTCTCACAACCACAAGACACAATAACCTTAGCCAAATAGATTCAGTTCATGGCTAGGTTCCAAAGAAACACAAGATAAAGAATTCCTAGCATGAACCTAATTGAACAAGAAAGAAAAAGATGAAGGTTGGATGAAGCTTTGTCGAAATCCTCCTTGCCCTTGATGCTTGTCGAAAATTCTCTCTTCTCTCCCCCCTTGGAGTTGACGGCTTGGTGATCTATTTATAGGGCTAGGTCAAAGTCCTCCTCTAAGGAGGAAGTTAAGCTGGAATTAAATTATCTTTAAAGAATATAATTCTTTATTATAATTATATTCCTTCTAGAACTTCTCCTATCTTCTTGGAATTTAATTCTTCTTTAACCTTTTATTGGAAATCAAACTCCTTTGGGATTTAGCTTTGCTCCACGTCATCTTGGGCTTGTCTAGTCATCAATTTCGACTACCATATCACCTTATTCTTTGTCGACAATTGCCCTGGAAACTGGCTCTGTGTCTCCTTCATGCATTGCCCTGGCAACTAGCTCAGCATCTCCTTCATGCATTGCCCTGGCAACTAGCTCTAGCCTTGCTTTGGCAAGTGATCTTGCACATACACACAAAACACACCAAAGCAGCATCTTTTCCCATAAAAACATCCAAGTTATGCAATCAAGCTCAATGATGGAAGGAAACATAGATTAATGCATGAATGACTAATTATGTAACTAATATGAGCCTAAGTCTAACAATAATATGAGTAAAAAGGGTAAGAAAAATAGTACTTTTGAACACTTATCACACCCCCAAACTCGAACTATTGCTTGTCCTCAAGCAATGCAAACTAATAATTACCTGCCAAGACTTCAATTTTCACAAACTTAGCTTTGAACTTGATTTCAATTCTCAGAACCGGGGCACAAAGTATGATTGGCTTTTCATTTTTCGAAAAACTTAGGAGTTACTCGGAATCAAACTATAATGCTTGTGAGTGTGTGCAGAGTTGTGTGCAAGTTGATTTTTCAGATTCTATGAAAATAAGAGGTTTTCAAATTGCTTCATTGGGTTCTTTTTAACATGTTTTAACTAGAGCCTGTTTCGGGCACCTCTAGTGTTTTGTTTTTAGTTTTCTTAAGTTAATTAATTTATTCGACTAGAGCCAGTTTCAGGCACCTCTAGCGATCAATTTTTAGCGCATACTGGAGCTAATTTCGGGCACCTCTAGTGATCAATTTTTAGCACATACTAGAGCCAATTTCGGGCACCTCTAGTATTCATCCAATTTTTATTCTATTCCCCCAATTTTTAACTATCAACCTAAGTTCGCTAGAATTCCTTAAATCAATCAAGCCACAACAGTGTTTTATCAAGTTTAGCATCATAGTAAGATTCTAAGTGTTCCCATGTTTATCCTAGAATAAAAAGTTCTATCAATTAAGTGCATTGGCAAAGTCATCATCAGATATTCATCAAATCTAGGCAATTCTTGTTCCAACTAAAGGCATAGCAAGCAATTTATGTATCCTAAATGCAATACTTAAGATGAATGCAACTAAACATGGTAACTAACTACTAACAATCCCCCCCAAACTCGAGTGAGGCATTGTCTTCAATGCATGCATTAAAATAAATAAAAAATAAAATACAAAACGAGGACTTACTCTGAGAGTTCATCGTCGTGGATGATTAGTTTCCTTTTGGTTGGTGTCTTGATTCTCTTGCTTGAACGCGATGGTTGTTTCCTTGTTGCCGATGGTTGAATCGATCCTCGTACGGGGTTGTCCTCATCGTCCTCTTCATCAATGCCATTGGCTTTTCGCTTGGAGGATTCAATTGGTGCAGTCTTTGTTGGTGCAATGGAGGACTCGTCCGAATCTGAAAAATCAGTTAATGATTCCGTACGAGTTGATTCAGGCATAGGTGCTTTACCTTTGGCTTTTGCAGTGGTTGTTGGGATGTCTTTAGCTTTGGTTGCCGTGGCATCTTTAGGGTTGGTTGTCGGGGCATCCTCTGTTGCAGTTGCCGTGGCAAGTAGTCGGTAGTGAATTTCCTTAGCATGGTGGTTGTGAGTCTTGTTGTGGAAAAGAAAACAAAGAAAACCTGGAAACTAAAGATAATGAAGAAAAATAAAATATCTCCTAAAAATAAAAATGAAAATAAAAAGAAAAAGAAAATATTGAAAGGAGAGCATGCTAATGCATCTCCTAAAGTGACCACTTCTTTGTTACGTTCCACATGGGCACCGTTGTAGTGCTTCAATCTTTGTCCATTGACTTTGAATTCATGTTCGTCAGTGATGGACTTGATTATCACGGCACCATGAGAGAATAGTTTGACAACTTCGAATGGTCCCGACCATCTTGATTTCAATTTTCCCGGGAAAAGTTTTAGCTGAGAATTGAATAAGAGAACTACTTGCCTGGCGTGAATTACCGCGGCAATAGTTTCTTGTCATGCCATTACTTTGTTTTCTCCTTGTAGATTCATGCATTGTTATAGGCGAGTGCACGAAATTCTTCTATCTCGTTGACGTCCAACAAATGCTTTTGTCCGGCACTTTCCCAGTCCATATTCACGGTCTTGATTGCCCAATATGCCTTGTGTTCGATTTCCACCGGTAGATGGCATGTTTTGCCATAGATAAGTCGGAAGGGGGACATACCTAAGGGTTTTTTGAATGCAGTGCGATATGCCCAAAGTGCGTCATCTAGTCTTAATGACCAATCCTTCCTAGAGGGATTTACAACTTTCTCGAGTATACCCTTCAATTCCCGGTTGGAAATTTCTGCTTGCCCGTTGGTTTGTGGGTGATATGCCATGGCAATCTTGTGTGATACGCCGAAGCGTTGCAACATCTTGGCAATAAGTCTGTTGTCAAAATGCTTGCCTTCGTCACTGATAATTGCTCTCGGCATCCCAAACCGTGTAAATATATTTTTCTACAAGAATCGTTGCACGGTCTTGGAATCGTTGTTGGGAATTGCAGCTGCCTCAACCCATTTAGACACGTAGTCGACGACAAGTAGAATGTAGAGGTTGCCGAATGAAGATGGGAAAGGTCTCATAAAATCGATCCCCCATACATCGAACAATTCCACCTCGATGATGTTTTAGAGCGGCATCTCATGTCGTCTAGAGATATTGCCCGTCCTCTGGCAACGATCACAATGCTTGTAAAAGTCTTGGGCATCTTTGTACAATGTTGGCCAATACAAACCGGATTGCAAAACTTTGGCCGCGGTACGAGTTCCTCCAAAATGTCCTCCATAGGGTGAAGAATGGGATTGCCTGAGTACATTTTGCTGCTCCTCTTCAGGGACACATCAGTGTATAACTTGATCTGCACATTGTTTAAACAAAAGTGGCTCGTCCCAAAAGTAATGCTTAGCATCATGGAGGAACCGCTTCTTCCCTTAGTGAGTAAGACCATAAGGTAAAATACCACAAACAAGGAAATTAACTAAATCCGCGTACCAAGGTATTGCCGAGGCATGTGCTACCGTGGCGACTGCTCCCAAAATTGCCGAGGCGTGTACGTCAAGGGCTGCTGCGGCGTCGAGAGTTGCCGTGGCATGCACGCCAATGGTTGCTGAGGCGTCAAGGGTTGCTGAGGCATGCGCGTCAAGGGTTGCCGAGGCGTGCGCATCCATGGTTGTCGAGGCAACTAAAAGTTGCTCATCCGAGAATGCATCACATATCTCTAGATCCGCGTCCTCCTCCCTATTGCGTTCTAAACATGATAAGTGATCGGCCACTTGATTTTTTGTTCCTTTCCTATCCTTAATTTCAATATCAAATTCTTGAAAAAGTAATATCCAACGAATCAAACGAGGTTTGGCATCCTTTTTAGCAAATAGATATTTGATTGCTGAATGGTCCGTATGAACAGTTACCTTTGTACCAATCAAATATGATCAAAACTTGTCAAATGCGAAAACTACAGCTAGTAACTCATTCTCCGTTGTTGTGTAATTCATTTGAGCACTATTAAGAGTTTTACTAGCGTAGTATATCACATGGAAGGTCTTACCTGTGCGTTGGCCTAGGACTGCTCCTACCGTAAATCACTTGCATCACACATGAGCTCAAAAGGTAGCGTCCAATCTGGTGGAACGATAATGGGTGCTGAGGCAAGCTTTTCCTTTAGGGTTTCGAATGCTTGGGCGCAAGAATCATCAAAATCGAAGACTTTATCCTGTTCAAGCAAATTGCACAAGGGTTTAGTGATTTTAGAAAAATTATGAATGAACCTCTTGTATAAACCTGCATGTCCAAGAAAGCTTCGAATTCCTTTAACCGAACTTGGTGGGGGTAATCTCTCGATCACTTCCACCTTGGCTTTGTCTACTTCAATTCCCTTGGATGAAATCTTGTGGCCAAGCACTATTCCTTTATCTACCATAAAATGACACTTCTCCCAATTGAGGACTAAATCAGTTTCTTCACATCTTGCCAACACCTTCTCTAAATTGCCGAGGCAGCTGTCGAAGTCATTACCAAAAATAGAAAAATCATCCATGAAGATCTCAAGGAAGTCTTCGACCATGTCTGAAAAGAGTGCCATCATGCATCTTTGGAAGGTTACCGGGGCGTTACACAATCCGAACGACATCCTTCAGAAAGCATAAGTACCGTATGGGCATGTGAAGGTTGTCTTTTCTTGATCTTCTGGTGCTATGGCAATTTGATTGTAACCTGAATAACCATTAAGAAAATAATAAAAGGGTTTACTTGCAAGTCGGTCAAGCATTTGATCAATAAAGGGTAATGGGAAGTGATCTTTACTAGTGGTTTTGTTTAGCTTTCGATAATCCGTACAAACCCTCCAACCAGTCACAGTCCTGGTTGGAATGAGTTCATTGTTTTCATTACTTACCACCGTTATACCTCCCTTTTTCGGTACACATTGTACCAGACTTACCCATGTACTATTAGAGATAGGGTATATAATGCCGGCGTCAAGCCACTTGATGATTTCTTTCATTACAACCCCTTTCATAGCATGATTCAGTCTCCTCTGGGCCTCAATTGAAGGTTTGTGATCGTCTTCCAACAAAATCTTGTTCATGCACCCTACCGGGCTAATTCCCTTCAAGTCGGCAATTGTCCACCCTATTTTCTTCTTGTGTAGCATCAACATTTTGATCAGCTTATTTTCCTGCTCAGGCTGTAACTTAGAAGAAATAATTACAGGCAATGTATTATCGGTTCCTAAGTATGCATATTTTAGTTGCTCTGGCAACTGTTTCAACTCAAGAATCGGTGGTTGTTCAATAGAGGGCTTTTCGAGCTTACCTTCCTTACCTGAGTAATCCAGTGGTTCAAAGTATGTACCTGGTCGATTGACTAGTCAATTTGCCTCTTCTTGTTGTTCCTCATCGACCGGTTCTTCATACTCCTCAGGTTCCTCTTGATCGGTAATGTAGTTGCCGAGACAACGAAATTCATCGTCGAAGTTAAACTCTGCCGTGGCATGAAGAAGTTGGCATTCTTCTGGATCATCGGCATACCTTAGTGTTTGGAACACATTTAGTTTAACTTGCGGGTCATTCACCCTCATTGTGAGTTCTCCCTTTTCGACATCGATCAAGGTTCTCCCTGTTGCTAGGAATAGTCTCCCGAGAATGATAGGTGCATGCTCATCTGCTTCACAATCCAAAACAATAGTCAATGGGAAAAATAAATTTATCAACTTTTACCAGTATGTCCTTGATTTCGATACACCCCTATTTTACACTATAACCGTTTCGATACGGCCTCTCGCGTATCGATACGCTTTCCACAATGGCTATATTTTGTTGTAACAGGTATCGATACGGGACTTCGTGTACCGATACAGTTGTTCAACAAACTGCATTTATTGCGAGAAAGATGGTCCCCAACGGCTCTATTGATGACTTCAACCACCCAAATGGCTAGAATTCAATAAGAGGGTATAAATACAAGTCTCCAATGCAACAACAATAACTAATGAAACTCCATTGAAAAACATTCAAGTACTCAAGCAAAATCCAACCCTTGTGCTCAAAAAGTCAAATCCTTGTACCCAACTTGTGTAATCCTTTATAATCTTTTTGTTTCAAGTTTGGGGTTGAGTGTTCTTGTAAATTGGGCAAATATTTACCTTGTGAGGGATTTTGTACATTTGCCATTTCTTTCTTTGTATTCAAGAGTGTTTGGTTCAAAGCTTTGGATAGAAAGCTTGAACTTGTAACAGTTGCCTCCTTAGCCTAGAAAAGGGGAACAATTTTATAGTGAAATTGGTTGAAAATCCTTAGCAGGATGCTAAGGTAGTGGACGTAGAGCTTGTTAGAAGCTTGAACCACTATAAATCATTGTGTCCTATTCCTTATCTTTTTCCATTAGCTTCCAAACTATTAAAATTGCCAATTCACCCCTCTTGGCCAACATCCACATTGATTGATCATCCTAACAAAATTAGCACTATATAGCTAACATCCATCCACGTTGAGATTTCTAATCTTACTAGCATGGTGAGAACTTTGCAAAAGAACAAAAAATCCCAAAAGGTCAAGGCATTAGACCCATTCTAAACAATATGTGGGAAGGACCATTACCTGGAAGATTGCCCCGCCAACCCTGAGTCAGTAAATTTTTTTGGCAATTTCAATCGTAATTATAATGTAAATTCAAATACTTACAATGCAAGATGGAGGCAACACCCAAATTTATCTTGAGGAAATTAAGGAGGTAATCAGTACAATGCCCAGGATCAGAACAATACCCATTGCCAGAATAACAATGCTTAACAAGGTTTCAACCAGAATGCCATGCCACCGAGGGCACAAAGCAATTTTTATGCAGGGCAAAGGAATAACCAGAGGACTTTGACAGAATATATGGAGAAGAATGATGCAACTATCTAGAGTTTGGTAGCATCTATGCGGAACTTGGAGATTTAGATCGGATAGATTGCCAATGCACTCAACAATCGACCTAATGGGCTTTCCCAAGTGATACACAAGATGCTCGGCAGAGAGACAATGAACAATGCAAAGCTGTAACTCTTCAGAGTTTCAAAAAATACGAGGCTGGGATACCTGTTAAGCAGCGAGTTAATTGCGAAGAGAAAGAGAATGGACCAATAGATGAACAAAAAAAAGTAGAGAAGAAAGAAGCGGACATAAGCGATGCCAGACCTTAGTCTAATGCCAACAAACCCTTGGTAAAGCTAGCAGAGTTAGCATTTGCTTATCCACCTCCACCATTTCCTCAAAGACTACAGATGAACAAGCAAGATCAGCAATTTAAGCACTTCTTGGAAGTTATTAAGCAGTTGCAAATCAACATATCATTAGTAAAAGCTCTTGACCAGATGCCCAACTATGTTAAATTCATGAAGGAAATTTTGTCCAAAAAAAGGAAATTGGGTGATTTTGAGACTGTGGCTCTCACTAAGGGATGCAGTACAATGATACTCAATCGATTGCCACCGAAGCTAAAAGATCTAAGAAGTTTTACTAATCCCTATACCTTTGGCAAAAAATTCATGGGTAAGGCACTGTGTGACCTAGGAGCCAGCATCAATTTGATGCCAATGTCTGTTTTCAAAAAGCTCAGCATCGAAGCAAGGCCTACCACTGTAACACTTTAGTTAGCAGACTGATCCTTTGCACATCCTAAGGGTAAGATTGAGGATATTTTGGTAAAGGTAGATAACTTTATATTTCCAGCTGATTTTATCATTTTAGATTATGAGGCAGATATGAATGTCCCAATTATATTGGGCAGACCGTTTCTTGTCACAGTTGAGCTTTAATATTTATAAAGGTGAACTTACTCTGCGCATGAATGAAAAACATGTTACATTTAATGTATTTCAAGCTCTTAGATGTGCAGATTAACATGAGGAATACCAAGCAAATGAGATGACAGAGTCCATTTTCACTATGGACGTGGTACAACTATGCTAAGAAGCAGATGATGATGTTAGAGAACTGGATGATGAAAATAAGACGAGTAAAGACACTAAAGGACCAACCTTGGAGAATGGAGTTGTTAATTACTTTGGTCAGAAAGAGCCATTCTAGTTGGCTAGCAGAGAAATCAAGGCACCTAAACCATCTATTGAGGAGCCCCTAGAATTGGAACTGAAATCGTTGCCAGACCACCTCAAGTATGCCTACTTAGTTAAACACTATACTTTGTCAGTGATCATTGATGTTGATCTATCTAATGATCAGGAGGAAATATTGCTTGAGTATTTAAGCAATTATAAGCAAGCTCTGGGATGGACCTTAGCTGATATCTGAGGAATAAGCCTAACTATTTGCATGAACAAAATAATCTTGGAGGAATATCATGGAAAAATAATTGAGGGCCAGAAAAGTTTAAACCCGAGCATGAAAAATATAGTTAAAAAAGAAATTATCAACCAACTGGATGCTAGGATAATCTACCCCATTTTTGGTAGTTCGTGGGTCAGCCCGGTGCAATGTATGCCAATGAAAGGTGGAAAAATCATGGCTCAAAATAGCAAAGATGAGTTGATTCCTTCCAGAACTACTACCAGTTGAAGAATGTGCATAGACTATAGGAAGCTGAATAATGCCACCATGAAAGACCACTTCCCACTGCCCTTCATCGATCAGATGTTGGACAGATTGGCAGGCAATGCATTCTATTACTTTCTAGATGGCTATTCAATATATAATCAAATTGCCATACCTTCAGAAGATCAGAAGAAGACCACATTCATCTGTCCATATGGGAAATTAATTTTTAGAAGAATGTCGTTTGGACTGTGTAATGCTCCGGCAATGTTTCAACGTTGCATGATGTCTATTTTTCAGACATGATTGAGAATAAATTAGAAGTTTTCATGGATGACTTCTTGGTGTTTGGCAAAACATTTAAGGAATTCTTTCAGAGTTTGTAGCTTGCTTTGAGGAGATGTATTGAGACTAACTTGGTCTTGAACTGGGAAAAATGCCACTTCATGGTGAAAGAAGGCATAGTTCTCAGTCATAAAGTAACCAAGAAAGGCCTGGAAGTAGACAAGGTGAAAGTAAAGGTAATCAAACAGTTTCCACCTCCTACAAGTGTAAAAGGTATCAGAAGTTTTTTGGGACATGCAGGTTTTTATCGTCGTTTCGTTAAAGATTTCTAAAAAATTTATAAACCTTTATGCTTGATTTTAGAACAAAATGCCACTTTTACGTTTGATGACTCTTGTTTAAAAGTGTTTCGGGAACTTAATGACAGATTGATTAATGCCCTATAGTCGTGGCAACAGATTGAAGTCAGCCCTTATAGTTCATGTATGATGCTAGTGATTATGCCATTGGACCTGTGTTGGGACAGAGAAGTGGCAAGATTTTTCATGCCATTCGAACATTGAATGAAGCCCAACTCAACTACACCACAATTGAGAAAGAATTTCTTGCGGTTGTATTTGCATTTGACAAGTTCAAATCTTACTTAGTAGGTAACAAAGTTATGGTGTATACAGATCACTCGGCATTGAAATACCTCATGGAAAAGAAGGATGCCAAGCCCAAACTAATCTGATGGATGCTTTTGCTGCAAGAATTTGATCTCGAGATTCAAGACAAGAAGGGGAGTAAAAACTTGGTATCTGACCATTTATCACGATTAGAGCATCACCTAGAGGAAGGTGAAGCCACTACCATTAGAGATGAATTCCCTGTTGAATACTTACCTGCAGTCGATTCAATGCCATGGTACGATGACATAGTCAATTACTTGGTAAGTAATATTTTGCCACCGGATTTGGCGAGTAATGCTAGGAGACGTTTTCTGTGAGATGTTTAGCAATATTATTAGGATGAACTGATTTTGTTCAAACAATGTGCCGACCAAGTGATCTGGCGATGTGTGCCAAAGGATGAGCAATACAACATTCTACAGTTATGTCATGCAGCATCGTATAGAGGATACTTTGCTGGAATAAAGATCGCTGCCAAGGTGTTGCAGTCCAGATTTTTGGCCTATACTGTTTAAAGATGCTCATTACTTTGCCAAGGCATGTGATCGATGCCAGCGAAAGGGTAACTTCTCTAGCAGACATCAATTGTTGCTCTAAAATATTATACTAGCGGAGTTGTTTGACGTATGGGGAATAGACTTTATGGGTCCCTTTCCCCCGTCATTCAGGAACTTATATATCCTTGTGGCTATTGACTACGTTTCAAAATAGGTAGAGGCAGTGGCTTTGCCAAAAAACAATGTCAAGGCTGTTGACAAGTTCCTTCATAAGCATATCTTTACTAGATTCGATGCCCCAGAGCTATCATTCATGATGAAGGTACACATTTTAAGTGCAATTTAATCTTTAGAGCTCTGTGTAAGTACATAATCCAGCAACGTATTGCCATAGCTTACCATCTCCAAACAAATGGCCAATCGAAGATCTCAAACAAAGAAATCAAGAACATTCTAGAAAAAACTATGAATCCAACGAGGAAGGACTGGTCCTTGAGACTAGATGATTCCTTGTGGGCTTACATAACAACTTTTAAGACTATGTTGGGGACTTCTGCCTATAGGCTCATTTTTGGGAAGGCATGCCACTTGCTAGTGGAATTGGAACATAGAGCTTATTGGGCAATCAAAAGGCTCAATATGGAGTAGAGAGCTGTTGGTACGAAATAGTTATTGAACATAAACGAACTAGAGGAATTCAGAATACAAGCTTAAGAGAATGCCAGACTCTACAAGGAAAGAATAAAACGATCGCATGACAACATGATATTGCCAAGGCAATTTGAGGTAGGCTAACGTGTCTTATTATTTAACTTGAGGCTAAAGTTGTTTCCATGTAAGCTCAAGTCTAGACGGCCGTGACCCTTTAAAGTTGTGAGACCATATGCTCATGGAGCAGTGGGTATCAAGGATTTCAAGATGAAAACAATTTTTAAGGTAAATGGCCAAAGATTGAAACACTATTTAGAAGGCACTCAAAAGCATGCCACGGAGATTATCTTCTTAGAAGAAGTTCCATGATCATCATCAACATTGTTTGATTTGTGTATATAGTAGGTTAGATGTTTTTATTTTTAGTATTTTTCGTTTATTTATCTTTCTTTCATTTGTATCTTTCTTTTACTGCAGTGAAAGGTTTTTGTTGTGTGAATACATGATTTTGCTACCAGGCAGAATGCCAAGGCAGAGGACTAGCATGGGACGATAAAAAAATAGAGAAAGAAATTTACCATAGCCTCCCAAGGCTTGATAGAGCTCAATCAAAGAGAGAATGAAATTTTTTTCTAAGTGTTGAATTTTACCCTAATCGCCAAAGGTGAAAAGTTGAAATTCAAATTTTAAACCTAATCACCTTATCACTTCATCTTTCCTCGCTCTGTCTTATCACTTTACCCCATATCACATCATTGTTTATCCTCCACAAACACGCTAAACCCTTATCATTATCCCTACTCAACCGACCAAATTAAAAACACCATTTAAAATAATCAACCGTTTTACCCCTTCATCTACTTAAACCCTAACCGATTCTTAGCTAAAGACTTTTCACTCTTCTTTCTATTGTATTTATGAAGAAAAAAGCAAGATTTACTTCTATTTCTTTACAGCAAAAAGACCATTCGAGTTTTTCAAAAGATTTTCATGGCATCTTCTACACACTTCAAGATCTTTTTCAATGAAGAGATCTGCAAAAAGTATGAGGAGAATTTCGCATCAAGAACCTTCTGCTATGAGAAAGGTTTTGAGTTCAAGAACGAGCCAAACCTGGGCTATTCCCTAGAGTTTGTCACGGTGATAAAGACACACAAGTGGGAGAAATTCTTCCAATCACCAAGAGAAGTCCATGCCAACATCGTTCGAGAATTCTATGCTCATCTTACGACCAAAGACTCGCCCTTCTTTATGGTGCGAGGTAAGTGCGTGCATTTTGATGAAGGTTATATAAATTATATGTTTTCTTTGGATGGTAGGAAGAACAAATCAAGTTTCTAGAATCCTTGGATGATGCCAAGAGGAAGACAATGCTGAAGTAACTTTGTGAGGCTGAAACTAAATGGAATGTTTCATCAAAAGGCCATCAGACTGTGAAACGGTTGGCACTAATGTAACACCCCTTTTCCCGTATCCAACACTGAATATGAGTCAGAGGTATCACAAAACATTCGTAAAACCCTCTACATTTTTAATTCGGTAAAGTTTTGTTTCTTTAAAAAATATTACAATGTATTTAGTTTTTTATTTACAAATCTAGTTATTTGCGTAAAGTTTAAAAATAATATTTTCATCTTCAAATCGAGTTTATTTTCAGGCTGCAACTTATCAATTTAATTTGTCTTGATATAATTAATAAAACTGCCTAAAAACTACATGATTTAAAATTCATCCAGATACCAAATAAAATACAAATTCTATCAGAGCCGGCATACCCTTTTAATATACATGCCAACTAGTAAATATCAAACAGTATCAAAAGATATCTTACTGATACTGATGTGTCTGTTATTGATTGATGATGGCTGAATAAGCTTCTTACTCCAACCATTTCTTCTTTCCTACGTGTAAAACAGTTACACGCTAAGTATTTACTTAGTGAGGCAACAATTCAAATTCAATTGCAATTGTCATAATATCAATATTAATGATTAACAATGCGTATGATCACCTTACCATTATATGCTCGTTAACATAAATAAATATGTATATCAAAGTGATAAGATTAGATCTTACCAATACCGTTGCCATTTCCATCCGTAAGCTTTCAATGCTTACCAATACCTTTTTCCATTTCTATTTGCAAGCTTTCAAGCTTATCTTCCTGTTTCTTTTTTATTCTTTTCAATTTATTTAGCCCAAGGTATCGAATTAAGAGATTCTATGTACACCAGTCATCCCTCATACCCAACCTTTCT
This sequence comes from Hibiscus mutabilis, assembly GCA_019671005.1. Lineage (NCBI taxonomy): Eukaryota > Viridiplantae > Streptophyta > Magnoliopsida > Malvales > Malvaceae > Hibiscus > Hibiscus mutabilis. The sequence continues at coordinate 9,357,127 of CM033751.1, read as the reverse complement.
TGAGTATGTATATTATTTGCACCGTAGTGCTTAGCACCCTAAGTGCTTCCGTATACCCAAACCTTGCATGAGTATACCCTCATTGAGTATTAATAAAATTGCACCGTAGTGCTTAACACCCTAAGTGTTTCCGTATACCCAAACCTTGCATGAGTATACCCTCAATGAGTATTTATGAATATTGCACCGAAGTGCTTAGAATATTTATACAACTGTTTATGGCCCTATGGATATCCAACTATACCATCGAACCTCTATATCATACATTGGATTTTATTTCATCATTTATGTCATCAATGGCAACATATATCAATCAATATATATATATCAACATTTGACATTTTATACTAGAAATAATATTTCAATCTCATCAATGTAAGTAATCATATGATCAATGCATTTTATATTTCAATTCTTGACATATTACGATATGTCAATCATATGCTCAATGACATAAATATCATAACAACAATAATTTAGGGTAGGCTCAACGCAAGCCTTACTAAGTCCTCTTTGATCCTTTCCTTCATTGTACCTCGAACCTCCCTTGATTAGAACTTAACTTCATAATTCAAATAAGTAAAATATTTGTTAGATCCCAATCTAACAATATCTTAGACATATTGTCCAATATAATCATTTGAATACAAAATCTCCAAAAATTTTCTTTTCTTCCTTGTATTGTTCAAAAACTCATTATGGTCCTTAGTGACCAATTTGAACTTCCATTAACCCTTTTCAAGCTTACTAATCAACCTTAGATACAAAGTGTATCAATCTCATTTTTTGGCAGTTTGCAGTACCTCCAAAGAAATATTTCTATAAAATAATCTACAACTCAGAATTCGATTCTGTTTATTCTAAAAGAAACTAGATTCAATAAGCTTTTCAACCATATAAATTAATAGCCCAAATTCAACTTGTATGATTTATGGCGAATTTTCAAAGTCAATTTTCAGTATTGAATTTCGGAACAGCATGCTATACTGTTTTCTGACCTTTCACCACTTAAAAATTCATATATTGTTACTTGGAACTCGAAATCAGTTTCCGTTTGTTGGACACGAAACTAGACAAACAAATATTTACATCGGTATAAAATTCACCTTCTAACCATTTTTGTAGAATTTATGGTGAATTTTCAAAGTTACTGCCATAAACCAGTTTTTCTACACAACTTCCATAAACAACTTCAACTTTTATACTAACTTCTCCTTATTTCTCTACTTTTCAATTTAGTCCAATCACTAGCTTAAACCACCAACTCATCACATTCTTCACCAAATAATTATTCACAATAATTCTCCCTAATTTTCCTTATTTACTGAAATAGTCACTAAAATGCAAAGATTAGGATTCAAGTTTCTTAACTTTGCAATTTAGTCCTCAATTCAACATTACCACCTTAATTCCATCATTACAACTAAAAATAAGATTTAACCCCCATACAAAACTTCAATTTTGATTTGGTCACTTAACTTTGACAAATTGTCAAAATGGTCACTACTTCAATTCAACATCAATTTGGCATTCTAACTTCATTTTCTTATCTCTAACATCATTAATAACATAAATACATTCCAAATTCTAAAAATTTAGATTTGGTCCTTCAACTTTTCAAGTTGCCGAAATGGTCCCTACACAATTTAACTTAGGGTTTTGCTTCCAAACAACAATTCAAGCTTACTAGATCATTATTTCAACATCACAAACCCTAAATTAAACTTGAATCCATAAACCCTAATCATCTTCATAATAATCAAAACATGTAAAACTTAATCCCAACTCAATATCATGATTTTAACATCATACTAGCTTGATTTCAACTTGAATTCAATCATGGAATCATAAAATCTAAAAATCCCCAATTTGATCCATAAACCCTAATTTCTTTCTCATGTAAATTCTCATCAATCAAGCATAGATTCCATTAATTATTGATATCAAAAGATAGAGCTTGAAGAGTAGAACAACTTTGTAGTTGAAGAGATTACCTGAAAACTGAGTTTCGGGGCTTGAATCGAGCTTGAAATTTTTTTTGTCTATCTTTCCCTAGCCCTTACGTTTTTTGGCTGGATTTATTTTACACATATATCTATTAAATGAATATTAAATTCATTTAATAGTAAAATTACAATTTTGCCCTTTTTATCCAATGTTGAGATTGATTTTATCATCAATCAAGGGCTAAGATTTAATCTTCCCTTTTATCTTTCCAAAATTGCCCTTATAAATTTTAAAATATTTCAAAATTGCCATTGGGGCCCAATGACCAATTTGCCCTCCAACTAGTCTTTATTTACTAGTTTGTTTCCAAATGGCCATTCCATTACATTCTAACTAAATCTAGTTAGAATTCAACCAAAGATAATAAAATATTCTTAAAATAACATTTTATGACTTTTCCATAGCTTTTGGATCAGTCTCCAAAATTTTCATTCGATCCAATATACAAATAAATAATCATTTACTCAAAAATAAACTGTAGGATTCATCTTGAATCAAACTAAAAATATTTCCAACACCTGGGAATGACTTTTATAACCTTTCTCTATCATATGGCAAAATTTCAAAATTTTCCAGTTTGATCCAGGTATCTGAATTCCACTTAAACTTTAACTGCGATTTTCCCAATAATCGAAGTATTAGATCGAACCAATAATTCCACATTCGATTCACACCCTTAGGTAATCCGTTTATTTATGAAATAAAAACCCTCAACTTTTGGGAAATTACAACTTTAGTCCCCAAACTTTTCAAAAGTTTATACTTTAGCCATAAAATTTTCAAAATTTACATTTTGGTCACTACCTTTTTAAACTTCAATTCCCATTCCAATTTTCCTTGGAATTCAACCAAACTTTAAGAATACCTTATTCAATTCACTATCTATCACATGAGAACTTTAAACCTTAGAAATTTCCTTTCCAAAACCCCTAATTAAAGAAATCCCAACTTTCGCATTTTTGTCATTTTAGTCTCTAAGTTAGCTTTTAAGCTATTATCTTAGTACTAAATGACCCTTAATCAACTTAGTAAATTTTGGGGTATTACAATATTCTCCCCCTTAAGAAAATTTATCCTCGAATTTTTCAATACGTACTTTGTTCCAAAAGGTGAGGAAACTATTTTCTCATATTTTATTCTTATTTCTCTTAAGTCGTTTCTTTAATCTTATGATTTTTTTGTCAAAGAACTTTGGCAAACGAGATTGTATTGTTTTCTTAGTTCTTTGACTCCATGTGCTAGGATCTTTACTAATTCTTTTTCATAGATTAAATCTGGCTTAATCTCTATTTTCTCCGGAGTAACAACAAGTGAGAGGTCTAATCAATATTTCCAGAGCATCGATACATTATGAATCTTGTTCATTTCCAAAGATAAAGATAACTATTAAGCTTAACTATCAGACTAACTCATTTCACAATTTCTTATAGCCCAATAAATTTTGAACTTATCTTTCTTTTTGTCTAAACCATATCACCTTCTTCCAAGGTGAAGCTTTTAAGGAATACTTTATCCTTAACTTCATATTAAATATCTTTTCTTTCAGGGTCAACATATAGTTTCCATCATTGAGATAGAAATTCTTCCTTGATAATACAAATATCTATCAAACCTAACTTCCAAGTTTTCAGTTTCACTCTTTTCCACTTGTTTGAACCTTGGCAACATTTCTCATCATGTCTTTAAAGATATTGTTGCGCGTATTGAGTGCTATGCAAACGGTGCAAGTATACATGTCGCAAGTAATAAAGTGATTTGAGTATCGAGTATCGTCTCCACAGGGATTGGTTTGGGCCACTTTGCTTAAGTTACTGCGTTAGAAAAGAAAAACGCAAGTAGGTGATTGTAGGAATTATAACTAATGAGTAAACTAAAAAGCAATAAACTAAAAGAATAGATGAAATCGAAAGAGAGAGTATAGGCCAGGTTTTCGTGAGTTGAGGTGTGATAGGCAATTGGATCGTCTTGGTAAAAGACTTCAAGGGCAACTTAGTTGCCGTGGTAACTTGCGCAGCGGGGTTGCCTTGGCAACTAATCGACGGTTGCCTGGGCAGCAACTTCAAGGTTCGACAGAGCATTCTTCAATGGTTTCTTCTTATCCCTAAGTTGAAACTTTAGCTAGTTGTGCATTCCTTGACAATACATCCCTGCGTGAATCAAGGGTGAACAACAACCAATCTTGCGCTCCTCTTAGCCGTTGAAATCCTTAACTTATTCCTAAGGCGGATTAATCTTCACCATCGATAGATTGAATAAAGACCATACTCATTCGTTTATTGAATCTAACTCTCCCGATATTAGATAACTAGATAGAAATACAAGATCTTCTTCCAATTCACTCGCAAACAAGAATAAAAACCAAGAATGAGTAAACCTTGAATTGAAAGTGCAAACTCTTTTACCTAAACAAAATCCAAAATATTTCATAACAACAAAACACAAAGCAATCAAGTTAGTTCATGGTTGGGTTCAAAAGATATACAAAGAATAATCCCCAAACCATGAATCTAATGGAAGCAAAGAAGAAGAAGAAATCAATCAGCCCTCTTTGGAAAATCTCTCAATCGAACTCTCCCTCCAAGCTTTCTTCCTTGTTGAAATCTATCCCTTCTTGCCCCCTTTGAGTTTGAGGGCTTGGTCTCCTTTAAATAGGAGATGACTAGGTCAAAATCCTTTTCATGCCAATTGCCGTGGCAACCGTTTTCTTTTATCCTCTCAAACATCTCCATCAGTAGAGATTTCGATGGCTTCAAATCTACCAACATCGGTTCCTCAAGGCATAAATGCAATGGACGAGGTGAGTTTTTAAAGAATTCGAAAGGTTCAACCATTACCTGCTCATATTTCATTGGAGAAGTATTATCATATCGTTGATCTTGCATGTAGTCGTGCAATTGCCGTGGCAATTGTAGATGAGAGCAATCTACAGATTCCTGCTTCAACATCAACGTTGTAACCTTCTAGGCATCAGGTTCCTCAGAATTTGCTGTAGTATTGTTGTTCTCAGCTTCACTGAGTGTTGTCGCGACATTGCTCTGTTCAGGCTCCTCAATTATTGTCGAGGTAATTTGTTGCTTAGGCTCATCATGTGTTGGACAGTCTCTCTCATTGGCATCCTCTTGACTTGGAGGTTTTAGTTGATCCTCACACATCAGGGATCTCTCCTTGTATTGCTCCTTCTCATCTTGCCTTAGGATTTCAGTATCCCTAGCAATTGATTGTTGGGGCATGTTGTCCATGGCATATGTGGATCTCCTCAATTGATCTTCTGAATCCCTCAAGGGTGCATCCCACTGAGCTATCCTCGCATCCATTTTCTTTGATAGCTCTTGAATTTCTTCAATTGATCCGTCAAGTCTAGCCAAGGAAGCTAGCAACGTTTCCTCCAAGGAATTGGAATGCTCTTGGAAATGACTATATTGCCATGACATATCTGTTGCTACGGAAAAATTATCATGGTAAAATTTTTTTTGAGCTTTTTGATCATACCATGAAGGATTTTGCTGTTGGTTCCATCTATGGTCCTTAATGTAGCCATATGCACTGAAAATGTGAGGGCAATTTTCAAACACATGATGTTCTCCACACATAGCACAAGAGTTTTCCACGGGATAGGCTCTTTGGGTTTTTCGTGGTTGGTATAGGTAATCATCGAAGGGTGTAAGAAATTCTTGGTTGATGTCCCTTAACTTGTAGCGCACCTGATTTTTTTTGATAAAACAAACAAAAAGAAAAGTTAGTAGAACTAATAAGAAATATGCAATAACAAAAACAACTAACACCAATTGCCAATCCCCGGCAACGGCGCCAAAAACTTGTTGCGCGTATTGAGTGCTATGCAAACGGTGCAAGTATACACGTCGCAAGTAATAAAGTGATTTGAGTATCGAGTATCGTCTCCAGAAGGATTGGTTTGGGCCACTTTGCTTAAGTTACTGCGTTGGAAAAGAAAAACACAAGTAGGTGATTGTAGGAATTATAACTAATGAGTAAACTAAAAAGCAATAAACTAAAAGAATAGATGAAATCAAAAGAGAGAGTATAGGCCAGGTTATCGTGAGTTGAGGTGTGATAGCCAATTGAATCATCTTGGTAAAAGAGTTCAAGGGCAACTCAATTGCCGTGGCAACTTCCGCAGCGGGGTTGCCTTGGCAACTAATCGACGGTTGCTTGGGCAACTGGCTGGGCAACTGTTTGGGCGGCTGGGCAGCAACTTCAAGGTTCGACAAAGCATTCTTCAATGGTTTCTTCTTATCCATAAGTCGAAACTCTTGCTAGTTGTGCATGCCTTGACAATACATCCCTACGTGAATCAAGGGTGAACAACAACCAATCTTGCGCTCCTCTTAGCCGTTGAAATCCTTAACTTATTCCTAAGCCGTATTAATCTTCACCATCGATAGATTCAACAAAGACCATACTCATTCGTTTCTTGAATCTAACTCTCTCGATATTAGATAGATAGATAGAATTATGAGATCCTCCCACAATTCACTCGCAAACAAGAATAAAAACCAAGAATGAGTAAACCTTGAATTGAAAGTGCAAACTCTTATTACCTAAACAAAATCCAAAAGATTTCACAACAACAAAACACAATAACCCCAACCAATCAAGTTAGTTCATGGTTGGGTTCAAAAGATATACAGAGAATAATCCCCAAACCATGAATCTAATGGAAGCAAAGAAGAAGAACAAATCGATCAGCCCTCTTTGGAAAATCTCTCAATCGAACTCTCCCTCCAAGCTTTCTCCCTTGTTGAAATCTCTCTCTTCTTGCCTCCTTTGAGTTTGACGGCTTGGTCTCCTTTAAATAGGAGATGGCTAGGTCAAAATCCTTCTTGAGGAGGAAGTTAAGTTGGAATTAAATACTTTAAAAGAATATAATTCTTTATTATATTTAAATTCCTTCTAGATCTTCTCCTATCTTTTTGGGATTTAATTTCTCTTTGACCTTTTCATGGAAATCAAACTCCTTTGGGATTTAACTTTGCTCCACGTCATCTTGGGCTTATCTAGTCATCAATTTCGACTACCATATCATCTTATCCCTTATTGAAAATTTCCCTGGCAACTAGCTCAGCATCTTCTTCATGCATTGCCCTGCAACTGCATCGACATCTCCTTCATGCACTGCCTTGGCAACTGGTTTCAGCCTTGTTTAGGCAAGTGATTCTGCACACGCACAAAAGCACACCAAAACATTATCTTTTCCCACAAAAGTCACCAAGTTATGTAATCAAGCTCAACGGTTGAAAGAAACATGAATTAATGCATGAATGACTAATTATGCAACTAATATGAGCCTAAGTCTAACAATAATATGAGTAAAAAAGGTAATACAAATAGTACTTTTGAACACTTATCAAATATCTTATTTAATCCAATATGGTAAATTTTATTCTTAACTTGACAATCAAAACACCAACTTCTTTTAATGCGAATCTTGCAATCATAGCTCTTAAGGCAACAATTGTCTTTCGACTGAGAGCGTCAGCTATCACATTAGCTTTTCCTGGATGATAGTCAATGACCATATCATAATTCATAAAAAGCTCAATCCAACTTCTTTGCGTCAAATTTAACTCTTCTTTAGTAAGCATATACTTTAAACTTTTATAACCTATATATATATATCATCGTCCACTATATAAATAATGATGCTATATCTTTTAAAGCAAATACAACCATTGCTAGCTCCAAATCCTAAGTAAGATAATTTCTATCATATATCTTAAGTTGTCTCAAGCATAGAGCATTACTTTTCCTTCTTGCTTAAGTACGCATCCCAAACCGTTATGAGAAGCATCGCTATATACTACATAATCTTTACCCGATTCTGGTTGTACCGGTACCGTGGCTTCTATTAAGATCTCTTTTAATGTCTTAAAGATTTCTTAGCATTGATCTATTCAACTGAATTTCATTTTTTCCTCAATAGCTTGGTCAATAAAGAGGCAATCATCAAGAAATTCTGAGCCTCTAAAACATTCTTCAGAGGTTTCCATTCAACTATAATTTGTACTTTCTTGGGGTCTACTCTTATTCCCACAGCCAAATCCACATAACTAATAAAACGACTTTTGAAAACCAAATTCACACTTTAACAAATTAGCATATATCTTTTTTTCTCGAAAGGTCTAAAGAACAATGCAAAAATAGGCATCTTATTCTTCATTTTTCCTTCAAATAAACCAAAATATACTCAATGAACTCTACCAAAAATTGGTCCAAGCAAAATTAGAATACTTGGTTCATTAGGCTTATAAATGCCGTAGGTATCATCACGAACTCATAGTATTCATACCGAATCCAAAAAGCTATCTTTAGAATTTCTTCTTCCTTCATCTTTTTTTAACTGATCAAAAGATCACCAGTCTTCAGAAGAAGATATTTATTCTTTACTATTACCTTCTCGAGCTGATGGAAATCAATCTTTCTCTTTCCCAATTAACACTGGTGCGCCCCCAAGATGACATACTTGGATTTATAAAACATCGACCTAACATTCCTTGCAATTGTACCTTTAAATCTCGAAGTTCAGTCGAAGCCATTTTATACAGGGCCATTAATTTAGGCGCAATGCCTGGTAACATCTTTATTTTGAATTTCACCTCTCAATCTAGAGGTAATTCTGAGTAACCCATCTATGAATACATCCAGATATTTTTGGACAATTGAGTTATTTTCCAATTTAACTTCAATAGCCCGAGTATCCACTACATTTGCTAAGAAAACTTAGCAACCTTATAACAACAATTTCCTTAATAAAACAACTGAAATTACATTAGATAAGGGATTTACCCTTTTATCAACTACTACAATTTTTGTACCTTCCGTGTTTTTCAATACTAATCGCTTTATGCGACAATTCATCATGACCTGATAGGAAGGTAACCAATTCATGGCCACAATCATCTTAAACTCCTCGAAAGATAATTCCATTAAGTTTATCGAGAACTCTATTTCTTATGTTTTATCGAGAAATTCCACATGTTCAGCTCGCCCTTACATTGCAACCCAACAAATTTGTGACTGCTATATTACTTGAAATGGGTTCTAAAAGGATATCTCGTTCACCATTCAACTTCGTACTTATATACGAATGTGTAAAGCTAGGACCCATCAACATCAATACAGGTTTATCTAAAAAGATGAGATGTACCTTCTATGATTTTCGAATCATCCCAATCTTTATTAGTCCTGATGTTATAAACTCGAACTGATATGTGCAATCCTGGCTATGAAGCAAATTCAGATGGTTTTCTAATCTAGCTTAAATCTCAGAGCAACAAAATAGCTCCATCCAATTTCTCGGTATCCAAACAGTGGAATCTGTCCAGTGTAATCCTTAGATCATTCAGTTATAAATCAACAATCACTAGACCATAATCTACTTTTCCTTTCAATTCATGTGTTTTCGAACTTTTTAGTTCCTTAATCCGGCACAGACACTTCTTGTTGTACCAGTGCCCCTTTCTTGTTCCGATTTATCCGAAGGGTTATCATTAACCTTATTGTTACTACTCTTGATTCCTTCCAAAGCTTCCAATTTACTAGTTCATCATGCTTTCTTGGCTCAAATATTTCTTATAATTCCTCCCAATTTACATTAGTAAGGAGCGACATCAATCAGATCATAAAAACACCAGATCAGTAATATTGATATCCTAGTGGCATGTATACTCTTTTTAACATAAAACTATTTCCATTTAGGCCGAGAATCAGATGAACCTGTAGCTCTGATACCAATAAATGTAACACCCCTTTTCCCGTATCCAACACTGAATAATACTAGTCAGAGGTTCACAAAATATTCGTAAAACCCTCTACATTTGTAATTCGGTAAAGTTTTTTTTCTTTAAAAAAATATTACAATGTATTTAGTTTTTATTTACAAATCTAGTTATTCACGTAAAGTTTAAAAATAATATTTTCATCTTCAAATCGAGTTTATTTTCAGGCAGCAACTTATCAATTTAATTTGTCTTGATATAATTAATAAAATTGCCTGATTTAAAATTCATCCAGATACCAAATAAAATACAAATTCTATCAGAGCAGGCATACCCTTTTAATATACATGCCAACTAGTAAATATCAAACAGTATCAAAAGATATCTTACTGATACTGATGTACCTGTTATTGATTGATGATGTCTGAATAAGCTCCTTACTCCAACCATTTCTTATTTCCTACGTGTAAAACAGTTACACGCTAAGTATTTACTTAGTGAGGCAATAATTCAAATTCAATTGCAATTGTCATAATATCAATATTAATGATTAACAATGCATATGATCACCTTACAATTATATGCTCGTTAACATAAATAAATATGTATATCAAAGTGATAAGATTAGATCTTACCAATACCGTTGCCATTTCCATCCGTAAGCTTTCAATGCTTAGCAATACATTTTTCCATTTCTATCTGCAAGCTTTCAAGCTTATCTTCCTGTTTCTTTTTGTTTCTTTTCAATTCATTTAGCCCAAGGTATCGAATTAAGAGATTCTATGTACACGAGTCATCCTCCCATACCCAACCTTTCTTGAGTATGTATATTATTTGCACCGTAGTGCTTAGCACCCTAAGTGCTTCCGTACACCCAAACCTTGCATGAGTATACCCTCATTGAGTATTAATAAAATTGCACTGTAGTGCTTAACACCCTAAGTGTTTCCGTATACCCAAACCTTGCATGCATATACCCTCAATGAGTATTTATGAATATTGCACCGAAGTGCTTAGAATATTTATACAGCTATTTATGACCCTATGGATATCCAACTATACCATTGAACCTCTATATTATACATTGGGCTTTATTTCATCATTTATGTCATCAATAGCAACATATATCAATCAATATATATATATATATCAACATTTGGCAGTTTATACTAGAAATAATATTTCAATCTCATCAATGTAAGTAATCATATGATCAATGCATTTTATATTTCAATTCTTGACATATTACGATATGTCAATCATATGCTCAATGACATAAATATCATAGCAACAATAATTTAGGGTAGGTTCATCGCAAGCCTTCCCAATCATGTATAAAATATTAGTGTAGTATGACATGTATGCAATTGCACTCACCTGGGCCATGTATTAGTATGCCTCACTAAGTCCTCTTTGATCCTTTCCTTCGTTGTACCTCGAACCTCCCTTGATTCGAACTTAACTTCATAATTCAAATAAGTAAAATATTTGTTAGATCCCAATCTAACAATATCTTAGACATATTGTCCAATATAATCATTTGAATACAAAATCTCCAAACATTTTCTTTTCTTCCTTGTATTGTTCAAAAACTCATTATGGTCCTTAGTGACCAATTTGAACTTCCATTAACCCTTTTCAAGCTTACTAATCAACCTTAGATACAAAGTGTATCAATCTCATTTTTTGGCAGTTTGTAGTACCTCCAAAGAAATATTTCTATAACATAATCTACAACTCGGAATTCGATTCTATTTATTCCGAAAGAAAGTAGATTCAATAAGCTTTTCAACCATATAAATTAATAGCCATAATTTAACTTGTACGATTTATGGCGAATTTTCAAATTCAATTTCCAGTATTAAATTTCGAAACAGCCTGCTATACTGTTTTCTGACCTTTCACCACTTAAAAATTCATATATTTTTACTTGGAACACAAAATTAGTTTCCATTTGTTGGACACGAAACTAGACGAACAAATTTTTATATCGGTATAAAATTCACCTTCTAACCATTTTTGTAGAATTTATGGTGAATTTTCAAAGTTACTGCCATAAACCAGTTTTTCTACACAGCTTCCATAAACAACTTCAACTTTTATACTAACTTCTCCTTATTTCTCTACTTTTCAATTTAGTCCAATCACTAGCTTTAAACCACCAACTCATCACATTCTTCACCAAATAATTATTCACAATAATTCTCCCTAATTTTCCTTATTTACTGAAATAGTCGCTAAAATGCAAAGATAAAGATTCAAGTTTCTTAACTTTGCAATTTAGTCCTCAATTCAACATTACTACCTTAATTCCATCATTACAACTAAAAATCAGATTTAACCCCCACACAAAACTTCAATTTTGATTTGGTCACTTAACTTTGACAAATTGTCAAAATGGTCACTAATTCAATTCAACATCAATTTGGCATTCTAACTTCATTTTCTTATCTCTAACATCGTTAACAACATAAATACACTCCAAATTCTAAAATTCAGATTTGGTCCTTCAACTTTTAAAGTTGCCGAAATGGTCCCTACACAATTTAACTTAGGGTTTTGCTTCCAAACAACAATTCAAGCTTACTAGATCATTATTTCAACATCACAAACCCTAAATTAAACTTGAATCCATAAACCCTAATCATCTTCATAATAATCAAAACATTTAAAACTTAAATCCCAACTCAATATCATGATTTTAACATTATACTAGCTTGATTTCAACTTGAATTCAATCATGGAATCATAAAATCTCAAAAGCCCCAGTTTGATCCATAAACCCTAATTTCTTTCTCATGTAAGTTCTCATCAATCAAGCATGGATTCCATGAATTATTGATATCAAAAGATAGAGCTTGAAGAGTAGAACAACTTTGTAGTTGAAGAGATTACCTAAAAACCGAGTTTCGGGGCTTGAATCGAGCTTGGTAATTTTTTTTATCTTTCTTTCCCTAGCCCTTATGTTTTTGGCTGGAATTATTTTACACATATATCTATTAAATGAATATTAAATTCATTTAATAGTAAAATTACAATTTTGCCCTTTTATCCAATGGTTGAGATTGATTTTTATCATCAATCAAGGGCCAAGATTTAATCTTCCCTTTTATCTTTCCAAAATTTCCCTTATAACTTTTTAAATATTTCAAAATTTCCATTGGGTCCAAATGACCAATTTGCCCTCCAACTAGTCTTTATTTACTAGTTTGTTTCCAAATTGCCATTCCATTACAATCTAACTAAATCTAGTTAGAATTCAACCAAAAATAATAAAATATTCTTAAAATAACATTTTATGACTTTTCCATAGGTTTTGGATTAGTCTCTAAAATTTCCATTCGATCTAATATACCGATAAATAATCCTTTACTCAAAAATAAACTGTAGGATTCATCTTGAATCAAACTAAAAATATTTCCAACACTTGGAGATGACTTTTATAACCTTTCTCTATCATATGGCAAAATTTCAAAATTTTCCAGTTCGATCCTGGTATCTAAATTCCACTTAAACTTTAACTGCGATTTTCTCAATAATCGAAGTATCAGATCGAACCAATAATTCCGCATTCGATTCACACCATTAGGTGATCTGTTTATTTATGAAATAAAAACCCTCAAATTTTGGTAAATTACAACTTTAGTCCCTAAACTTTTCCAAAGTTTATACTTTATCCATAAAATTTTAAAAATTTACATTTTGGTCACTAGTTTTTAAAACTTCAAATCCCATTCCAATTTTCCTTGGAATTCAACCAAACTTTAAGAATACCTTACTCAATTCACTATCTATCACATGAGACCTTGAAACCTTAGAAATTTCCTTTTCCGAAACCCATATTTAAAGAAATCCCAACTTTCGCATTTTTGTCATTTTAGTCACTAAGTTAGCTTTTAAGCTATTATCTCAGTACTAAATTAACCTTAATCAACTTAGTAAATTTTGGGGTATTACAATTCTCTCCCCCTTAAGAAAATTTGTTCTCGAATTTTTCAATACGTACTTTGTTCCAAAAGGTGAGGACGCTATTTTCTCATATTTTCTTTTTATTTCTCTCAAGCTGTTTCTTTAATCCTATGATTTTTTTTGTCAAAGAACTTTGACAAACGGTATTGTATTGTTTTCTTAGTTCTTTGACTCCATGTTCTAGGATCTTTACCAATTCTTTTTCATAGCTTAAATATGGCTGAATCTCTATTTTCTCCGGAGTAACAAGTGAGAGGTCTAATTAATATTTCCAGAGAATCGATACATTATGAATCTTGTTCATTTCCAATTATAAAGCTAACTATTAAGCTTAACTATCAGTCTAACTCCTTTCACAATTTCTTATAGCCCAATAAATGTTGAACTTAACTTTCTTTTTGTCTAAACTATAACACCTTATTCCAAGGTGAAACTTTTAAGGAATACTTTATCCTTAACTTCATATTAATTATATTTTATTTTAGGGTCAACATATAGTTTCCATCATTGAGATAGAAATTCTTCCTTGATAATACAAATATCTATCAAACCTAACTTCCAAATTTTAGTTTCACTTTTTTCCACTTGTTTGAACCTTGACAACATTTCTCATCCTGGCATTAAAGATATCTTATTTAATCCAATATGGTAAATTTTATTCTTAACTTGACAATCAAAACACCATATTCTTTTAATGCCAATCTTGCATTCATAGCTCTTAAGGTAACAATTGTCTTTCGGCTGAGAGCGTCAGCTATCACATTAGCTTTTTCTGGATGATAGTCAATGACCATATCATAATTCTTAAAAATCTCAATCCAACTTCTTTGCGTCAAGTAAGATAATTTCTCTCATATATATTAAGTTGTCTCAAGCATAGAGCATTACTTTTCCTTCTTGCATAAGTACGCATCCCAAACCGTTATGAGAAGCATCGCTATATACTACATAATCTTTACCCGATTCTGGTTGTACTGGTACCGTGGCTTCTATTAAGATCTCCTTTAATGACTTAAAGATTTCTTAGCATTGATCTGTTCAATTGAATTTCATTTCTTTCCTCAATAGCTTGGTCAATGAGGAGGCAATCATCAAGAAATTCTGATCCTCTAAAACATTTTTCAGAGGTTTCCATTCAACTATAATTTGTACTTTATTGGGGTCTACTCTTATTCCCACTGCCAAATCCACATAACTAATAAAACAACTTTTGACAACCAAATTCACACTTTAACAAATTAGCATATATCTTCTTTTCATGAAAGGTCTAAAGAACAATGCAAAAATGGGCATCTTATTCTTCCTTTTTCCTTCGAATAGACCAAAATATACTCAATGAACTCTACCAAAAATTGGTCCAAGCAAAATTAGAATACTTGGTTCATTAGGCTTATAAATTTCGTAGGTATCATTACGAACTCATAGTATTCATACCGAGTCCGAAAAGCTATCTTTAGAATTTCTTCTTCCATCATCTTTTTTTAACTGATCAAAAGATCACCAGTCTTCGAAAGAAGATATTTATTCTTTACTATTACCTTCTCGAGCTGATGGAAATCAGTATTTCTCTTTCCCAATTAACGCCGGTGCGCCCCCAAGATGACATACTTAGCTTTATAAAACATCGACCTAACATTCCTTGCAATTGTACCTTTAAATCTCGAAGTTCGGTCGAAGCCATTTTATACAGGGCCATTAATTTAGGCGTAATGTCTGGTAACATCTTTATTTTGAATTTCACCTCTCAATCTAGAGGTAATTCTGAGTAACCCTGTAACACTCTTAACATATACTCGTAAATCGAATATACATTAAAGATGTTACGGAGTCGTTTAAAGAAATCTCGACTTATAAATTTATTTTTTTATAAGTATTTACAAATTTTAGTATGTAAATCTAACCCTTTCTCGGTTTTCTTGAAAACACGACCTATGTGCAGTTAGCTAGTTTCAACCCTGAATTAATTATTTTAAAACATATTTGGCAATTATTAAAAACAACAGTTCAATTCAGGGTGAAAACTAGGTTCGTTATCTAGACCCTTTCTTGACTTTAAAATCTTTACTCGATTACCGATTATTCTTATTAGCAAAGTAATTATCCCTTCTACCTTAGCTTTATTCTGTTACAATGCTAATGCCTTATTTTGCTTTATCCATATACGATTCATCATCAAAACTGATTACTTATCTATCATTTAGTCTAATTTAATGCATCATACTCTACTAGCAATTAAATAATTACATGCCCACTAGAGATTACATAAGCTAGAATATCTTACTGATGTTTTGCAGATTGAAGCTTGATCAGCATGCTCGACTCCTCTTCAAATCCTCCATCTTAATCTACGTGTGAAACAAACACACGCTAAGTACGAACTTAGTGAGGCAAAAGTTATAAATCAAAGTAAAGCACTTTAATTTTAATAAAAAAAGGCATAATAAATAAAATACTAAATATAACATATAAGAATTTAAAATCTTATAGAATGACTTATCGAAGTCGTTCCTCTGTCATGTAACCTGAAAAAATCAACATCTCATATACATATCTATGTACAATACATGTTATATCAATATGATCCATTGTACTTTCAATTTCAGTATAGCCCAATGTACTATGGATTAGAATACATGGTATGCGAGTCAATGATGAGTATGCACATGTGCTAACATCAACCAATTTGTTGTGCCATAATAAAACAATATATCCATGTATCGATATCAATGTCAATGTATCAATGTAAACACTACCGTAACTTAACGACATCAATAATAACGATAGGTCATAGTTGTAGAACACAACTCACTGTATCACCACCGTAACTTAAAGCAGTATTAACCAATAGGTCATAGTTGTAAAACATAGCTCACTGTATCATTACTGTAATTTGACAGTAATATTATATCGATATACTCCACCTCTTTGGCATGCCAATATACCAAGACTCTTAATAATCATACAATGGGCTTTTTGAACAATTCACTATTATGAACCTTTCATTCATTTCGATAATATCAATGGATAAAAATCAATAATTTTAACATATAAAAATATGCATAGGGTAGTTCATACCTGAAATCATTCACAAAACCATTTAATGTAAATCAAATCCTTTTCTTTCAACATTTGAGGTTGACTTATCACAAGTCTTCCTCGTATCATAATTAAAATAAATAAGATTGCACTCACCTGGGCCATGTAATAGTATGCCTCACTAAATTCTACTCGATCTTTTCCTTTATAGTATCTTGAATCCTCTTTGATTCGTATTCGGCTTCATTAACCACATAAATATAAATACCATTTGTTATATTCAAATCTAACAATATTCTAAATATGCTATCAAATCTAATTATTCGAATATGTAAAATTTCCAAAACTTTTTCTTCCTTCCTTAGACTGTCCAAAAATTCATTTTGGTCCCCAACTGACCACTTTGAACTTCAAATAATTCTTCCAAGCTTGCTAACTACCATTAGATACAAAATGTCTCAATTTCCATTTTCTGGCAGCTTGCACTACCTTCAAAGATTTATTTCTATAAAATAATATAAAACTCAGAATTCAATCCCGTTTGTTCCGAAAGAAACTAGATTCAATAAGCTTTTCAATCATATAAATTAATACCCAAATTCAACTTGTACGATTTATGGCGAATTTTCAAAGTCAATTTCCAGTGCTGATTTCGGAACAGACTGCCATACTGTTTTCTGACCTTTCACCACTTAAAAATTCATATCTTTTTACTCAGAACTCGAAATCAGTTTCCGTTTATTGGAGACGAAACTAGACGAACAAATCTTTACATCGGTATAAAATTCACCACCTAACCATTTTTGTAGAATTTATGGTGAATTTTCAAACTTACTGCCAAATCTAGTTTTCCTACACAACTTCCATAAATAACTTCAACCTTTATACTAATTTCTCCTTACTTTGCTATTTGCCAATTTAGTCCCATTATTTACTTTAAACCATCAAATTATCACCTTCTTCATCAAATGATTATTCACAATAGTTTCCCTTAATTTTCCTTCTTAACCGAAATAGTTACTAAAATGCAAAGATAAGGATTCTAGCTTCTTAACTTTGCGATTTAGTCCTGAAATCAACATTACTATCTTAATTCCATCATTATAACTAAAAATCAGATTTAATCCTTCTCTAAAACCACATTTCCGAATTGGTCACTTAACTTTGACAATTTGTCAAAATGGTCACTAACTCGATTTAACATCGATTTTGCATTCTAACTTCAATTTCATATCTTCAACATCCCTAATAACATAAATAAACACCAATTCCATAAAAATCAGATTTAGTTATTCAACTTTTAAACTTGCTGAATCGGTCGCTAAACATTTAAATTAGGGTTTTGCTTCCAAACAACAAATCAAGCTTACTAGATCATTTATCCAACATCACAAACCCTAAATCAAACTTGAATCCATAAACCCTAATCATCTTCATAATAATCAAAACATGTAGACTTTAAATCCCAACTCAATAACATGATTTTAACATCACAAAAGCTTGGTTTCAACATGGAATCATAAAATCTCAAAACCCTCAATTAAGTCCATAAACCCTAACTTCTTCTCATACAAAATTATAATAAATCAAGCATGTTTTCCACAAATTATTTACGCCACAAGATAGAGCTTGATGAGTAGAACAAATTTGTAGTTCGAAAGATTACCTGAAAATCGAGTTTCAGGGCTTGAATCGAACTTGGAAAATTTTTCTCCATTTTTCTTTCTTTCTCCCCCTCATATTTCGAAATTTGAAGATGAAGAATGGTCTTCATCTTTTTATTTTCATCCAATTTGGCCACTTGTCTTGTATAAATGAATTTTAAATTCATTTAAATAGTGAAATTACTAAAATGCCCTTTTCATTCGAATGGCCAAGATTTAATCTCATCAAAACTCAATGGCCAAGATCAAATCCATGTGTAATTGGCCTTTAAAATTTGCCCTTAAAGTTTCAAAATATTTCAAAAATGTCATCCATGGCAAATATCCAATTTGCCCTCCAACTAGTCTTTATTTACAACAAGTCTTGAAAATTGCCATTCCATTAAAATTGAACCAAATTGGTTCCAATCCAATCGGCCATGTCCCAAAATATCTTATATTTTTATTTATGGCATTTATTCGATCCAAATATTCGAATTTCACTCAATACGATTTCCAATTTTTTTTCCTACGAACTTTAAAGCTTTATAACCATTAATATAAGCTTCGTACGAAAAATTCGGGTAACACGAAAGTGTCACTCTTGGGGGTGAACTATTAATTTACGGGGTTAACTTACATAAATTTTGGAAATTACACTTTGGTCCCTAAACTTTCTGAAAGTTTATACTTTGGCCACAACTTTTAAAATTTTCATTTTGGTCGCTAAACTTCAATTCCCATTTCAATTTTCCTCAGATTTTTACCAAATTTGAAAGTACCCAATACAACTCACTATCTATCACATGATACTTTTAAACCTTAAAAATTTCCTTCCATAAAGACTTAGACTAAATTTTCTTAACTCAGTCTATTATTCCGATAATTATTGAAAATCTTCATAGCATAAGGTTTCTGTAGAAATCCTTTATTTGAGATCTATACGAATATTTTTCTACTTTTACTGAGTCCAAAATATCGATCAAAAACACTTTTATGGGACCTTCCCAAAGGTCACCCATCTTTGTATTTCCCTGGCTTGAGCACGCGGTACCTTTTTTTGCATCTTAATTCTTAAAGCCAATATCAAGGTACTTATTTCGATCCGATTCACTCTTCTACTAAATAAAATTACTTGTTGGGGAAATTTACACTTTAGACCCCAAACTTTTCCAAGGTTTATACTTTAACCCCCTAAACTTTCAAAATTTACAATTTAGTCACTAGCCAAAATTTTGGATATTACAAACCCATTTGGGAATACATCCGGATATTTTTGGACAGTTGAGTTATTTTCCAATTTAACTTCAACAGCACGAGTATCCACTACATTTGCTAAGAAAACTTAGAAACCTTATAACAACAATTTCCTTAATAAAACAAGTGAAATTACATTAGAGAAAGGATTTACCCTTTTATCAACTACTACCATTTTTGTACAATCTAGAGGCAATTGAACTCTAGTTTAGGGGACTTTAGTTTCACTCTACACGAGGTATGCATCTACTTTGCGAAACAAACTTAGGTTCACTTGAATCTGAACTAAAAAAAGCAATGCCAGGGTAGAAAGAAAGAATAAGGTAGCAATATTTTGCCAAAAGCTGAAAAAAATTGAGAACACTCATCTGCCTTAGGGAAAATAATTAACTTGGGTCTTTGTGGTCTGCTCCCTCTTAGTTTTCAAGCCAACATAACTTTAGGGTATGAGTGTAATGGGTTAGCTTAGTGATGTAATCTGGATTAACGTGGGTATTCATGGTTTTCTCCCTTTTATGTCTCATACCAAACAGTAAATGACGCGACCTTAATCAAATGCCAGCACAAAAACACCCTTGGCAATAAAGAAAGAAAAAAAGAGAAAAAAATATTTATAATAAAAATTTAAAGTTTGGGTAGTAAAGTGACTAAGGGAGTTGAGTAAATTTGATGCATATTGCCCGCACTTTATGCACACTTGATGACCTTAGACTAGAACTATATTGCTGCACTTGAATTTGCTTATTTGCTCGGCTTTGATGCACTGAATATCCAAGGACAAACCTAGGATAATATTTTGCTAGCTAGTAGGTGTTGGGAACCATGACAATTTTTGCCGAGGTATTTTTATTGTTTTTCTATTTTTATAGAATTTTAGTTGTATTACTTGAGGACAAGCAATGAGCAAGGTTTGGGGGTGTGTTAACTCCCTAAAAGTACTGATTTTTTATGCAATTTCATAATGCTTTTGCTTGCCTTTAAGTAGATATGTTTGCATTTAGTTATTAAATTCATGTATTTGCTTAAGGAGCTGGGTGCTATTCTGTTGCCAATGTGAAGGGTTATTTTGCTGGTTTTGATGGAGGACGTAGGCAGGCCTGGTAGAGAAGTGCTGGCAGAGATTATAAGAAAGGAAGCAAGAGAATTGTCAAGTAGTAGTTGTCATAGATGGAGTCAGTTGGCAAAGGATTAACGTATGATGATCGCTCAAGGTAGCCATTGGTCCTTGTACACATCAACCCTAAAATTCAAATCGAGATAAGAGGATAACACACCTTATCCCTTTGCGCATTCAAAATTCAAACTTAAAAGCTTATCCTAGGGTTTCCACTCCAGCCTATTTAAAGGAGCTTAAGCCACCACTTGTGGGGATCGAAGAGAGGCTAAACCGTGGTAAACTGAAAGGCGACGTGGTTTGACCAGCTAAGACCGAGAGCTCTGGAGTATTCGAAGGGCTGCACCGACGAATTTCCTTCTTGCCCATTCTCTTAGTTTTATTTGTTTTTATTTCAAAATGATGATGAGAAACGATGATGTTTTGTGGATGGACCCCCAACCATGAACTAAGCTTTTACAACTGGTTGGAGGATGTTTGCGATTAACGCTGGTTTTATGTTTGGTTTTTTAATAATCTAAATGTCTTGGCATTATTTTCTATCTGCTAGTACTTAACTTTCTCAAATCCTTTGTCATACGATAGTTGGCATAGTGTGCTTATTGCACCTTAATATCTTAACAGACTTAAGGGGCAACAATTAGTTGCCAGGTACTAAGGCGAGAAGCTTCGACAGAAGATGTTCAAGTAGATGAACTTACTTTGGAAGTGAGTCTACCCTTTAGGAGTAAAGGTTGACACTTAATCGAGTTAATTAATTAAAAGCTCACTATAGACATATAGGGGTTTTATCATGGTTAACTTAGGGTAGTGCCATCGACAGAGGCAATACTACCTTTAATTTGCTCGGCAATAAAACCAAGCCAGGATATTATTAAAGGCTAGCATAAGTAGCGTGAAATCCAGGCATTCCTTGCCAACACTCATCAATCATTCAAATACACTTTCGTTGCCAGACTGATTCCATTTTCACTACTTTGTTTTTGTTATCTTTTCAATCCAAATTATTTCAAACACTTTTTCTCGTACAATCAAGTAAACATTAAGCAAATATGTTCTTGGTCAATCCCTGTGGATTCGATACCCAGCTTACTACTGTATTACTTGATGAACAGGTGTACTTGCATGCATAAGACTCACCTTGGTATTATTTTCTTGCACTTTTACACTAAATATTCAATCATTTTCCAAGCGTTAGCAATAGTCGATAACGGGTTCGCACTATTTCCTTGAATTCTAGTTTTATGACACTCTATTCAATCCTTAAAGCTTATGAAAGTCATTAGGGTTTTTTTTGCTAACGCGTTCGATCAATTAATATTAATTACTTGCTACTTGCTTTATGATCATTTATTAGAATATTTATCGGTATTATTATCTTTTAAATATAATTTCCATTAATTCACGTCAACTATTCAGACTAGCATACAAGGCATCACAATTATCAATCAATTCAACCAATCATCAAATAATTATATGACTCAAGTTATATCCTTAAACATCATCACGCATCTCACATATATCGAATCTCATACTACCAGTCTCCAAACATGTATATCCATCGTCTACCTATTATGCAGACACTAACATGCAAACCAATCACATTTATGATGCTCATGACGCAATAGGAGTTCGAGGTGTACTAACCTTAAGCCAAAGTTACAAATCCCCATCCTAGATCCTCCAAACATCTCTTTGATTCCAATATTCAAGTCCCCAAAATCCTCGAATAAAACAAATACGTCTACATAAGTCATTTCATACTATAGGACTACTTTAGGGGATAAAACGCATAAAAATAGCTTACCAGGTTCGAATTTAGCGAAACAGACTGCTCCAACAGACTCACAACATCTGGAAAGCCCCAAGTAAGGTCCCTCAAAAAAAGTTAATGCCGGTTAATAACAACGGTACAACAGTCAATGATGACGGTACAACGGCTCATGGCAACGATTGGCAATGCGACTAACGGCTAGCTTGGCATGGATCGAAGGGCTAGCTCAGCCTACTACTCGGGTTAGTTCAATAGGCCAGCTCGACCAGCTGGCCTAATATCCAGCCCAATAGCTCAGCTCAAGCTTGATATGTCTGCTCACTGCAACTGAACCATGCCCATGCGTAGGGGTAGCACGTGGGGGCACGTGCAACAACCTCTAATGGCCAGGCGTGCACGGTGAGCTCCAGATCGACACTCCAAACGATGACAGTCACAACTATGGCAACAGCTTGCGGCGGTGAGCACTAGAGGATCACTTTCCAACCATCTTGAAATTTCTTGATCTCCTCTCTAGCGAATGGCCGCAATGATGGTGTCATGGTGACCATCGGTAGATGTGTCTCGGTGAGACCTTTCCAATGGTGCAGGCGGTATCTCACACGCTGGCCTAACAACAGTAGATCGAGATCCAAACTCCCTCACCCTCACTTTTCTCCTACCTTTCTCTATCTCTTACAAAATATCTTATCTTTCTTTCTCCCCTCTTTTTCACCACCCACCACTTTTAAATTTCAAAACCCCTCTCCCCACTTGGATAAATAACTTTATAAAACCTATCATCCTCATCTCTTTTTCTTTACTACATGGCTCATATTTAAATTTTCTTAATTTAGACTCTTAACATAAAGGCCCAATACATGAGACCTAGACCCAATTCGCTAACTTGAAATTCGGGTCGTTACAATTAGTCTCAGAACAAGATGGTAACTCGAGGTACCACATTTCTTGGAATCAAGGAGGCCAAGAAAGATAAGGTTCCAGATGGAAATACCAATATTGGTGATCAAAGTGAAACTTATCTCACACAAGGGTTTAACTCGAAGAATCAACTCCGAATAAGGTTCAGACTAGTACAGTCAGAGTATTGGCCAAGAATTTAGAGAATTTAGAAACAAGCTTTGGAGATATCATTCTTAACCTTAGTACGCTAACAGGATTCTAAATAGCTAAAATGAAGATCATCAAGCAAACAAATACAGAAGAACCGAGTAAAAGCTAGGATTTTGATGAGGGTATGGGACTGTTAGAGGACAAGATGATTCCGTAAAGTCAAAGAACCACATATATTTGCAGAAGATTTTTTCAAAGTGATGAAAGCAAGGAATTCGATTGAGGCTAGAAGTTTTCTCACAAGGAAATTGACCCCATTAAGGAAAATAGGAGTAGAGAGCACAAAAACACAAGACAGAGAGGCAGAAGAGTTTAGTAAGAAAAAAAGACGATTATTCATTGTTGCGCGTAATAAGTGCTACGCAATTATGCAAGTATACACGTCGCAAGTTATAGTATAAAAGATATCGTCTCCACAGGGATTGGTGCCACTTCAAGAATCTAGTCTCTTGCACTGTAAAAAGTAAAAACACAAGTGAAGGATTATAGAAGTTTTAACTAATAACTAATCTAGAAAGCAATTAAGTAAAAGAAAAGATGAATTCGAATGAGAGAGATAGGCTAGGTTATCGTGAGTTGAGGTGTGATAGCTGATTGGATTTTCTTGGTAAAAGAGCAGTGCGGGCAACTCTCGATTTGCCGTGGCAACTTGCACGACGGGTTGCCTTGGCAACTAATTGATGGTTGCACGGGCGACTAGTTGGGCAACTACTTGGGCGATCGGGCAACAACTTCAAGGTCGGCGGAGCGTTCTTCAATGGTTTCTTCTTATCCCTAAGTCGAAACTCTAGCTATTTGTGCATGCCTTGATAATACATCCTGCGTGAATCAAGGGTGAACAACAACCAATCTTGCGCTCCTCTTAGCCGTTGAAATCCTTAACTTATTCCTAAGCCGGATTAATCTTCACCATCATTGGATTGAATAAAGATCATATTCATTCGTTTCTTGAATCTAACTCTCCCGATATTAGATAAATGGATGAAATCACGAGATCCTCTCCCAATTCACTCGCAAACAATAATAAGAATCAAGAATGAATAAACCTTGAAATAGAAAAGTGCAAACTCTTATTACCTAAACAAAAACCAATAGTTTCTCACAACCACAAAACACAATAACCATAGCCAAGTAAATTTAGTTCATGGCTAGGTTCCAAAGAAACACAAGATAAACAATCCCTAGCATGAACCCAATCGAACAAGGAAGAAAAGATGAAGCTTGCCGAAAATTCCCCTTGCTTCCTCTCTTGGAGTTGTCAAAATTAACTCTTGCTCTCCCTCTTGAATTGTCGAAATCTCCTTGATATTTATAGGGCTAGGCCAAAGTCCTTCTTTGAGGAGGAGTTTGAGTTGGAATTAAATTATCTTTAAAGAATATAATTCTTTATTATAATTTTATTCCTATTAGAACTTCTCCTATCCTCTTGGAATTTAATTCTTCTTTAATCTCTGCATGGCAATCAAATTCCTTTGGGCTTGGACCTTGCTCCATGTCATCTTGGGCTTGTAAAATCATGAATTTCGACATCCATATTGCTTTTGGTCTTTGTCGACAAATGCCATGGCAACCAAGCTGGCTCAGCGTCTCCTTCATGCTTTGCCTGCGGCAACTAGCTCGGCATTGCTTTGGCAAGTGATCCTGCACATACACACACAAAAACACACCAAAGCAGCATCTATTTCCACAAAAATCACCAAGTTATGTAATCAAGCTCAACGATTGAAGGAAACATGGATTAATGCATGAATGGCTAACTATGCAACTAATATGAGCCTAAGTCTAACAATAATATGAGTAAAAAGGGTAAGAAAAATAGTACTTTTGAACACTTATCACACCCCCAAACTCGAACTATTGCTTGTCCTCAAGCAATGCAAACTCATAATTACCTGCCAAGACTTCAAATTTTCACAAACTTAGCTTTGAACTTGATTTCAATTCTCTGAACCAGGGCACAAAGTATGATTGACTTTTTATTTTTCGGAAAACTGAGGAGTTACTCGGAATCAAACTATAATGCTTGTGAGTGTGTGCGGAGTTGTGTGCAAGTTGATTTTTCGGATTCTATGCAAACAATAGGTTTTCAAATTACTTCATTGGGTTCTTTTTTAACATGTTTTAACTAGAGCCAATTTCGGGCACCTCTAGTGTTTTATTTTTAGTTTTCTTAAGTTAATTTAATCGACTAGAGCCGGTTTCGGGCACCTCTAGTTAAAACAATTTTTAACGCCTCCTAGAGCCAGTTTCGGGCACCTCTAGTGATCAAAAAAATTTTTAGCATATGCTAGAGCCAATTTCGGGCACCTCTAGCCTTCATCCAATTTTTATTCTAATCCCCCAATTAGTTACTTATCAACCTAAGTTTACTAGAACTCCTTAAATCAATCAAACCACAACAGTGTTTCATCAAATTTAGCATCATAGTAAAATTCTAAGTTTTTCCATGGTTATCCTAGAATAAAAATTCTATCAATTAAGTGCATTGGTAAAGTCATCATTGAATATTCATCAAATCTAAGCAATTCTTGTTCCAATGAAAGGCATGGCAAGCAATTTATGTATCCTAAATGTAATGCTTAAGATTAATGTAATTAAACATGGTAATTACTAATAACAATCCCCCCCAAACTCGAGTGAGGCATTGTCCTCAATGCATGCATAAAAATAACGAAAAATAACAATAAAAATAAAAATGCATACGAGGACTTACTCCGAGAGTTCGTCATCGTAGATGATTAGTTTCCTTCTAGTTGGCGTCTTGAATTTCTTGCTTGAACGCGATGGTTGTTTTCTTGTTGCCGGTGGTGGAATCGATCCTCGTACGGGGTTGTCCTCATCATCCTCTTCATCAATGTCAATGGCTTTTCGTTTGGAGGATTCAATTGGTGCGGTCTTTATTGGTTCAATGGAGGACTCGTCCGAATCTGAAAAATCGAAAATGATTCCGTAGGAGTTGATTCAGGCATAGGTGCTTTACCTTTGGCTTTTTCGGTGGTTGCCGGGGCATTGTCGGGGTTGGTTGCCGTGGCGTCGGCTTCCTTGGTTGCGATGGCAAGGATATCGGCGGGAAATATTGGGAACGCACACGGTTGTCCCGGTACTTTTCTAGGATGACTTGGGTGATGGCATTGTTGTGCTCCTTCATGTACCGCATGAACATTAGTTGCCGATCTTCAATTTGCCTTAGGCGGCTTTGCAATGGGTGCAAAAATGCTTCAATGTGTCCGGGATTAATGGCGAGTTGCCTCTGGCGTTAGGTGTTTGGGCATTAGGGATTCCGCTTGTGGCAGGAGTTGCCGTGACAATTGGGGGCCTTGAAGAATCTCCGGTGCCTCTCCCATTAGCTTCGGATTAGTGCTTGATTCCAACCAGACTTGGGTAGGGCTTTTTCATCGGTGGACTCACTCGGGACATGCATCTCCTTGCAAAGATTGGAAATTAAGCAAGGGAAGAAAAGATAACCCTTATCTTTTGAGCTGCATACAAAAATCTCATCGCAAATAATTTTTCCAATGTTAATGATGCGATTATGCAAAATAGAATGTATGAGCAAAAGACGTGGTATATCAACGGTAGTATTGTGTGTGGAGGGCATTAAAGAAGTTTTAACAAACTTATTTCATAGTTTTGCCTCGGGTTTTAGCCGAAGGCGATTTACCGTGCCCTTGTATTTACCGTCGTTCCAATGAGTTCTGGTTGAGTGAGTTCTTGAAGCACCTTGTCGAGTTGCTTGGGATTGATTTGGTCAACGAAGGCTTGATGCTCGTCCTTCTCAATGTAAAGTCCGTAAAAGGTGTTGATGCTTTTGGGACTTATAAGTATGGCCTTGTCACGAACAAAAACATAAGGATTATCGGGTTAGGTGAGTGAGCATAGAATTCTCTTACCCATGAGATGTTACCCGGTTCCGGTTGATGGCAAAAGATTTGCCACTTTTGATGTGCAATCCTTTTGAAGATGAATGGTTCAAGGCCGAAATCTTGAGATCTGGAGTATTCAAAGCCTTGTTCTTCATGAATCTTCCGGCTTTTAAACTTGGATTGAAATCTTTCTTGAAACGGTGTAGCAAACTTCTTGTATCTTGGTTCTTTGGAGGAACTTGGATGAACTAAAAGTTTAATCTTGGATGCCATGTATGATCTTGGTTGTGAGTAAAAACAAAGAAAAGAAAAGAAACTAAAAAGTTGCAAGATAGAAAGTAGGAATAGGTTAAGGGTGATGGGTTTTATAGAATCGATAGGTGGGTGGGATTAGGGTTTAGGGGAAAACGAAAAAGGGTTTAGGGTTTTGTAGGAGTTGTCGACAAGGGTTTTGGTTAGGATGAATTGGAGGCTTTATATAAGCCTTAGATTCAGCCCATTAGTTTCCTTCTTGAAGATGTTTTCCTACTTGGTTTAGAATTCCTTCTTTATCTTGAACTTCCTTTCCTACAATTCAAAAACAAATCAAATAAGGATTAAAATTAAAGATAAACTAATAAAGAAAATAAATAAAGATGTGTAATAGGATTCTTAGACTTGAATAAATAAAAAAATCTATCCTAAAACTACTAATAATCGGCAAAAAAAAATCGAAAAAAATGAAAAATAAATAATTAACTAATCGACAAAAACAAAAATAAAAAATAAATAAAAATAAAAATAAAAATAAAAATATCAAAAGGGAGAGCATGCTCATGCATCTCCTAAATTGACCACTTCCTTGTTACGTTCCACATGGGCACCATTGTAGTGCTTCAATCTTTGTCCATTAACTTTGAATTCATGGTCGTCAGAGATGGACTTGATTATCACGGCGCCATGCGAGAATGGTTTGACGACTTCAAATGGTCCCGACCATCTTGATTTCAGCTTTCCCGGGAAAAGTTTTAGCCAAGAATTGAATAGGAGAACTAGTTGCCCTGGCGTGAATTGCCGTGGCAATAGTTTCTTGTCATGCCATCGTTTTGTTTTCTCCTTGTAGATTCGTGCATTGTTATAGGCGAGTGCACGAAATTCTTCTATCTCATTGAGATCCATCAAGCGCTTCTGTCCGGCACTTCCCCAATCCATATTCACGGTCTTGATTGCCCAGTACGCCTTGTGCTTGATTTCCACCGATAGATGACATGTTTTACCATAGACAAGCCGGAAGGGGGACATACCTAATGGTGTTTTGAATGCAGTGCGATATGCCCAAAGTGCGTCATCTAGTCTTAATGACCAATCCTTCCTTGAGGATTTACAACTTTCTCGAGTATTCCCTTCAACTCCCGGTTGGAAATTTACGCTTGCCCGTTGGTTTGTGGGTGATATGCCGTGGCGATCTTGTGTGATATGCCGAGCGTTGCAACATCTTGGCAATTAGTCCATTGTCAAAATGCTTGCCCCCGTCGCTGATAATTGCTCTCGGCATCCCAAACCGTGTAAATATGTTTTTCTGCAGGAATCGTTGCACGGTCTTGGAATCGTCGTTGGGAAGCTGCAGCTGCCTCTACCCATTTAGACACATAGTCGACGGTGAGTAAGATGTAGAGGTTGCGAATGAAGATGGGAAAGGTCCCATAAAATCGATCCCCATACATCGAAGCAGTTCTACCTCGATGATGTTCGAGTGGCATCTCATGTCGTCTAGAGATATTGCCCGTCCTCGCAACGATCACATTGCTTGTAAAAGTCTTGGGCATCTTTGTACAATGTTGGCCAATACAAACCGGATTGCAAGACTTTGGTCATGATGCAGTTCCTCCAAAATGTCCTCCATAGGGTGAAGAATGGCATTGTCGAGTACATTACATTGCTCTTCTTGAGGACACATCGCGTATAACCTGATCTGCACATTGTTTAAACAAAAGAGGCTCGTCCTAAAAGTAATGCTTAGCATCATGGCGGAACCGCTTCTTCCCTTGGTGAGTAATGCCATACGGAAAAATACCACAAACAAGGAAGTTAACTAAATCTGCGTGCGGTATTGCCGAGGCATGTCTTTGCCGTAGTGTCCGCTCCCAAAATTCTTTGAGGCGTGTGCGTCAAAGACTGCTGCGGCGTCGAGAGTTGCCGAGGCGTGTGCATCCATGGTTGCCGAGACGTCATAGGTTGCCGAGGCATCAAGGGTTGCCGAGGCAATTAGAATTTGTTCATCCGGGAATGCATCGCATATCTCTAGATCCGCGTCCTTCTCCTATTGCGTTCCAAATGTGATAAGTGATCGCCAATTGATTTTCTGTTCCTTTCCTGTCCTTAATTTCAATATCAAATTCTTGTAAAAGTAATATCCAACGAATCAAACGAGGTTTAGCTTCCTTTTTAGCAAATAAGTATTTGATTGCCGAATGGTCCGTATGAACAATTACCTTTGTACCAATTAAATAGGATCAGAACTTGTCAAATGCGAAAACTACGACTAGTAACTCTTTCTCCGTTGTTGTGTAATTCACTTGAGCATCATTAAGAGTTTTACTAGCGTAGTATATCACATGGAATGTCTTACTGTGCGTTGGCCTAGGATTTGCTCCTCCGCGAAATCACTTGCATCACACATGAGCTCAAAGGTAGCGTCAATCGGTGGAGCGACAATGGGTGCGAGGCAAGCTTTTTCTTTAGGGTTTCAAATGCTTGAGTGCAAGAATCATCAAAATCGAAGACTTTATCCTGTTCAAGCAGATTACACAAAGGTTTAGTGATTTTAGAAAAAGTTATGAATGAACCTCCTGTAAAAACCTGCATGTCCAGAAAACTTGAATTCCTTTAACCGAATTTGGTGGGGTAATCTCTCGATCACATCCACCTTGGCTTTGTCTACTTCAATTCCCTTGGATGAAATCTTATGGCGAGCACTATTCCTTCATCTACCATAGTGTGGCATTTCTCCCAATTGAGGACTAAATCCGTTTCTTCACATCTTGCTAACACCCTCTCTAAATTGCCGAGACGGCCGTCCAAGTCATTACCAAAAACGAAAAATCATCCATGAAGATCTCAAGGAAGTCTTCGACCATGTCTGAAAAGAGTGCCATCATGCATCTTTGGAAGGTTTCTTTGAGGCGTTACATAATCCGAACGGCATCCTTGGAAGGCATAAGTACCGTATGGGCATGTGAAGGTTGTCTTTTCTTGATCTTTCGGTGCTATGGCAATCTGATTGTAACCTGAATAACCATCAAGAAAGCAGTAAAAGAGTTTACCCGCAAGACGGTCAAGCATTTGATCAATAAAGGGTAATGGGAAGTGATCTTTCCTAGTGGCTTTGTTTAGCTTTCGATAGTCCATACAAACCCTCCAACCGGTCACATCTGGTTGGGATAAGTTCATTATTTTCATTGCTTACCACTGTTATACCTCCCTTTTTCAGCACACATTGTACGGACTTACCCACGTACTATCGGAGATAGGGTATATAATGCCGGCGTCAAGCCACTTGATGATTTCTTTCATTACAACCCCTTTCATGGCATGATTCAGTCTCCTCACGGGCCTCAATTGAAGGTTTGTGATCATCTTCCAACAAGATCTTGTGCATGCACACCGCCAAAGCTAATTCCTTCAAGTCGGGAATTGTCCACCCTATTGCCTTTTTATGTAGCTTCAACATGTTGATCAGCTTCTTTTCTGCTTTCGGCTGTAACTTAGAAGAAATAATTACAGGTAATGTATTATCGGTCCCTAAGTATACATATTTGATTGCTTCGCAATTGTTTCAACTCAAGAATTGGTGGATTTTCGATAGAGGGTTTTTCGATCTTACCTTCCTTACCTGAGTAGTCCAGTGGTTCAAAGTATGTACCTGGTCGATTGACTAGCCAATTTGCCTCTTCTGGTTGTTCCTCATCGACCGGCTCTTCATACTCCTCAGGTTCCTCTTGATCGGCAATGTAGTTGCCGAGGCAACTAAATTCCTCATCGAAGTTAAACTCTGCCGTGGCATGAAGTAGTTGGCATTCTTCTGGATCATCGGCATGCCTTAGTGTTTGGAACACATTTAGTTTTACCTGCTGGTCATTCACCCTCATTGTGAGTTCTCCTTTTTCAACATCAATCAAAGTTCTCCCTGTCGCTAGGAATGGTCTTCCGAGAATGATAGGTGCATGCTCATCTGCTTCACAATCCAAAACAATAAAGTCAGCGGGAAAAATGAATTTATCAACTTTTACCAGTATGTCCTCGATTTTTCCCTCTGGATGCACATATGATCTGTCGGCTAGCTGCAGCATAACTGTTGTAGGTCTTGCCTTCCCGATTCCTAGTTTCTGGAAAACCGATTTAGGCATCAAGTTTATGCTAGCCCCTAGGTCGCATAGTGCTTTCCCAACATAGTGATTTCCAATAGAACAGGGTATTGTGAAACTTAGGGATCCTTCAACTTGGGCGGCATACGATTGTGCAACATTGCCATGCATCCCTACATTGCGGCAATTGTTTCAAACTCTCCTAGCCTTGTTCTCTTGGACACAATGTCTTTAAGAAACTTGGCATAGTTTGGCATTTGTTCAATTGCTTCCACCAATGGCAAGTTGATGTGGACTTGCTTTAGGATATCAAGAAACTTCTTGAATTGGTATTCTTGCTTTTGTCGCCTTCAACCTTTGTGGGAATGGTGGTGGAAGTCGGATATCTTCTATCCTTTCATTGGTTTGAAACCTGATTGACGGCATTCTTTGGGACATCCGAGTTGTCGATGCGTTACCAACTGGGGTTGCCGAGGCGTGCTTATCGCAAGTTGCCGAGGCGTCATCGTTCCGAGGCATGCTTATTGCGGTTGCCGCAGCAATTCTGGTTCAAGCATCCGAGACTTTGCCGCTAGGTTCGCGTCTTGATCTTTTTGTGGAGTTTTGTTTGACGAGCGGGTTTGAACCTCTCTAAGTTGTTGGCCACTTCTGGTGGTGATTGCCTTACATTGCTCATGGCAGTTCCTCTTGCGACTTCAGTATCGCTAGGTAAACCTCCTGGTGGTCTAGTGTTGATTTTGAGCAAACCTGTCCGACTTGATTTTCCAATGATTTGATTGCCGCCTCTTGGTTTTGCAATCTCATCTCGGTCTGTTAATAAAAGCATCAGTTCTTTTTATGAAATTACTATTCTCAGCCATATAAGATTGATTTTCATCATAAAAGTATTTAGAGAATTTTCCAAAGAACTAGATGTCGTCGGTTGTTGCTGCGGCATCATTGCCGTGGCATATTCTATTTGGAATCCCGATGCTTGTGCATTCTGATTGTTCTGGTTTAGAGCATTGTTGGGATTACTCCATGAAAAATTCGGGTGCTTCTTCCAAGCTGGATTGTATGTATTGGACATCATGTTGTTGCCCGATTGTAATTCCCCACATAGAAGCTAGATTCGGATTCTCGCATACATTCGGGAAGAATTATGGTTATCACCACATAACTCACAAAAAGAATCCATTACCTTGACTTCATGTGTGTTGTTTGATTTTTGCATGTTCTGGACCATCTTGGTTAAAGCGCCAATTGTGCGAAATTGAATCTGATGATCCTAGTTCATGTATTGTGGCAGCGTCTAACTCCTCCTCTTCTAGTAGATGGGAATTGATAGTCATTCTTGGCCAGCCTGTTTAAAATTTGCATTGCTTCCTCCGGTGACTTATCTAAGAGTATGCCGTTTGCCGAGGCGTCTAGCATCATCCTTGTTGGTGTATTCACGGCGTTGTAAAACATTGTTACTTGAGTCCACACCGGGAATCCGTGTAGAGGGCATTTGTGTAGAAGTTCTCTATATCGCTCCCAAGCCTCGTACATGGATTCATCATCTGCCTGCCGAAAAGAAGTAATGTCGTTACGAAGCTTATCAGTTAAATTTGTAGGATTAAATCTAGCAAGGAAATCTCGACAAAGATCAGTCCAAGATGCTATGGATCCGGCAGGAATGCTATTTAGCCATGCTTTCGCCCTATCCCTCAGTGAATAGGGGAATAATCTTAATCGTAAGACATCAGGGGTGACTCCGTGTATCTTGAACGAGTTGCAAATCTCGAGGAAAGATTTCAGATGTTGTCGTGCATCTTCAGTTGCTGAGCCGCCAAATTGACCTATTGTGTTGATCATATTAAACATTACCGGTTTCAACTCAAAGTGGTCGGCTTCAATTTCGGGTGCGACAACTCCTGGGTTAAGTCCATCAAGATCTTCTTCAAGATAGTCTCGAATAGTTACATTTCGTGCAAGAATCACTCCTCCTCCCTTTCGAACATCTTGATTAATATTGCCGTCTTGATTTGCCATTGCTTCTCTTATCCTTCGCCTAAGTCTTTGTAAGGTTCGTTCGATTTACGGATCAAAGGGATATTACGGTGAAGTCGGTCTCGCATACTGGTCATATACCAATGCAAAACCAAAGTTTGTTAGCCCTTTGAATTTTAAACAAGAAAAATAAAAAGAAAGTGCAAGAAAGTAAAAACAAAGTCGCTATTGCCAATCCCCGGCAACGGCGCCAAAAACTTGTTGCGCGTAATAAGTGCTACGCAATTGTGCAAGTATACACGTCGCAAGTTATAGTATAAAAGATATCGTCTCCCACGAGGATTGGTGCCACTTCAAGAATCTAGTCTCTTGCCTTTGTAAAAGTAAAAACACAAGTGAAGGATTATAGAAGTTTTAACTAATAACTAATCTAGAAAGCAATTAAGTAAAAGAAAAGATGAATTCGAATGAGAGAGATAGGCTAGGTTATCGTGAGTTGAGGTGTGATAGCTGATTGGATTGTCTTGGTAAAAGAGTGCACGGGCAACTCGGTTGCCGTGGGCAACTTGTACGACGGGTTGCCTTGGCAACTAATTGATGGTTGCCTCGGGCGACTAGTTGGGCAACTACTTGGGCGATCGGGCAGCAACTTCAAGGTTCGGCGGAGCGTTCTTCAATGGTTTCTTCTTATCCCTAAGTCGAAACTCTAGCTATTTGTGCATGCCTTGATAATACATCCTGCGTGAATCAAGGGTGAACAACAACCAATCTTGCGCTCCTCTTAGCCGTTGAAATCCTTAACTTATTCTAAGCCGGATTAATCTTCACCATCATTGATTGAATGGAGTTGTCAAAATTAACTCTTGCTCTCCCTCTTGAATTGTCGAAATCTCCTTGATATTTATAGGGCTAGGCCAAAGTCCTTCTTTGAGGAGGAGTTTGAGTTGGAATTAAATTATCTTTAAAGAATATAATTCTTTATTATAATTTTATTCCTATTAGAACTTCTCCTATCCTCTTGGAATTTAATTCTTCTTTAATCTCTGCATGGCAATCAAATTCCTTTGGGCTTGGACCTTGCTCCATGTCATCTTGGGCTTGTAAAATCATGAATTTCGACATCCATATTGCTTTTGGTCTTTGTCGACAAATGCCATGGCAACTGGCTCGGCGTCTCCTTCATGCACTGCCCTGGCAACTAGCTCGGCATTGCTTTGGCAAGTGATCCTGCACATACACACACAAAAACACACCAAAGCAGCATCTATTTCCACAAAAATCACCAAGTTATGTAATCAAGCTCAACGATTGAAGGAAACATGGATTAATGCATGAATGGCTAACTATGCAACTAATATGAGCCTAAGTCTAACAATAATATGAGTAAAAGGGTAAGAAAAATAGTACTTTTGAACACTTATCACACCCCAAACTCGAACTATTGCTTGTCCTCAAGCAATGCAAACTCATAATTACGCCAAGACTTCAAATTTTCACAAACTTAGCTTTGAACTTGATTTCAATTCTACGAACCAGGGCACAAAGTATGATTGACTTTTTATTTTTCGGAAAAGCGAGGAGTTACTCGGAATCAAACTATAATGCTTGTGAGTGTGTGCGGAGTTGTGTGCAAGTTGATTTTTCGGATTCTATGCAAACAATAGGTTTTCAAATTACTTCATTGGGTTCTTTTTAACATGTTTTAACTAGAGCCAATTTGGGCACCTCTAGTGTTTTATTTTTAGTTTTCTTAAGTTAATTTAATCGACTAGAGCCGGTTTTGGGCACCTCTAGTTAAAACAATTTTAACGCCTCCTAGAGCAGTTTTGGGCACCTCTAGTGATCAAAAAATTTTTAGCATATGCTAGAGCCAATTTGGGCACCTCTAGCCTTCATCCAATTTTATTCTAATCCCCCAATTAGTTACTTATCAACCTAAGTTTACTAGAACTCCTTAAATCAATCAAACCACAACAGTGTTTCATCAAATTTAGCATCATAGTAAAATTCTAAGTTTTTCCATGGTTATCCTAGAATAAAAATTCTATCAATTAAGTGCATTGGTAAAGTCATCATTGAATCTTCATCAAATCTAAGCAATTCTTGTTCCAATGAAAGGCATGGCAAGCAATTTATGTATCCTAAATGTAATGCTTAAGATTAATGTAATTAAACATGGTAATTACTAATAACAATACCCCCAAACTCGAGTGAGGCATTGTCCTCAATGCATGCATAAAAATAACGAAAAATAACAATAAAATGCATACGAGGACTTACTCCGAGAGTTCGTCATCGTAGATGATTAGTTTCCTTCTAGTTGGCGTCTTGAATTTCTTGCTTGAACGCGATGGTTGTTTTCTTGTTGCGGTGGTGGAATCGATCCTAAATGCGGGTTGTCCTCATCATCCTCTTCATCAATGTCAATGGCTTTTCGTTTGGAGGATTCAATTGGTGCGGTCTTTATTGGTTCAATGGAGGACTCGTCCGAATCTGAAAAAATCAGAAAATGATTCCGTAGGAGTTGATTCGAGCATAGGTGCTTTACCTTTGGCTTTTTCGGTGGTTGCCGGGCATTGTCGTGGTTGGTTGCCGTGGCGTCAGCTTCCTTGGTTGCAAAGTGGCAAGGATATCGGCGGGAAATATTGGGAGCGGCACACGGTTGTCGGGTACTTTTCTAGGATGACTTGGGTGATGGCATTGTTGTGCTCCTTCATGTACCGCATGAACATTAGTTGCCGATCTTCAATTTGCCTTAGGCGGCTTTGCAATGGGTGCAAAAATGCTTCAATGTGTCCCGGGATTAATGGCCGAGTTGCCCTGGCGTTAGGTGTTTGGGCATTAGGGATTGCTGCGGCGGCAGGAGTTGCCGTGACAATTGGGGGCCTTGAAGAATCTCCCGGTGCCTCTCCCATTAGCTTCCGGATTAGTGCTTGATTCCAACCAGACTTGGGTAGGGCTTTTTCATCGGTGGACTCACTCGGGACATGCATCTCCTTGCAAAGATTGGAAATTAAGCAAGGGAAGAAAAGATAACCCTTATCTTTTGAGCTGCATACAAAAATCTCATCGCAAATAATTTTTCCAATGTTAATGATGCGATTATGCAAAATAGAATGTATGAGCAAAAGACGTGGTATATCAACGGTAGTATTGTGTGTGGAGGGCATTAAAGAAGTTTTAACAAACTTATTTCATAGTTTTGCCTCGGGTTTTAGCCGAAGGCGATTTACCGTGCCCTTGTATTTACCGTCGTTCCAATGAGTTCCTGGTTGAGTGAGTTCTTGAAGCACCTTGTCGAGTTGCTTGGGATTGATTTGGTCAACGAAGGCTTGATGCTCGTCCTTCTCAATGTAAAGTCCGTAAAAGGTGTTGATGCTTTTGGGACTTATAAGTATGGCCTTGTCACGAACAAAAACATAAGGATTATCCGGGTTAGGTGAGTGAGCATAGAATTCTCTTACCCATGAGATGTTACCCGGTTCCGGTTGATGGCAAAAGATTTGCCACTTTTGATGTGCAATCCTTTTGAAGATGAATGGTTCAAGGCCGAAATCTTGAGATCTGGAGTATTCAAAGCCTTGTTCTTCATGAATCTTCCGGCTTTTAAACTTGGATTGAAATCTTTCTTGAACCACGGTGTAGCAAACTTCTTGTATCTTGGTTCTTTGGAGGAACTTGGATGAACTAAAAGTTTAATCTTGGATGCCATGTATGATCTTGGTTGTGAGTAAAAACAAAGAAAAGAAAAGAAACTAAAAAGTTGCAAGATAGAAAGTAGGAATAGGTTAAGGGTGATGGGTTTTATATAATCGATAGGTGGGTGGGATTAGGGTTTAGGGGAAAACGAAAAAAGGGTTTAGGGTTTTGTAGGAGTTGTCGACAAGGGTTTTGGTTAGGATGAATTGGAGGCTTTATATAAGCCTTAGATTCAGCCCATTAGTTTCCTTCTTGAAGATGTTTTCCTACTTGGTTTAGAATTCCTTCTTTATCTTGAACTTCCTTTCCTACAATTCAAAAACAAATCAAATAAGGATTAAAATTAAAGATAAACTAATAAAGAAAATAAATAAAGATGTGTAATAGGATTCTTAGACTTGAATAAATAAAAAAATCTATCCTAAAACTACTAATAATCGGCAAAAAAAAATCGAAAAAAATGAAAAATAAATAATTAACTAATCGACAAAAACAAAAATAAAAAATAAATAAAAATAAAAATAAAAATAAAAATATCAAAAGGAGAGCATGCTCATGCATCTCCTAAATTGACCACTTCCTTGTTACGTTCCACATGGGCACCATTGTAGTGCTTCAATCTTTGTCCATTAACTTTGAATTCATGGTCGTCGAGAGATGGACTTGATTATCACGGCGCCATGCGAGAATGGTTTGACGACTTCAAATGGTCCCGACCATCTTGATTTCAGCTTTCCGGGAAAAGTTTTAGCCAAGAATTGAATAGGAGAACTAGTTGCCTGGCGTGAATTGCCGTGGCAATAGTTTCTTGTCATGCCATCGTTTTGTTTTCTCCTTGTAGATTCGTGCATTGTTATAGGCGAGTGCACGAAATTCTTCTATCTCATTGAGATCCATCAAGCGCTTCGTCCGCACTTCCCCAATCCATATTCACGGTCTTGATTGCCCAAGACGCCTTGTGCTTGATTTCCACCGATAGATGACATGTTTTACCATAGACAAGCCGGAAGGGGACATACCTAATGGTGTTTTGAATGCAGTGCGATATGCCCAAAGTCGTCATCTAGTCTTAATGACCAATCCTTCCTTGAGGGATTTACAACTTTCTCGAGTATTCCCTTCAACTCCGGTTGAAATTTCGCTTGCCCGTTGGTTTGTGGGTGATATGCCGTGGCGATCTTGTGTGATATGCCGAAGCGTTGCAACATCTTGGCAATTAGTCCATTGTCAAAATGCTTGCCCCCGTCGCTGATAATTGCTCTCGGCATCCCAAACCGTGTAAATATGTTTTTTCGCAGGAATCGTTGCACGGTCTTGGAATCGTCGTTGGGAACTGCAGCTGCCTCTACCCATTTAGACACATAGTCGACGGTGAGTAAGATGTAGAGGTTGCGAATGAAGATGGGAAAGGTCCCATAAAATCGATCCCCATACATCGAGCAACAGTTCTACCTCGATGATGTTCGGAGTGGCATCTCATGTCGTCTAGAGATATTGCCCGTCCCTCCGCAACGATCACATTGCTTGTAAAAGTCTTGGGCATCTTTGTACAATGTTGGCCAATACAAACCGGATTGCAAGACTTTGGTCATGTACGAGTTCCTCCAAAATGTCCTCCATAGGGTGAAGAATGGCATTGTCGGAGTACATTCTGTTGCTCTTCTTGAGGACACATCGGCGTATAACTTTGATCTGCACATTGTTTAAACAAAAGAGGCTCGTCCTAAAAGTAATGCTTAGCATCATGGCGGAACCGCTTCTTCCCTTGGTGAGTAATGCCATACGGAAAAATACCACAAACAAGGAAGTTAACTAAATCTGCGTACCAGGGTATTGCCGAGGCATGTGCTGCCGTAGTGTCTGCTCCCAAAATTGCTGAGGCGTGTGCGTCAAAGACTGCTGCGGCGTCGAGAGTTGCCGAGGCGTGTGCATCCATGGTTGCCGAGACGTCATAGGTTGCCGAGGCATCAAGGGTTGCCGAGGCAATTAGAATTTGTTCATCCGGGAATGCATCGCATATCTCTAGATCCGCGTCCTTCTCCCTATTGCGTTCCAAATGTGATAAGTGATCGGCCAATTGATTTTCTGTTCCTTTCCTGTCCTTAATTTCAATATCAAATTCTTGTAAAAGTAATATCCAACGAATCAAACGAGGTTTAGCTTCCTTTTTAGCAAATAAGTATTTGATTGCCGAATGGTCCGTATGAACAATTACCTTTGTACCAATTAAATAGGATCAGAACTTGTCAAATGCGAAAACTACAGCTAGTAACTCTTTCTCCGTTGTTGTGTAATTCACTTGAGCATCATTAAGAGTTTTACTAGCGTAGTATATCACATGGAATGTCTTACCTGTGCGTTGGCCTAGGACTGCTCCTACCGCGAAATCACTTGCATCACACATGAGCTCAAAAGGTAGCGTCCAATCTGGTGGAACGACAATGGGTGCCGAGGCAAGCTTTTTCTTTAGGGTTTCAAATGCTTGAGTGCAAGAATCATCAAAATCGAAGACTTTATCCTGTTCAAGCAGATTACACAAAGGTTTAGTGATTTTAGAAAAGTTATGAATGAACCTCCTGTAAAAACCTGCATGTCCGAGAAAACTTCGAATTCCTTTAACCGAATTTGGTGGGGGTAATCTCTCGATCACATCCACCTTGGCTTTGTCTACTTCAATTCCCTTGGATGAAATCTTATGGCCGAGCACTATTCCTTCATCTACCATAGTGTGGCATTTCTCCCAATTGAGGACTAAATCCGTTTCTTCACATCTTGCTAACACCCTCTCTAAATTGCCGAGACAGCCGTCGAAGTCATTACCAAAAACCGAAAAATCATCCATGAAGATCTCAAGGAAGTCTTCGA
Source organism: Hibiscus mutabilis (assembly GCA_019671005.1). NCBI lineage: Eukaryota > Viridiplantae > Streptophyta > Magnoliopsida > Malvales > Malvaceae > Hibiscus > Hibiscus mutabilis. The sequence goes on along the minus strand of CM033751.1, from coordinate 9,316,737 downwards.
CCATGTCTGAAAAGAGTGCCATCATGCATCTTTGGAAGGTTGCTGGGGCGTTACATAATCCGAACGGCATCCTTCAGAAGGCATAAGTACCGTATGGGCATGTGAAGGTTGTCTTTTCTTGATCTTCTGGTGCTATGGCAATCTGATTGTAACCTGAATAACCATCAAGAAAACAGTAAAAGAGTTTACCTGCAAGACGGTCAAGCATTTGATCAATAAAGGGTAATGGGAAGTGATCTTTCCTAGTGGCTTTGTTTAGCTTTCGATAGTCCATACAAACCCTCCAACCGGTCACAGTCCTGGTTGGGATAAGTTCATTATTTTCATTGCTTACCACTGTTATACCTCCCTTTTTCAGCACACATTGTACCGGACTTACCCACGTACTATCGGAGATAGGGTATATAATGCCGGCGTCAAGCCACTTGATGATTTCTTTCATTACAACCCCTTTCATGGCATGATTCAGTCTCCTCGGGCCTCAATTGAAGGTTTGTGATCATCTTCCAACAAGATCTTGTGCATGCACACCGCCAAAGCTAATTCCCTTCAAGTCGGGAATTGTCCACCCTATTGCCTTTTATGTAGCTTCAACATGTTGATCAGCTTCTTTTCTCGCTTCAGCTGTAACTTAGAAGAAATAATTACAGGGTAATGTATTATCGGTCCCTAAGTATACATATTTGATTTGCTCGCAATTGTTTCAACTCAAGAATTGGTGGATTTTCGATAGAGGGTTTTTCGATCTTACCTTCCTTACCTGAGTAGTCCAGTGGTTCAAAGTATGTACCTGGTCGATTGACTAGCCAATTTGCCTCTTCTGGTTGTTCCTCATCGACCGGCTCTTCATACTCCTCAGGTTCCTCTTGATCGGCAATGTAGTTGCCGAGGCAACTAAATTCCTCATCGGTTAAACTCGCCGTGGCATGAAGTAGTTGGCATTCTTCGGATCATCGGCATGCCTTAGTGTTTGGAACACATTTAGTTTTACCGCTGGTCATTCACCCTCATTGTGAGTTCTCCTTTTCAACATTAATCAAAGTTCTCCTGCCGCTAGGAATGGTCTTCCGAGAATGATAGGTGCATGCTCATCCGCTTCACAATCCAAAACAATAAAGTCAGCGGAAAAATGAATTTATCAACTTTTACCAAGTATGTCCTCGATTTTTCCCTCTGGATGCACATATATGATCATCGGCTAGCTGCAGCATAATGTTGTAGGTCTTGCCTTCCCGATTCCTAGTTTTCGAAAACCGATTTAGGCATCAAGTTTATGCTAGCCCCTAGGTCGCATAGTGCTTTCCCAACATAGTGATTTCCAATAGAACAGGGTATTGTGAAACTTCCGGGATCCTTCAACTTGGGCGGCATACGATTGTGCAACATTGCCATGCATCCCTCATTTATGCAATTGTTTCAAACTCTCCTAGCCTTGTTCTCTTGGACACAATGTCTTTAAGAAACTTGGCATAGTTTGGCATTTGTTCAATTGCTTCCACCAATGGCAAGTTGATGTGGACTTGCTTTAGGATATCAAGAAACTTCTTGAATTGGTATTCTTGCTTTTGTCGCTTCAACCTTTGTGGGAATGGTGGTGGAAGTCGGATATCTTCTATCCTTTCATTGGTTTGAAACCTGATTGACGGCATTGCTGGGACATCTGGAGTTGTCGATGCGTTACCAACTGGGGTTGCCGAGGCGTGCTTATCGCAAGTTGCCGAGGCGTCATCGGTTGCCGAGGCATGCTTATTGCCGGTTGCCGCAGCAATTCCTGGTTCAGCATCTGAGACTTTGCCGCTAGGTTCGTCTTGATCTTTTTGTGGAGTTTTGTTTGACGAGCGGGTTTGAACCTCTCTAAGTTGTTGGCCACTTCTGGTGGTGATTGCCTTACATTGCTCATGGCAGTTCCTCTTGCGACTTGAGTATCGCTAGGTAAACCTCCTGGTGGTCTAGTGTTCAGATTTTGAGCAAACTGTCCGACTTGATTTTCCAATGATTTGATTGCCGCCTCTTGGTTTTGCAATCTCATCTCGGTCCTGTTAATAAAAGCATCAGTTCTTTTTATGAAATTACTATTCTCGACCATATAAGATTCAGTTTTCATCATAAAAGTATTTAGAGAATTTTCCAAAGAACTAGATGTCGTCGGTTGTTGCTGCGGCATCATTGTCGTGGCATATTCTCTTGGAATCCCGATGCTTGTGCATTCTGATTGTTACGGTTTAGAGCATTGTTGGGATTACTCCATGAAAAATTCGGTGCTTCTTCCAAGCTGGATTGTATGTATTGGACATCATGTTGTTGCCCGATTGTAATTCCCACATAGAAGCTAGATTCGGATTCTCGCATACATTCGGAAGAATTATGGTTATCACCACATAACTCACAAAAAGAATCCATTACCTTGACTTCATGTGTGTTGTTTGATTTTTGCATGTTCGGACCATCTTGGTTAAAGCGGCCAATTGTGCGAAATTGAATCGATGATCCTAGTTCATGTATTGTGGCTTAGCGTCTAACTCCTCCTCTTCTAGTAGATGGGAATTGATAGTCATTCTTGGCCAGCCTGTTTAAAATTTGCATTGCTTCCTCCCGCGACTTATCTAAGAGTATGCCGTTTGCCGAGGCGTCTAGCATCATCCTTGTTGGTGTATTCACGGCGTTGTAAAACATTGTTACTTGAGTCCACACGGGAATCCGTGTAGAGGGCATTTGTGTAGAAGTTCTCTATATCGCTCCCAAGCCTCGTACATGGATTCATCATCACTTTGCCGAAAAAAGTAATGTCGTTACGAAGCTTATCGATTAAATTTGTAGGATTAAATCTAGCAAGGAAATCTCGACAAAGATCAGTCCAAGATGCTATGGATCCGGCAGAATGCTATTTAGCCATGCTTTCGCCCTATCCCTCGGTGAATAGGGAATAATCTTAATCGTAAGACATCGGGGGTGACTCCGTGTATCTTGAACGAGTTGCAAATCTCGAGGAAAGATTTCAGATGTTGTCGTGCATCTTGATTCTTTGAGCCGCCAAATTGACCTATTGTGTTGATCATATTAAACATTACCGGTTTCAACTCAAAGTGGTCGGCTTCAATTTCGGGTGCGACAACTCTCGGGTTAAGTCCATCAAGATCTTCTTCAAGATAGTCTCGAATAGTTCATTTTCGTGCAAGAATCACTCCTCCTCCCGCTCGAACATCTTGATTAATATTGCCGTCTTGATTTGCCATTGCTTCTCTTATCCTTCGCCTAAGTCTTTGTAAGGTTCGTTCGATTTACGGATCAAAGGGATATTCGGTGAAGTCGGTCTCGCCTGGTCATATACCAATGCAAAACCAAAGTTTGTTAGCCCTTTGAATTTTAAACAAGAAAAATAAAAAGAAAGTGCAAGAAAGTAAAAACAAAGTCGCTATTGCCAATCCCCCCGCAACGGCGCCAAAAAACTTGTTTGCGCGTAATAAGTGCTACGCAATTGTGCAAGTATACACGTCGCAAGTTATAGTATAAAAGATATCGTCTCCACGGGATTGGTGCCACTTCAAGAATCTAGTCTCTGCAATTTGTAAAAAGTAAAAACACAAGTGAAGGATTATAGAAGTTTTAACTAATAACTAATCTAGAAAGCAATTAAGTAAAAGAAAAGATGAATTCGAATGAGAGAGATAGGCTAGGTTATCGTGAGTTGAGGTGTGATAGCTGATTGGATTGTCTTGGTAAAAGAGTGCACGGCAACTCGGTTGCCGTGGCAACTTGCACGACGGGGTTGCCTTGGCAACTAATTGATGGTTGCTCGGGCGACTAGTTGGGCAACTACTTGGGCGATCGGGCAGCAACTTCAAGGTTCGGCGGAGCGTTCTTCAATGGTTTCTTCTTATCCCTAAGTCGAAACTCTAGCTATTTGTGCATGCCTTGATAATACATCCCTGCGTGAATCAAGGGTGAACAACAACCAATCTTGCGCTCCTCTTAGCCGTTGAAATCCTTAACTTATTCCTAAGCCGGATTAATCTTCACCATCATTGGATTGAATAAAGATCATATTCATTCGTTTCTTGAATCTAACTCTCCCGATATTAGATAAATGGATGAAATCACGAGATCCTCTCCCAATTCACTCGCAAACAATAATAAGAATCAAGAATGAATAAACCTTGAAATAGAAAAGTGCAAACTCTTATTACCTAAACAAAAACCAATAGTTTCTCACAACCACAAAACACAATAACCATAGCCAAGTAAATTTAGTTCATGGCTAGGTTCCAAAGAAACACAAGATAAACAATCCCTAGCATGAACCCAATCGAACAAGGAAGAAAAGATGAAGCTTGCCGAAAATTCCCCTTGCTTCCTCTCTTGGAGTTGTCGAAATTAACTCTTGCTCTCCCTCTTGAATTGTCGAAATCTCCTTGATATTTATAGGGCTAGGCCAAAGTCCTTCTTTGAGGAGGAGTTTGAGTTGGAATTAAATTATCTTTAAAGAATATAATTCTTTATTATAATTTTATTCCTATTAGAACTTCTCCTATCCTCTTGGAATTTAATTCTTCTTTAATCTCTGCATGGCAATCAAATTCCTTTGGGCTTGGACCTTGCTCCATGTCATCTTGGGCTTGTAAAATCATGAATTTCGACATCCATATTGCTTTTGGTCTTTGTCGACAAATGCCATGGCAACTGGCTCGGCGTCTCCTTCATGCACTGCCCTGGCAACTAGCTCGGCATTGCTTTGGCAAGTGATCCTGCACATACACACACAAAAACACACCAAAGCAGCATCTATTTCCACAAAAATCACCAAGTTATGTAATCAAGCTCAACGATTGAAGGAAACATGGATTAATGCATGAATGGCTAACTATGCAACTAATATGAGCCTAAGTCTAACAATAATATGAGTAAAAAGGGTAAGAAAAATAGTACTTTTGAACACTTATCATTCATATTCTAATGCCATATTCAAATTTGTTGCCTACCTCGTGTAAAATCATTTTTTGATGACAAACCCGACAAAGTTTTATAAGTCTTTTATGGCATTAAAAATGCTTGTGGTTATTACTGTGGATATTTCAGCCATTTTGTAGAAGATTGTATGGTTTTGAAACACAATAGAGAGCCCTGATTCTAAAAAAGATCATTATTTTTCGGAGAAATTGAGATAAAGGAGAAAGGGAGAATCCAAAGAAAGCTCTTGTGGGTAATTCACTACAGTTTGGGGACTACCAAAATCAGAGTAATGTTTTGAAATTTATCCCTTCAAAGTTTCATTTACTGAATAATACCCCAAAGTCAAATGCTTCAGATGTTCCTGCCAGTGGAAAAATTAAAGTCTAAATTGGATCGCATTCATGTTTCCTATCGTGAGCTGTACGTCAAATTGCTTGAAGCTTCAATAATAGGGATCATTATGAGTATCATAATGGAGTTCATGATCATGACGTTGAAGATTGTTACACTTTCGAGTGGCAAGTTCAAAACTTTCTGAACCATGGAATTTTGGAAGTCGACACTGAAGGCTAGTCCATTAAGATCTGTAACTCAAGATGCAACCCACTGATTGGATTCAATGCAATTGAATTGCCTGGAAATCAAGTGACAAAAGGCGTCAAGAAAAGGAAAGGAAGGAAGAGCGAGGTGAAATTAATTGAGAATCAACAACCGTCAAGGAAGAAACCTCGAATAGACATGCCCATTAAATCCTTCAACACATCTGGCCAACATCATGTAAAGCATAGTTCATCTAGATGCCATGTAGGAGATATTATTAAATTCCACATGAAAATGATTGAACATTCTATGTAAAAGAGAAAGAAAAATGATTAAAGAAATAAGGAAACTCATAGACAGGATAGTCTTAATTGAAGATTCGATGAGAAAGTCAGAACATAAACACAAAGGGGGTGTATTTGTGCTTGTAAAGGAAATAAATGTAGAATTGTTGATAGGATCGGAGTGGCTGAAATTCAGTCAGGTTTTCTTTAATTAATGATAAAAAATCTAACCATAGGAGGTCTATCTATAGTTTTAGGGCCATTACAGAGTAATACCCTAAACCATCCCATTCGCTTTTTCCCTCGAGCATTAGGGGTCCTTTGTAAGGGAACCTATTTTAGTTTATTTTTTATGCTTGTTTCTTACATGATTTTTCTCAAATTGAAAATATTCATGCATTCTTAAAATATCCATTCTTTTCAAATATATGTGCATATTCTCAATTTCTTTGCAAAGCCCTTGTTGTTAACTGTATGAATGAATTAGACTCTAATCCCGAAATAGAGCAGTCTATATGTTCGACAGAGGTGAATGAATGAAAAGATGAAGTGGAAATTGATGTCCCTGAGAAATTATTAAGATTGGTCAAAAAAGAGGAAAAACATATTATGCCTCACAAGCAAGAAAATGATATTCTGAATTTGGAGACTGGAGATAAAAAGTGACAAGTAAAGACCATTTCAACTTTCTCAGCTAAACCAAGCATTATTCGATTAAACTATTGCAAGAATTAAAGACATTTGTGCATGGTCATATCAGGATATATTAGGGTTAGATACAAACATTTTTATGCACAAGTTACTCATGAGGCAGGAATACAAGCTCGTTCAACAAAAGCTTGGAAGAATGAAACCAGAAATGTTGTACAAAAGCAATTTGATGTTGAATTCGTCAAGATGGTCGAGACTTTAACAAAGTGGGGCCAGAAGAAAATTTTCTTTTGATACAAAAGATGCTGTGAAAATAACATTTACAATCATTTAAGACTCATTTTGCTGCAAGCTAATGCCATTTGGATTGAAAAGTGTTGGGGCAACATATTAAAGGGCCATGGTAACCGAAATAAAGATGGATGTAAAGTTCAAGAAATATTCTCCAAGGATTAAGAAAGTATCAGTTGAAGCCCAATCCATCAAAATATACTTTTGGAGCCAAATTTTGGGAAACTCATGGGTTTTGTATTCCCCTATTCCGTGTCCGTGCAGCTTTGCTTTGGGTGTGAAGTACCGGAATAAAGCTCTCTCGCATTAGGAATGGACTGGCCATCTCTTTCTGATCCGATGAGTTCGGTCCTTAACTATGATATTAGAGTGTGCTTTAAACCGCAATAATCATATATTCGTTCCTCGCGGAATGGAAGCAAGGCTTCCTTTTCGGGTGAACCGATTTCAGTATGAAACTCCCCCTTTCTCTGGTGAAATGTACGACCTCCAACTGAACCTAGCCCAAAAGAGTGTAAGCGAGGGATTACTGATTGTTTTCCTGCTTCGCGAAAGTCTTTTTGAATTATAATGCCACTAATCCAATGCCCCTAATCCAATAGTTTAGATATCCATGCACAGAGAAGCTGCTAGTCTTTTCGACTATGCCTTCCTTTCTAATTTTCCTTCTTACAGGGCACGAACGGGAGCCTTTCTTTCCTAAGCTTGAATGTGGCGAAGAACCTGAAAGTCTTTCTTCTTTTAATGCCCACAGATCCGCTGGAGGAAGGAAGCCAGGGAGACTTAGCATCCGATTATCGCAATATACTCTTTCTGGGAAATGTGCTTGATGATTAATTCCATGTAGGCAGCTTATAGCTTTCTTTCCTTGTTTTGTTGCACTCATTCACTCCGCAATTCCCTAAAGGGCAAGATAGAGTCAAAAGGTAGAAGAAGAAGGGCTTTTCTTTGCTCTTCTTTCCAGGCTCCTTTAGGAGCTGGTTTGATAAAGCCAGGATTCCTTCTCATCGAGAGATGCGGCATTACTGTTGTTGTCTCTATGCCTTTTTGCCTATCTTACTCTTTCTCGAGGGACAGATGCCGATTATCCTACAATGCTTTTAATAACATCTGAAAAATCTTTTCTTCACAGGTCGAGAGAAGCCCAAGAATTCCTATCTAAGGCTCGGAACCAACCTCAACAGTTAGGTGTTCGCAGATGAGTTTACGATCCTACCCAGCCTTTCTTCTTGCGACTAGTTGAGTTGACCTTTCTGTCTGGAGCGCGAGTGTAGCGAAGGACCCTTCTTGAGGCGTTAAGAGGAAATTTTAGTTTCTAGTTCTAGTAGTTGCACTATTAGTAGTTAGCTAGCGAAGCGCAATTGCAGAAAAAAAAAACGTAGTGCGTAGTGGAAAGCGAATAGTTCTTATAGTTGTTCCAAGCGTGGGACTGCGAGAGGGAGGGTATGATGGAGTGCATGGAAATGAAAAGAAGAAGAAAGGAAGGGCTTTGAGGGTCATTATTGAAACTCATACCTTCCACCTTATAGACATCCTTAGTGTCCCCAACTGGACTGATCAAATGACAAGACCTTAGTTTAATCAGGAATGGAATATTAAAAAGAAAAGAATTGGGTGGACTGACTTCCCCCACGGAGCGGTAAGATTTTGAGTAGAAAGATAGGGCTTGGCTCGATGGGAATGCATGCACTGAATGGAATGACTGAGCGCAAGGAGAGAATGAAGTGTATTGAAAGACCGAAGACAAACTGATGAAACTGACCCCTGAGACCGCAAGAAAGTACTTGCTTGACTTAATTGCTTGCATGGGGGAGAGATCCTTACATGTCAAGAAAAAGATCAAGTCCTCTTTTCTCCCAACTAAAATTAGTAGAGATCGAGATGGGGAGACAACATAATAATAATAATGTGAATTGAATATCGATTCAT